>JARHVA010000420.1:3250000-3720000 GCA_037957365.1 Torreya grandis | reverse complement strand
GAGAAAGAACAGAAGGACACATAATGTTGAGGTTAAAAAAATAAAGTTGTTGTATTTTAAAGTAAAAATAACTAAAAATTAAATGTAATGTGTACCTTGAATTACCTTTATTATAGGATGGTTGTGTTCTATGATGTTATTTTTTATTATATAGGGTGCAAGGACTAATTTTGACAAACCCAAGAATACAAAACTAAAGAGAAAAAATAAACAAATGCAAGAAAATCCAAGATAGTTGGTTCTATGAGGATGGGACATACTTGGTAAATTTTGAAAGATGAGGTGACAAGTGATATGTTAGACCAAATGACCAAGTCAAATAACTAGATTAAATTGGGTAACCAAAAAGCCAAGGCTAATAAAGATATAAAATAACTCAAACAAGCTATTCTTAAGTAAGAAAGAAAAACTCACCAAGCCAAACCAAGAATACATGCTAAATAGGATGGTAATTAAGCATAAATGGTAAAACAACATTTATTAGTGAGTATTGACAATCCTTATCTCACTCAACAATGGAAAAAGGTACATAAAAAGGAAAATAACATTGTTGAGTGACAATTAACAAGCCAACCTCACTCAATAATGAAAAAAGGTTGTGAACTTAGGTGTTTGTGATAACAAGATAGTATAATAAATGATAAATGGTAAAAGGAAACTAAGACAAGTCTATAAATGTAAAAATAAATAATTAATACATAGTTTCTCAAACATGTTGTTTCACTCTAAGGATATATAAAACTCAAACAAAGTAGTGCTAACATGTTTTTAAGAGATGAAAAAAAGTTATTAAAGAAGGGAAAACATATTTGGAATCAAAATTTACCTATAAATGGGGGAAATTAAATGGGTGGAGGGGAAAATGAAATAAAAACCAAGGTAGAGGAACTCTTTATCAAAGTCAAGACACTCAAATTAGGTTTCTTAAAATAAGAGGACTTTTGACCTTAAAGACTATGAAGAACTTCTCTTAGCCACACAAGTATTAGGTCAATAAATGGAGTATATAGATCATCCCATGAAGGCTATATGTATGAAAATTAAAATGGACCTACCTCCCCATAATGTGTACCCCATTCCTCAAGACCCCTTACAGAGTCATGGGTCTACTATGAAGATTGGGTACTTATGTGAGAAATTAGGTAGCACCATAGAGTTTGTTGAATTCACCTATTCCAATATACTATCCTACTAAATCCCAAAGGACCTTGTATCTATGTGAGTCCAATTATGGATTTTGAGCTTCAATTAGAGATAGGAGATGTGCTTGTAATTACATCTTTTGGTATGATTTTGACTTTTAAGATTTGTATGTTGATTTTTAGATATCATTGAATTTTGATTCAAATGATTTGGATTTTAACTTTCTTAATGGATTTTTCTATTCCTCCTCTATATATATTTTAAAAACTAAACATGGGTTCTAAAAATGACTTTCATTTGAATACTTGGGACAAGTTGCTAAGAGAGAGAGATTTCAAAGAGCATGGGGTCTAAGAGTCTCATAAATCTAGGTGAAATAAAAGTGTTATCTTGACTTTGACCTTGTTTGAGTAATTATGGAGTGAAATAAAGGGGGAAATAAGAGGAATGACACATTGAACAATTTGAATTACTTCAAATTTCAAAAAATGTCACAAAGGGCAAAAAGGAATACAATGATAGTAAAGTGTGATTCATTATCATAAAAATAAGGGAAATGGAGTAAAACATTCTAACATATATTATTTTGCAAATTCCATCCAACAAAAGAATCAAAATCTAAAGTTTGAGAACAAGTATTTAAAAAGATTAAAATATGAGATGGGAATTTTATGAGGGTCAAGTGCTATCCACGGTCTTACACTGCAACTTCATAAAAGAGAAACCCAAGGGGTACCAAAAAAAAATAAAGTAAGGTAAGTAAAAATAATTAAAATATGGTAGTTTTATGAGAAATGTTGGGTCATATCCATGGTTTTATGAAGCAACTCAAAAATAAAAACCCAAGGGGTGTCAAAAGATAAAATTCAAGAAGATAAAGAATATTATGGTACATTAAGAAACCAAAAGACCAAAAGGGAGGACTAAAGGGTTATGATAGGAAGGAACTTGCTACAAAGGGAGAGACCTAAGTAAGTAACATGTAAAAAGTGTTAGATAGATGTAGATAAAATGCATTAAAATAAGGACATGTTTAGGAAAAGTACTTTTTATATAATTGTGCATTGGTGGGATCTTTGAAAACATGGCCTTCTTTGGTTTGAAAATGGTAGGTACTTGGACCAAGAATATCTTTGACTAAATATGGGCCCCACCATTTTTGGGAATATTTACCTTCTTTATCATGGGTGTAGTCTAATTTGAGGATAAGATCACTAACATTAAATGTGTAGACTTTAACATGTTTTTATGTTGTCTGGCAATGTAAGCCTTGTATTGGTGGTTATGTTGTAAGGAAAAAAGATGATGTTCATCAAGTAGATAGATGGCATGAAGATGAGATTCACATAATTATTCATCAGGAATAATACTATGAAGACATATACGAAGAGAGGTAAGTTCACCTTCTGAAGGAAGAACTGACTCAAAACCATAGACTAGCAAAAATGGAGTTGCCCCAGTGGTAGTGCGTATTCTAGTTCAATAGGTCCAGAGTATAAGGTAAAGGTGGAGATCCCAATCCATGTGGGTTTCATGGATTATCTTTTGGATAATTTTTTTAATAATTTTTTAGTGGCCTCAACATGGATATTATATTTTGGATAATAAGACATGGAAAATTTGTGATTGATATTGAATTTATTATAAAGTTGTTTAGCATGTTTCTTTTTGAAATTACCACCATTATCTGAAATGATGGTATGGGGAACACCAAAGTGATAAATGATTTGACTGAGAATAAATTTTAAAATGATAAGAATGGTGATGTTAACAAGAGGCATGGATTCTACCCATTTGGTAAAATGTTTGGTAGAAGTGATGATAAAGGCATGCCCAATTGGGAGTGAGGTAGTTTTCCAATGAGATCAAAGCCCCATGTGAAAAATTACTAAGGAGATTTGATAGTTTGAAGTTTAGATAGAGGTTAATGAATTAGATCATCATGAAGTTGATAAGGATTACACTTTTTAGCATATTAAATTGCATCTTTTTCAAGAGTAGGCCAAAAGTAACCCATACATAGGCATTTTTAGGTTATAGCATGTCTACTATAGTGGCTACTAAAAACTACCCCATGTGTTTATTCAAGAAGAGGGGGGACCTCATACTACATAACATAATGGAGCAAGGTACCTTCAACATTACAATAATAAAGGATGTTGTGTTGGAATACATGAAATTTTGTTTACGAATACATGTCTTTTCATGAGAGTTTAAATTAGAAGGATAAGTTTGATATTATAGGAATTGAATGATATCTTGGTACCATGGGATTTGTTGAATCATAATCACCTTGATATGATAGATAAGTGAATCTAGTGTTTGAGTTGAAGATGGAGATTTTATTATTTGTATAATAAAATTATGATAAAAAGGACTTGGTGTAGATGAAAGATAGATGCTAAAGAGGCAAAAAAATTAACAATGTAATTTTGATCTCTAGGAATAGGCTCAATAGTGAAAGAGATGAAATCTCTAAAAAGAGTGGTTATAATTTGATTATATCTAATGAGGTTCACACTTTTACATTGATAATCACCATTGACTTGATGTAAAATAAGCTAAGAATCGCCTAAGTCCTGAAGGTATTGAATGTTTAAGTCAAGAGAATCTCACACACCTAAGATAAGAGCTTTATACTTAGCCATATTATTGGTGACATCAAAGGTGAAATGAAAATCTAGAGGAATGATCTTGACAAGACGACTTATGAGAATGCAACTTACTTTAACTCCTTGGAGGAATTTAACACCATCAAAGTGAAGGGTCAAAGTATCCTTATGCAAGTTGACATTAATTTTAGGAATCTCTTTGATAACTATTTTTGGTTTATTAGTACCAAAGGGAGTGATAGATTCATCAAGATTATTGGCTTTAAGATCGGTGGTGAAGCTATGAAAATAATTTTTGAGAAAAATAACTTGATTAAAACCTTCAATGTAAAGGATATTGTCATCTAGAATATTATCTTGAAGAGAATAAGTGGCTGGTATGGGAGCTATGGCAAGTTGATCAATGATGACTTGACCTTTGACAAATTTTTGAGTGATGATGCAAAGATCGAATTCCAAAAGGAGGACCATCCATTTTCCAATTCTATCTCTAGGAAGAAATGATCTGGAGAAAAAATGATGAAGGGGGTCAGAAAGAACAATTACATAAGTAGTTTAGTAAAGTATATAATGGTGATTCTTTTTAGTTGAAAAATAGATATCAAAGTAATCATGCTCAATTTTAGTATAATGTGTTTCATAGTCAATGAGGCCTTGGCTAATGTAATAAATATAATACTCTCTTCCCATATCATCTTGTTGGGAAAACATTGCCCCAACTAAAATAGGTGTAAAAGAAGTATATAGAATCAAAGGTTTATCATTTAAAGGAAGATGAAGTCTGGGTGGATGAAGCAATGACTCTTTCATATTATCAAAGGATTTTTGACATGAATCCATCTATTATAAAGTAGTACCTTTCTTGAGAAGGGAATTGATGGAGTGAATTCGATATGCCATTTTGGGGATGAATCATCTAATTTCCCCAATTTTTCCTAAATAAGTATGAATGTCAAGAATAAAATGAGGAATGGGCATGTTGATGATAACACTAATTTTAGTAGGGTCAACATCGATGTTGTATAAAGAGACTAAGAATCTTAAAAAATTTCTAAATGTGACTCCAAATACACATTTGTAAGGATTAAGTCTAGCTTTATATTTAAGAATATGATCAAAGATGATAACAAGATTAGAAAGATGATTCTTACAATGTTTGGATTTAGCACTGAGATAATCCACACAGGTTTCAACAATTTTAAGAATGAGATCATGAAAGATGTGAATCATCACTCATTGGTAAGTAGCTCCAAAAATTTTGAGACTAAAGGGAATTTTAACATAGTAATAGGTACCCCATTTCATGGTAAAAGTAGTCTTATCTTGTTCCTTAGAAATGATATGAATCTTGTATCCCAAGAAACCATCCATAAGAGATAACATTTCATAACTAGTCACGGAAGCAATAATGGCATATATTAAAGGTAAAGGGAAGTTGTCTTTGGGACAAGCAAGATTAAGATTATGGAAATCAATACAAATGAGAATGACCATAGTGACCTTTCGAATGGGAACAATGTTGGAGACCCATTCATAATAATCCACTTGTTTAATAAATTTAGCATCAAGTAATTTGATGATTTCCTTATAACATAAAGTGGAAACTTCAAGTGGCATTTTTCTTCGATTTTGATGGCTTGGCATCAGGATAAGTAATAATGTTATGCACCAAAGTTCTAGGGTTAATTCCAGACATGTTCTCATAATAACAAGTAAAATCCTCATGATATTTGTCAAATAACAAGCTAAAATTATCATGTTTAGTAGGTGAGATTTCATGAGAGATACTAATTATTTAAAGACAAGATGGAGTACCATATTTAATGAGTGGTTTTTTCAATAATCATGCCATTTCTGTCTTGAAATTGATATGTTGCATTAGGGAAGACATAAAGTAGATTTGTTTTAGGATCAATGCTAGCAATCAATTTGTTGAAGCAAGTAGTTTTAGTCTTAAAATTTCCAAGTTTATGATGTTGTTGAGGAAGTTAAGGTTCTCAATCATAAATGAACTCAAGGATAGATTCATCACTACGCAAGGTAAGAAAAGGACCATAATTCTGACATCTACTTGAAGATATAGAATTTTATTACCATGGTGATCATCCTCAGAACTTATCCAATGAACATCAGTTTCCTTAGCATCTAATATAATTTTAGGATTAGAATAAGTAGATAGATCAGAAAGAGTTGGCATATTAATATTTTCAATTATGGGAGAAGGATTAGAAGCAATGATTAGATCGATAGGTGGTAACAGAGATCTAGATATTTTTGGAGGTTTAGAAGGTATAATTTTCTCTACCAACCAAGGAGTATTAATAAGAGGAGGATTTACAAGAGGCACATGACCCTCAAGATATAAGGTATGATCCATAGAAATGATATGAGAATCCTAATTAAAATCATGAATTTGAGCTAAGTATTTTTTGTAATGATGGACATCCAAGTCTCTAGATTGAGCTCGGGTCATTATATAGTTATTATTGTATGTTGAATAAATTATACATGCTTGAGAATTAGGGGAGTTTTAGAGGGTAAAATATTGATATTATTTAATGTAAGAGGAGACATAATGAGAGGATCTTGAAATAATTTGGCCACTCCAAAATCATTGCAAGTGAAGGCATGTTCAGGTAAAGAAGGATCCTGAGTATTGCATAGAGGGTGAAAATTGGTAATCTCATCAATAAGAGGAATAATATGATCCCTAATTAATAGAGAATGAGGAATTAATTAAAAAATATAGGGAGGTAACTTGGTAGTATTTCAAGTATGTTTCAAATAATTAGGCTCATCATCATGAGAATCCACAAGAGTAACTTGTAAATTAGGATTCATGTTGATGAACTCGGGTAAAAGAGCACAATTAATTTTAGGAATGGTACGAATATGATATTATGATTTAGGATTAGGAAGTTAAATTATCCATGGGTTGGGATTAGATTCATGCTTATGCCATTTTTTTTTGTGTAATAATTTAATACATTGACTACCAGAAGAAGCAATGGCCCTCATTTGATGAGTCCATGAATGACCAAGGAGTATGTTGTAATATAAGAGAAGATCAAAGACCATAATATTGGTTTGAATAATCTTAGGTCCAAATTTTAATGGAATCTAAATAAAACCAAGTGGCTTTTGATTCGTCTTATCAAAACCATGATAAGTAAGACATGTTTTCTTGAGATGATCCTTGTTAAAACTGAGTTGCTGGATGAGCCATAAAGATGTCACATTAATACCAAAACCTTTATCAAATATAAATTTATGGATAAGATTGGTATTGATGTCTAATCTGATGAAAATTGGTGGATCATCAACATGAAAGATAATTTCATCATTAATCATATCCTCTTCAACTAATTCAATGTAGGGCTGGAAGAATGACACATAGTTTAAATGGTATTTATGTTAGTAGGTTGAGATTCAATATAAGGTGGTTATTCATCTATGGAAGATGGATATTCAATTTCTTGGAGTTGTTGCATAAGGAAATTACTATGATAGGGTGAAGTGTTAATTGCATAAGGAAATTACTATGATAGGGTGAAGTGTTAACTAACTCTATAAGTGAAATCTTACAAGGCATAGAGTTGAGTTCTTTAATAAAGTTCTAATGAAACTTAGAAGAACCAACACAAGGTTTAGGACGTGAATTGGACTTTGGAGGAATTTTTGATGGATCTTTATGAGCTAGTTTATGATGATAATTGACCTTAGCAGTGTTGACATATTGATAATTTTTAAAATATTGGTCATAATTAACATCAATGGCACAAATATCTTTGGTATTTGATTGATTATTAGAATAAATTATTTGGTTATTTGAGGTATAATCTTTGTAAATTTGTCCTTTTTGAAAAGTAATGGTGTATTCTTGACGATGAAGATTAATCATAGTTTCATGATTGAATGAATCACCAAGCATATATGAGACAAAAAAAAATAGTTACACTTATACAAGATTCATGAGAATGCCTAATGTCAGCATCGAACCAAAAAAAATAGATTGGATTTATACCACTTAGGAGGAGCATTGGGATAGATGAAAGGTTTTAAGGGTGGCAAAAATTATTTCATGTATTGAATCAAAAGAGGTGTATAAGAAGGGGTAAGAATATTAGTTTTGGAAACTCTTGGTTTGGTTTGAGGAGTATTAATAGTGATAGCATTAGATGTTTGGAAATATCCTTTAATAATTTTAGGATCAAGTTTGAATTGCTTCATAAGAAAGTCTTGACATTTATCTTGATCAAGAGCTTCATTAAGTGTTTGGGGAGCAAAGGTTTGAACCTTATATTGAAGAGTGGGAGTCAAAGTGATAATAAAGAGTTTGAATAAGCTATCATCAATAATTTTATAATTATATTTATGGGTTAATGATTTCCATCTTTTGATAACGTCATGAGATAATTCAGTGGAAGATTCCTTAGCATTGATGAGGTGGCTAAGAAAATTTTTAGGAAGATCATTATGTTAAAACTCTTTAACCAAAGGATTAACCAAATATTCAAGTTTCCAAATAGAATGTTTGGAAATCTTATTATACCATTATAATACATCTCCAATGAAGTTTTTCACTAATATTTTAGTTTTGGTGAAGGTATCAGTTTGGGTCTTCTCTTTGTAAAGGTTTCCAAAGGGTTTGAGAAATGAGGCAGGGTATTTAGTCCCATCATACTTGATAGTTGGATATATGTTACCAATATCAATAGAAAAAAATAAAGGGAGCTAAAGGATCATTTTGAATAGTTTGAAGCATATCTTTTTTCATTATGGGTTAAGGAATAACATTGCTTGAGGCATCCCGAAGAGGTCAAGGAATGAAATTGGGCTTAGCATGAGGATGCATAGTTGGAGGTTGATTAGCCACATTGATTAAATGTTATTGAAGTTACATCATTTGGTTGGTGTTATACTTTTTCATTATATTCATTTTTTGGATAACTTGGGCTAAGATTTTAGTTGTGTTAGGATGTGAATTGGTGTTGGTAAGAGTACTCCCAAAATTGGTGCTAGGGGGAGGATTACTAGAAGAAGGATTATTAGTGAGATTGTTAAGTAAACTTTTATCAATTACTCCCACATTAGTTTAAAGATTTTTAATCTGATAAGTTTATTGTTAATTAAATAAAGGATAAGATCCATCAACTTCACCTTGAGGTGTTATTTGCACCATATTGTAGGTCATAGATGAAGAAGGAGAAGAAGTTCCCCAAGAGTGATGGTGCTCTTGAGAGGAAAAGAGAGGGAGAAATGAACATCCCATGTAGTATCTAAATGGATTCAATATATCCAAGAAGATTTTGATAGGATATTTCATTATGATTGAAGAGAGATGAATAGAATGCAAAGAAGGAGAAATAGAGAACTAGATTGATAAATAGGGAAGGTAGAAAGCAGTACAAGGTCGAATAGGTCAACCTAGCATAGAAAATAAGGAATAAAAATAGGACAAGGTTGATTATTTCAATATAATATAGTATACAAAGGATATAAATTAAAAATTAGGGTCTAAAAATAGTATAGGGTTGATTGGGTCAATCCAGTATAGTGAACAAAGGCTATAAAAAGATACAGGGTTGACTGGGCCAACGTAGTACAATAGATAGGGAAAGTTAAAAAGCCTATAATAGATTTTGAATGTAAACAAGATAAATTTTTTAAGTAATTTGAAAATAAATGATATAAAGGAAACAAATAGTCAATTGGATTAACACTATACAATCCAATTGAAGCACACAACACAAAACCTTGCACCAATGATGACTAATGCAAGTTTATACAATATAAAATAAAATTGAGAAATGAGAAAGAAATCAAATTGAAAAATAATTAGATAAATAATTGGTCAACTTGAATTTTTATTATATTATTAAGATATGTTTTTAAATGTGATGGTAAATTGGATGTAAGCAAGGAACTAGAATGAAGATCTAAGGATGGTTATAGGTAGTTTGAAATGAAAATGATTGTAATGAAAATGATACAAGCTTTGTATTTGGTATTACCCCATTAATTCACACATAATAGAGACAAGGGTTTCAATTTCTTAGCTATAATATACCATTAACCATGTTTTGTACTTGACCAAAGTATTAAGTCAGCTTCCCCCTTGGTGATAAAATCCAAGTAGGTTAACCTTTGGTAGACAAATATTAAAATTCTTGTTTAGATTTTATGATTTTGCCATGTGTCCATAAAATATAAAATAGTGAAAATAAACAATTAATTGAAACCACCTAATTAGACTATGTGATATATTCTAAGCATGCAAGCAACAAGAAAAGAAAGTGTGAACTAATTACTAGCATATAAGGTTAATTCCAACTTTGAAACAAGGTACAATGTTAATATAGTCAATAGTGTATACATAAAATATACAATAGGGTTTATATATTTGATTATATACTATGGAAGTAGGGTCTAAAAATTAACAAGGTTGGTAGAGTCAACCTAGTTATCCAAATAGCACATAGAACACATAACTAGGTCCACAGGGTCGATCTAGTTGACTATGCAAGGGCAGTTTTGAAGACAACAAACTTTGAAAATAAATATTGTATGGAAAGAGATAGAGAGATAGAAAGGAACATTAGTGGATAAAATAAGAAGAAAATGAAGATTGTTACTCATGAACCTTGATATATTCTTGAAAATTTTTCTAATTGGGTCGATTAGGTCGATAAAATTTTATAGAAACTTGATACTAACTACCTAAAATATATAGGGTCAATTTGGTCAACCTAGTATGCTGAACCTACTATCTAAAAAAGTATAGGGTTGACTTATTAGTCTAGATTGGATGTCTAGAAGTCTAAAAACATGTACTAGGTCGACAGGGTTAATCCAATAGCATGTACCTAAAATCTTGCACATAAAAGTTAGGTATTGGGTCAATAGAGTTGATCTAGTATGGAAAATATATGATAAAAATAATGATGAAAGAATGAATGAAATGAAATAAGGTAAAAATATCCTATAAGGGTTAGATTCACATTGGGTTCACCAGAATGTATGTAATAAAAAATACGTCGTGTTTATAATTCAATCTTGGCTTAGAGAAGATAAAGCATACCTAGACTTCTAATTAGGTATACATTTGTTAAGTGAGAACATAACCAATATGGGGATCCACTAGACCTGATTAGGGGATCACTTGTCACAATACACCATGATAGGAAGGGTTCCAAAGCCTATAGTCTAACACAATCATGCAACAACCCTAAAATAGTCCTAGGCTTAATGTTCACTCTATTCTAATAAACAAGAAAGTAAATCTAATCTAGTTCCCATCAAAGTTTGTGGTACAATATGAGGCATTATTAAAGAAATCAAAACATTTATAGGAAAATCTCAATTAAGCTAAGTATGAGTGAAACCCTAATACATGGAATATCAAGAGTAATATTATTTGAGCCAATACTTATCTTACTTCTATCTACTAAAGAGAGGAGAAAAAAATTAGAATATACTTACCTAAATGTGAATCCATCGAGACTCAATCTCTAATTTGGCCAAAGGGGCTTCACAAGATGTTATTGTGGTTTCTAAGAAAACTAAGAAAGATAAAAGCATCCAAGACTTATCCACAATACTAGATTTTCCAAGTAGAAACCCTATGCTAAGACTCCTCAAGTAGAATGGTGGAAGAGCATATTGTAGAGAAACACAAGCAAATTATAAATCTTGATTGAATTTTGAAATAATTATTAAATTATCTTGTATTTATAGGTGGATATCACCCTAAATCCTTCCAAATATGTTAGTTATATAAAGTCAACCTAGTTGACCCTATATGTTTTTATGGGATAAATCACTAGGTCTCAAGCTAGGTTGGCTAAAGGGATAACAAAAATCAAAGTGAAAAATACCCTAAATAATATAGGCTCAACCTAGTCAACCCTATATAATAATCAAAGGCTAGAAGCTATACAAGGTTGACCCAGTACAGTCAACTAGTGAAACAGGATTAAGGTAAAGATTAATATCTTAGGGAATGGTTTTAAGAGCTGGTTAGATTGGTAATAATGTGGCAATAAGGGAAAAAAATCATGTGAAGCACCAAAGGTATACCCACCCATTTCCTAGTTCATCCCTTAAGGTATTCACTCAGAGAGATTTAGTCTCGATAGGTTCTTGTAAGATGTAAAGCATTAGTATTTGATAAAAGTTTGAAAATATTATGTGTATACACAACTTACCCTTTGTTACCTAAAAATTACACTTTTTCAAGTTCATAAAGATTCCATGGTATTTGTATATTTTAATAACTACTCTCAAGTAATTTATGTGGTCTTTTATATTCTTAAAAAATATGGTTAAGTCATCCATGTATAATACTACGCATTTTTTGATAAGATCCTTAAATGTAATATCCATGGAACATTAAAAGGTGGCACTCATGTTGATCAAGTTGAATAGCATCCTATTGTATTTAATGTATCCCACTTAGTTGTATATATTGTCTTCATTCGATCCTCATAGTTGATCACTACCTAGTTGTACCCTGAGTGCCCATCTAAGAATGGCATTATTTGTGAGCCCTTCATTATCTATAAAATTTCATCTAGTGAAGGTAACAGGTAATTATCTTTCTCTAAGGTCTTACTAAAGTTGTGTAAATAAACACAAAGCCTTGTCTCTCTAATTTTATTTTATAACTAGGAAAAAATAAGCCACGCATATGGATTTCCTAATAGGGAAAATTATCCTTTCATGGAGTAATTTCTTCACCTCTTTGAATATAAGTGGTTCTAATAGTGGATTGATTGGTCTTTACATTCAATGAAATAGTTTAAATCTTGGATTGAAATGAATGACATGCTTGAGAATAGACATATTAAACATTTTTAAGTCATAATAACTCCATGTGATAACATCCTTGAAATCCTTTAAGTTTTGAAAAAAATATATATATTTCCTCTCCAGTGCCTATTTTGCCTAGAATCTTGTTATTTGACTCATTAGCATTGCCTAGATTATAATGTTGTTAGAGAATACCTTTGGCAAAGGATAATTTATCTTTATAACCTTGGTAATCCATATCAAAAAATAATTCTAATGAGACCATGCCCTTAGGTATACTATTAGTTTTCAAATTGATGACCCATTACTCATCTGGTTAGACTTCTTCCTTGTTATATTCATCTATGATCTATGATTCAAATACATCTATGTTGGTGATGAATTCAATGATATGTTGAACATTTTTGAACACCTAGAAGTTTATAATATTATTAGGAATAGAATGAGTAGAGACTAACTCCATAGAGAACCTTCTCAACTTAGAGTCAGTTATAGACTCAAGAGTACTAGTAGATGTAGCTAATAAATCCACTATGTAATTATTTCTATAAGACATAGTCTGAATATTTAATGCATCAAAATATTATACTAAATTCCACACTCAAATGTGATACCTAGATAAATATTTGTCATTATAGGCATACTATATTCTAAATTTCTTGACCACCAGTTTTAAATCACTAAGCACCTTGAGATCCTTACCCTTCTTCCTGAGAGAAAACTAGGGACCATGAACTAATGCCTCATATTCAACCACAATATTTATGCAAGAAAAATGTAGAGGAAATGTAGCTAGGTATGAATTTCCTCATAGATTGATGAGTGCCACACCAACACCAAACCCACTCTTAGAATTATAGCCATCAAATTTTAGAGTCCATAAGTGGTTTTAAACTATATACACTAGACTTTCAGAGGTAAAAGTGCCTAAAATATATATTTCTTTGCTATTTTTATTAATTTCTAGTGGGCATACACTTTGTATCTCAATTGAAAATAACCTTATAGTTAAGTCATTAGTGGAAAAATAGGTATTAGGCTATCCAAAATGATTATTTTATCATATGAAGATATTTTGAATCCCTCATTTCCACTTAGAATAGCCTGTTTCACACCTTCATATGTAATGGCAACACCAGATAATACATTTATCTTAGTTGTATAGAGGATATCCTCCTCATCGAGTTGATCCAACTCTTCAAATTTTAATTTTTATTGTATGAGAAACATATTAATGGAGAGCTTATTATAATATTTTGCCTCTTTCTCAAGTGTGTACACATCGAGATTTGACTCTTTGAACAAGATTTCATTCATTTTGTTATATTTGTTATCATGTGAGTCATCTTGGTTCTATTTTGAACTAGATATAGTTGGGAATGCCATGCCATGGGAGCCACATATGAGAGATATTAGCTTCCATGTATATTTTAAATGTTCTAAACCAATATTTTCTTAGGAGCATATTATATGCATCAGGTGTATCCACTACCTGAATATCAATAAATTGCTTCTCTCTTGGATCAGAATCCAATTGCATATAAATATTTTTAAGTTCATTATCCACTCAAACCTATGATTTTTCCAATTGAATAACCTTTGTCTTTGATTTTGTGGGAGTCAGTCCCAATCTCTAATAAATTACATAGGGCATCACATTGCTAGAAACACTTGCATCCATCAAAGAATTGTGTAAGTTCTTACCAAAAATATGGATTGTTAGGAGAAAATGAGGATTTTTAATTTTTTATTTGTAAATTACAACATGAGAATTTATATTTCTATCAACCTATTTCCCCTTAGGATCAGATAATTGTTTTATCAATATGTCCTTTTGGTTTGAGATTTGAATCATGTTAAAGATCATAATATTGGCCTTATTTTTCTTCAGGTCATTTACAATGTTGTTTATATGTCTTCTTAACTCTATTAGTTTTTCATCTATTTGGGGAGTATATTTTTTATTTGGTTGATAATATGTGGTAGGTACTTTAGGTAGAAATGGGTTATTTCTCAAGTTCTTAGCAGGTAGAACCTAAGTGTTGTTTAGAGGAGTATACATAGTAAATGGGTTAAAGCTTAGTCCTCAACTGGTAGCTATTTGCCATTTTTAATTGTTTAAAGGCATAGACCTCATCTAGGTTGTCTTTAGTATAATTATCACTTTTTATTATAAAATTGTAAGTCTTTAAGGCTAGATTTGTACCAGGGTTTCCTCTACCTTAATTAGAGTCATTATCGGGTGTAGGAACTAGTTCTAGATTGTCCATATCTTTTTGGAAGATATTTGAGGCATAAATGAACTCTACACAATAAATTTTATTATGATCAGTCATATTATGTATCCTTCACTAGGTGGGCAATGCTAAATCATCCAATTTTACTATGTTTGAAGCACTACTATTGTTATTCTAATTGTTATTGCCTAGTAGGCTAGGTACACCTATATTATTTGGTCTTATGTTCCATTATCTATTGGTTATCTTGAGGTTTAAATTTATATTCTATGGTGGGTAATTTATGTTTTATTTGGTGTCTTGAGGCACTTGTCTTCACAAATTAACCATATCATTTATCAAACTTTGAACCATTTATTACAAATTTGCTACCTCTGGGTTCATGCTAGCATTTTGTTGATTTCCCATTTGTATCTATGGGTTAGCCATAGGCGTATTAGCATTTATAAATGTATGGGAAGAAAGATGTGTTGAGTTATGAGGATTTTTAATAGGTGTCTAGTTGTTCAAAAATGATGGGATAGCATATTGGTTACTAGTGGAGGAAACATAACCACTAGTGTTAAGCATGGTAGCAGTGTTGTATGTAATTGGGACTAACTATTGGTTGTTTGCCTATGGAAAAACATGATTGGGGGGTTATAAATTTGACCATTGGGAATATAATTCATAGGTGTTGAATTTTATACCAGATTTGGGCTTGCATATAGGGCACCTATATTGGATTCATCAATGGAGTGTTGTGTTGAAGAGTATGGTAGATCATTAGAATATGATTATAAGCAATTGGTTAGCCAAGTGAAGGTAAATGACCAACTCCAAAAAAATTTGGCACTATTTGTTGTTAAATGTTGATTACCTCATTATAATCCAAAGACAGGGATAGAGGGCTGTCAGATTCCTTCTGAGGAACATGGAAGTCATTGAATCTAAAGGCCTTGGATATGTATGTATAGTAGCCACTTTTGTTTGATTGTATGATTATTTAAACCTTTGATAAAATTTGTGGAATCATGCATTGAATATGCTCATAGGTTCATTTGGATCCCTATAGTAAGTAGTAAAGTGATGGTATAAGATAACTAGATCAATGGGTGAATAGAAATGATTGATAAACATAGTTTCTAAATCATTCCAAGCAGTGGTAGACCCATTTGGAAATCCTAAATAAAATCCATAGGCCATTTCATCCAAAGTGTATTAGAATAGGTGAGAATTCAAATCCTCATGATTAATTTATGTTTAATTAATAATGTCTTTGAAATCTTGAATATGTTTCTCGATAATGCAGATCCCACCACACACGTACTTAGGGCAATTTTTTTTTGTGATTTTTTGGTAAGTCATGAGAAAATATTTTAATTTTGATAGGGTAGTTACCTCCACCAAGATAATCCTAGGCCATTGGTGGGTTTTGAGGAGCAGTAAAAAGATTAACAAAAGGAACTACAGTAGTAGTAAGTGAACTACTGGTTGATTGAATGTATCTTTTTTTTCAATTTTTATTTGTTCACTTTAAGTTTTATATGTTTTTTCAGTTTTAAAAGTTTAAATTAATCTCCAAACAACTTTTATCTAGTGATAATTTATCAATTTTCTAATTTAGCATTTACAACTATTCAGCATGGGAAATGTTTCCATAATGTCAAGTCTTAAGTTTTTTGGTTAAAAATTATAGTTTTAGATATTTTTGTATTAAAACCTCATTCTAATCCCAATATATTTATGATTTATTTGTCACACCAACTTATGAGGGATGGGGACTATCCAACCTCTCTTGAAAAGAGATCTAAAAATCTCTCCAAGGTTTATATCTGCCTGGTCTTAGCAAACTAGATCTTACTTAGTTGGTTTGTTGTAAATTATTCCTTACAAGGGGCCTTGTCTAGTTTTGAAATTTCAAACTTTATTTTAGCCTTTAATAGTTGAGAGGGATATGCTAATTTTTTTGTTTCACTCTTGTAAGTTTTAATCTTGTTTTGGAGAACAATGAGGTACATATAGAATTTACCCAAATAAATCAATATTTTAGATTTAAATAAAATAAATAGTCAATTTTAAGCATTTATTACATACATATTCATTTAATAATGTATTAGTGAAAATAAATGATTTTAGAAATAGTGATAAAATGAGAGAATAAAATTGCATTTAAATGAAACCCTAGCGTAACTAGATTCATAAAAAAGAGAAAAAGAGGGGGAAAATAAAGAAAATACTATTGAAATGAGGTTAAATTTGAGCCATTTCAAAAAATTCCACCAAAAAAATCAATTTGTTACCTGCTTAGTGAATGCACAACCACAAAAAAGAATGATTGAATATTCTAAGGAATGAGAAGCTGAGAATGGAAATAACATATCCACTATTTGCATGCATAGGAATATGAAATTAAACTTATGTATCTTCGATTAACAATGATCTTAGTTTCAATAACATAATTTATGGGTATACATTCACCAATTGATTACAAATTTTAACAACATAACAATAGTATGAAAGCATAAATAAGGGAGAGATTACATAACAATGTAATTAAAATTTTTGGTCCAATGTTTCCTCACTTAGAATCAACAAGATCCAACACTTTGAAATGACCATGCGCTAGCTATTTATAACAAATTTGGTCAATGGAGGGAAATAATTCCCTCTCTCCCCCCCCCCCCACAAAAATAATAAAAATCACTTTAATTTAAACTTGAGTTGTAATTTTTCTCCCAAAATTAATATCCTTTCACTTTAGTTCCATTTACAACTATAAAATAGATAAAAACAAGTTACTTTTTTGGCATATGTGAATAAAAATGACTTTCAAATTAATTTAAATGTACTTTATAAAATTAGTCATGAAAAAATGAATATATTTTGATTGGAAAACTTTCTTATGAAATTTATTAAACCATGTAGATCGTGTTAGAACCAACTTTCCAACACCATATAAAGTTTTAAGAATGACTCCCAATTTATAAGATATGGGAAAAAACCTCTTCTAGGTTCAAGTAAGCCACCAGGTAGGATTTTTTTTGAATTTCAAATTAATTTTATTAAAATAATAATAATAATAATAATATGAATGGATGCACTTTGATGGGCTCTAGGGATAGGGTAGACAACCTTCATTTATGTGACTATGTGATAGAAGCTAGCCACATTCACATGCCTACAAGGGCCCAAACTACTAGCCTATATTATCACATCTATGTGAAGGGCCTCCTGACACATTCTCACACCTAAGAGGGCTCAAAAAATTGACCACCTCTCATGGATGGAGGTTGATGCATCCACACATATGAGGAGGACAAATGAATGAACTCCACTAGTGCACATCTAAGGAGGATAGATAGATGGTCTCCATCAGTGCACATCCTACAATCCATAGTGATAAAACACTTTAAAAAAAAAAATTCCATGTGGTTTGGGATTTTTTCCCCCTATGGGAGGGGAGGAACACTATTGGTGGAAACCATGGTTTTCACAAACCATAAAACTTTTTCAATTCGGCATTATATGGCCATGACCCATCTTAAATATTTTCAAATTGTGAAAGTGACTTTTCCACATTAAAAAAATATTATTTTAATATTTAATTTTTTAAATGTGCATGATTTTTAAATAATTTGATTTTTTACTAAAGTTCTGGGATCCCTAAGGTAATTTGCTTTGTTAGGAGAATACAGGGTCAGGATGACATTTTTAAGTGAGATGGTAAACATGAAAGTTATACATATGGCCCTGAGCTTTCTAATTAAGTTAATATTGAGGTTATATGATGCACATAAATTGAGATACACCCAATCAAATTATAGATACAAGTGTAGATAACAAAGGAGTGAGACATTCAAACACATATTAGGGGAATGAGACTTCATTTTAGCACTAATTTATTAATATTAAATTTTATCATATAGATGTGATCTTTCCAATGGAGTCATCACAAGTCCCAATTTGACACACCAATTGAGATGATCCACCAAATAAATTTTGGATCATTGAGACCAAAAATCTATGAACACAAGTAGGAATGACTAAAAAAAGGCTAAAGAGATTCCCTTATTTCATAATAAATGAGGCTATGTTGTGCATATAATAACACAAGGTTCCTTTGAGACTCTTAGTCCCTTCCTTCATTATCATCAATTATTATCCAACATTATCCATTCATCCTTCATTAATTATTATATCCCATTCAAAGGATAATTATAATGGGTTTAGGTATGTTTGGATTATGTAGGTAGGGGTTAGTCACATGGAATTTATGAGGTCATATTGGTCACCATTCCCCACATTTTCACTATTTTTATGAGCCATTACCTATGCTATTGTCATTTTACAAGACATTATCCATTATAGTGCTAGAATAAGTTTTCCCTTTCCTAGTATCCACTTGTGCAATATATATATATATATATATATATATATATATATATATAATATTATTTGAAAAATAAACATTCAGAAGACATAAACAAATCCAAAACATTTAGATAACCAAAAAATTACTAAAAATCAGAAATGCTTAAAATATCCCCAAGAAATATAAAGACATAAAATCCTAAACATTTAAAAATGTTTAAAACATTTGAAACATATATAAAACAAAAAAAATTCAAATTGATTTTTGTCTTGTCTTGAATTCAGTCAATAATCCCTTAATCAATTGTTAATCTAAACATTTTATCAGCCATTGGGATGTGTCCTTCCCAAATTTACCCTCTTCAGGACAATCCATTCCAGATCATAGACTTCTCACTCTTTGGAGGCAAATAAAATTATGTAGCCTATTATAAGATATATTATCCCCATTCTATCACATCACATGTATCCTTGACTAGGGAACCATATAAAATATTATAATCATTTTGCCTTCACACATGGATATTGAATTGACTAATGACAAGATGATTTCTTTCTCTTTTATTTTTTACGTTTGTGTGTTTGTTTGTTTCTTATTTTCCTATTTGTTTGATTTTATTGTGCAAGCATTAATTCACTTATATTAATCACATCCATGCATTAATTATTTATTCTTTTCCATTTTCTTATTTTTGAGGGCTCATCCATAAAACATATTTTTTGGTCGCTCCCTCGAAGGGCCATCATTATAGGTATCCCAAACATTTTTTGGGACAACTGGTGTGAACTAATTTTTAGTAAATTAAAAATTAATCAAAAAAACATGAACACATCATTATTAAATATTTATTCAAAACATTTTAATAAAATTTTCATTCTTTTAAAATTTGTTATTTTGTCTAGTATCTCACAACACATTCTCAGATAGGGGAAAATTGTGACACTCAATTCTCATAAATTTCATGTCAAAATTATAATTAAAATAATTTATAGCAATAACACACAAATCATTTAAATACTCAAATTGATAGAGACACTTGATGTGCATATTATGAAATATATTGGTGCATCCCTGATTGAGGCAATACACTATACGACATCATCAATTTTTTTAACTCATCATGAGTCAAATTATGAATTTGGAACTAATGTTTTAGGTTAAAAATTTATTTTAATTTCAAAATTCACATCAATTTTCACTAATTTAGTTAACCTAATCTTCCTCTAATGGTAAATTCCATAGATTTTTTAAATTACTTATTTCTTAATTCATTAATTGAATTATTCATCCATTCACATGGAAAGTGGATTAAAATATCTATATCATGACATCATAAAAAAATATATTCATCATGAAAATCAATAAATATCTTCATCATTACCTCATCATGACATGACATGGAAAGTTTTGAAGCATTTACAAAAATATCAAATAATTAGTAGATCTGCATCTATTCCTAATCAATGAAAAATGAATTCCAAACATTAATTGCATTTTTTATACCAAGTTTGATTAATATTAATCCATTCATCTTGATTATGATCTGATGATCGAGAACAATTTGTAAATTCTATAAATATAAGGATCATTTTATATTATATACAAGTCTTGAACATACAACAAATTAATACTTTTTTAGTAGACTTTAAAGCATCAATACCTCAACATTACTTCTAATTATCTTCAACCATTTATTTCATATTATAATAGTTGATCAATTACTCAATAGTGCAATGGGAGATGTTACTCATGTGACCATGTTGTGACATTGACAAAGACTACAATATCTACATCTTGGGCTTAACACACCATTAATATAGCTTATAAGGAATGTCCATGAGGAAGGTATAATCACTTTGATTTTTTTTTTCTATTTTTTCTTTTCTACATAGACCTTTCTCAAACCAAGGGATCATTTAATGCTTGAGATTTTATGTTTGCCAATTAATTTATGTTTGATTTCACATATTAACATGAACTAACCTCTCTTATAATCTTGATATACACCTTAAACATTACACATGTATCTTAAATTTATACATTATGTACATATATTTACATATACACTAGATATTAATTGCTTCAAGTACTTGCACTAAGAAAAGTTTTCTCCTTTACATGATCAACAAATGCATAAGCAAGAATATTTTTTAAAAAGATACAAACTCCTCCATGAAGATAATTTATAGATTTACAATAATATCCTTAAACACTTTTACCAAAGTTATTATAATGTGACCTCATATCACTCCCTCTCATTAAATAGGTTGATGTGTGTTATCCTCTTCCAATAGAATTTCATCAAAATAATAATTGTTATTTTTATAGAATATAAGGGCATACTACTAACAAATGCATCACTTTGAGGCACACTATTTAATATTTTATATATGAAAACATCATTGTTTTGGGTGCATATATAAAACATACCAAGATACAATCCAGTGAATATCCTACAAATAAATTCATCAATAATTCATTTTATGAGTATGTAAATAAAATATTGCAGGTGATAAAGTAGTCAAGAGTGTTACACAAAGAAAATTACTACATGATTATTATGATATAAAGGGGGTTATATTAAATTATCAATACCATAATACTTTGCAACATACACAACACAATAAAGGACATCCTTATATAGATAGGGATTCTGATATAACATAAGATCATATTTTAGATTCAAACATGAGACTAAAGACTATACAGGTTCATTATTAAAAATTCATAAAACTTAAGGACCTATTGATTATGATTCCCTTTTAGGACTCATTAGCTATTCTGCTTATTTATCTTTATCACTTCATATATTCAAAATATACAATAAAATCAAATATTCTAGAAAATTAAAAAATTAGGACATATGCATGATTTGTATAGTTTATTTACATTAGTTAATTTGTGTTTAGCATATTGAGTGTGTGTGTGTGTGTGTGTGTGTGTGTGTGTGTGTGTGTGTGTGTGTGTGTGTGTGTGTGTGTGTGTGTGTGTGTGTGTGTGTGTGTGTGTGTGTGTGTGTGTGTGTGTGTGTGTGTGTGTGTGTGTGTGTGTGTGTGTGTGTGTGTGTGTTATTGAATATTATTCACAAGTTTACATGATCTAATGTACAACTTAAAGGTTACCACATCTAGAAATAGTTACAAGTGATGAATTATCTCAAATAATTTTTTCACAGACAAAACTACGCTACCCAAATAGTAATGCACAACATTATTGTCCAACTTTTTTGGACTTGTCTCAATGAAAAAAGGATCTACATTATCAAATCCAAAACATTCATAATCCTTGTACAACTTTCATACACATTGACAAGTTCTCTAGGGGTATACTTTTACATAGGTTTTATCATTCTCTGGCTATCCCTTCTTGTTCATACCTCAATTACTTAATGTGGACACCCAAATACGGTAAAAAACTTAATTTTTAATGTCTTTTTAATTTATTTATTTACTTAGGTCTTAGCTTATGATTAAACACTTAATGGTGCAAGCTTCTTATATTTCCCCTTTTACTTTATGACTTTTTCTATATTATCCACCTTTTAAGTTATGATTTTATTATGTTTTCCCTTTCACTTTAGGATCTTATTATGTTTCCCCTTTAACTTTATTATCCTTTATGACTTGATAATTCCCATTTTTAATTATCTTGAGTCCTCTCTTAATTCTTTAAGTTTGTTTTTGATTATTTCAAATCATCTTTTAAGTATTTAAGTTTATTTTTAATTATTTTAGGTCCCTTTTTGAGATTTTTTTGTTCCCTTTAAGTTATGTGGGTCCCTTTTGTGTACCACTAAGTTTTTAATTCAAATTATAAGAATCCATATATAAATAAAGTTACTATAAGTAATTTAATAACAATTACTCTCATGTTTTAACAAAGACTCTTACAATCAAGATCTATTCAAATTTTTACATTGCTACTCAATTTATATGGCTATATTATGAATTGTTATTGAATTTTCATGCTTGTACAAATGTTGAGATAGGAGAAGAAACATATAGATCTACATATCACCATTTACAACATATACATAGTATTAATGTGGGGTCTATTCACACTAAATAATCTTATGAGGTAGCCTTTAATGTTTAGGACCTTTGAAGTAACTTCACTCCAAGGCATGAGTTGTGGGATGTTAAATTTTGTAAATAACCTTGTGGTGGAATAAATATGAGCAATTAGTTATTTACCTCAGATGGTTCAGATGTATGGAGTGTAGAATAAACCAAATTATACTTGATATTACTAGGTGGATTTTAGCTAATCTAGATGGGATAAGGAAAGTATAAAAATGAGGGAAGGGTAGAGAAGAAAAGAGGGTTTGTGAACTAAATAAAAATTAAACCCTTATAAATTGGACCTTGCACTATGGTTTGGACAAGTGATTGGGAACTAATTCTTGTTATAGGTTGTTACTAGCACACAAAACACACAATCAAAATTAAATGTCTAAGGATATAAATACAATGAACTTCAATGCTTAAAATCAAATATTACTACCAATGTATGATTAAAATTTCACATCTTCAAAGGGAGATTATGATTAATAAATAGAAATCATTCAAATTATCTATAGAATAATTTGAATAACTATATTAAAAACACTTCTACACAATACAAAGATTATAATATCAATTTGATGGAACTTAATCAATGAATCACAAGATCTAAAAGAGAAAAACACATCAAGACAAAATTATAGAACAATCCTCAAAACTTCTTATTTATCTTAATTGAAAAACTATCCTCCTTTTGGAATGTAGAAGGTACAAGTATATATAGTTTTAGATGGGGATGCCTCAACGTCAAACAAAGTTTAAATTTATATCTTTGATTTCAAGGAATGAGTGTCAAAATTCATGTGTATTAGGCATCTATACATAAAAATATTATCAATCAACCAAAAATAGTTAAACAAAATATGTATGCCAAAAATAAGGTGGAGATTTAGACTCAATTACAATCAATGGACATGCAAAAGATATATGAAAATTAAGGTTCTAAAGTGTCACTACTTGAAAATGTATCTTACATGCTTGTAATATGGGTCACTGAATCCATAGTTGAAATTGAAGTTACAGTTGAATATGATTGAGGCCCAAATCGAACTGTAGTTGAAAGTACCACAAAATTTATCCCTTTAGATCTCTACACTACTATGTATCTTAGAAAATAAGGTTCTGTATTTGGAAGTGGATGTGATATAGAAGATGTAATTAATAATATGAGTCTATTTGAATGCCTCTATTTTATTTTACAAAGGATGACTGGCTTCTAAATAATATTTAATCATTTTTTCATCAATAATAGATCTTTTAAACAAAAATGGTATATTTTCCATCAAATTTTAATGAATACTTATGGAATAATTTAATGTTACATTGAATATATCTATTTTAGATATTTTATCCTTTAAAAATTTATTAATTAAATAATCTATTCATTATTTCTATACATAGTGCCATCCACTATTCAAAGACTATCAGTAGCCACCCAGAGTATACATTTAAAAATGAGCCTGGGGACTAGTTGCTCCAGTGGCATATATAAGTTTACAATCTTCATATCCTTAAAAATTTATAAGACCCATTGCTCATGATTTACAAACTATTGCACCAAGGCATGCATTTCATTATGCCACTTTTAAAAATTATCTCTTATATTTGTCACATGATTCTAGGCTAAATTAACATTAGGGGTTGATATCAAACATAATGATGAATAGTAATTATTCTTACTATCTTAGAATATAAAATTGAGCTTGGCATTTACATCCTTCATTCAATTATATTACTAGTTTACACCACCCCATTCTGGATGTGATTCAACTCTAGCATGCTTTATTGAATTAATAATATTGTATAGTATCTTGGATTCCCCTTGTACATTATCTAAAATATCTCTGAGATCCTACACAACATTAATTTATTTCAACCTTTTCTTTTATTTATCATAATTACCAAAAAATTACTTAAGCACTCCTCCAATTACATTGAAAAAATTGTAAGGATATACCTCTTACTCATCTGGATCTATGGGGTGGACCTTCCTCTTCTTATCTATAGATAATATATTTTTTTTATGTTTTACCTAAATATTTTCACTCTCTATTGACATGGTCTTTATATTTACCTTTCATAGTGTGTTAGTCTACCAATCAAAATGAAACCCCACCTTTGGCTACTCAGTGATAATCAAGTCTTGTCTACCTTCCTCCTCTTCCTAAAATTTATAAATCCAAGAAGGAATGCTTACAATAGCTTGTGATTTTTTAAGATATATAAATGCAAAGGTGGAAAGAGGTGATTTACATGGTGTGAGTATTCATGTTGAAGTAGTTTGGGCACTAAGAGAAGATGTAGTCGACTTAGGAAAAGGTGAGACTGCTTTTCTCTAGGAAGTGACCTTATTATGTTGAAGTGTCTCAATAATGTACTTGGTATTTTTGGATGTCCTACATATTGATATTATGGAAGAATCCATTTGGGTAGCCAAATAAATGGGCACACCTAATTGTGTATATGGCCTAAGAGGAGTAACTCATATAACCTAAATGAACATAGACAACAGGTCTTCAAAATGCACTATCTTCTTAGGTATTATAGACTATGGACTAGATTCACTAATGGATGTATAAGTGGAAATATCTAGAGCAAGATAATAGTGGTAGTAGTAAAGTTCTTATCAATTCCACTAGTATAAGGGAAATAAAAAATTAATGCGCTCTAGGCTATAGTTTGTAAAATTAGCATTTTAAATGCATAGGGCCTCTTAAGTGGGTTAAGAGAATAAAAAATAAAAGAATGTAAAGAATGGGTATATATTATTGTCGTTATAGGAGACACTAAATAATCAAGATTTGGTGAGTTTAAAATTGATGATTGGCCATCACTCAAAGAAATAGTGTTAATGTAAATTATTATTGTAGAAGTTATTGTAGGTTATCCAATTAAAAATTTTACATTAATTCCATTTTTAGATATAGTAACTAAAAATAAAGCAACATTATTATCAATTAGAATCTCCTTGGGACTTGAATTCCTTATTTTATTTTGTATAGAGATTGGTGTGGTCTCAACCACATTTTCTATTTATTTCTCTACATTTTGAGGTGGAGATATTGGAAGTGCAGTTGATGATGTATGTTCTTGGGTTGGAACTTCTTATCTAAACTCTACCTTGATCTCCATATCTTTTTCTTATTTATTATATTCTAATATCAACTCTGTATCACCAGATTCAACATTTTCTTATTCTAATTCTAAGTCTTCATATATTTTTGTCCCTCTTGACTTAGTTTATTCTTGTTCCTCCATTGGTTCTACTTCTCCTTATTCTTCCTATCAATACTCCTAAAGAGGGCCTCCTATAAAAAACACACCTTTAGATAGACTTTATTATTATATAACCTTGAGGTAGATAAGAGTGGTCTTGGGTTTCTTTTGGTAGGTATCCAATGGTGTCCTAGTAGGAGTAAGAGCTAGTACTGAAGTGGGTGGAGTGGATAATGAGGGGATTATAGTAGTAGAAAGTGGAGGCAGTGGATTGGGAAATTATGGGGATATTGAAGGGGTTATGGTAAGAAATGGTGATAAGGGATCAATATGAACATGTGTAATAAAATGTGTAAGACTCACATATTTTAATGATGTTAATGGAGGTAGGGGTGTAAAAAATAAGCTCCCTCTGACTTGTTAGAAATTGTGGATTCTTATAGATTAGCTATAACTTGAGTAAAAATAACACTTGGAGGTATGGGGGATCTTTGGAGAAATTAGATATAATTTGTGGGTCTATATCCCCATATTTTATTTCCTCTTAAAAAATTTGAGTTTCCATTTCTTCCTCTAATTATGGAGGAGGCCAATGAACTGGAATTGAGTTTCATTCTTCACTATCTATTTTTTTGCATATTCTTCTATGATAGTAGGATCATACTAGATCCTTTGGGATACTATCATAGACATGCCAAACTTGCACATATTGATGTAAAATTAACTATAATCTACAACATTTAGGAATATATAATCATGGTTATACCTCTGGTATCCATAGAAGATTTTAACTTTCCTCTCATACTTATTAAGGTGCTCCTTGACCTTCTTCCTAGGATCTCAATGCCTAAATGATGCCTTTTTTAAATCATAATGCATTCTAATATTTACCTTAGATCTAAGGTGCACTAATTTGGTGTACATTATGAAGCCAATACTGAGAGGGTTTAGATGAAAGATTCATTTTTAGTGCCCCTTAGTTCAATGCCCACACTATCAGATAATTATGCAATAATTTATCACTCAGCCACCTTCTCTATAAAAATATGTGGTAGATAAAAATGTTGTGACCTAGTTCCCTCAATTATTATATAGTGTATTCAAGGTAATACTAGTAATCAACCAATTCCCAAATACTTCTCATAATATTTTCTAACAACTTTGGCATGTTCTATACATAGATGACCCTTTACGCAATTGGATAAAATGTCTCTAGAATTTGTCTCCCAATTTTTTAAACATGAATAATATTGATTTCATCACAACCCTATTTTTTGGGTATTCTCTGGATGGTTTCTAAGGTTATGCATAAGATGGGTGCACTTTAGTATTTATGGCATCTACCAAGTATGGCATCATGTAAAAATTGCCATTTATACATTTTTTAGGTTGTTTATTTGGTGTATCAAATTGGAGATAATTATCTCCTCTAGGTCAACTATTTGGTTCAAACTCAAAATAATATCTATAAATGAGACCCACATCTCATTGACATAATAAACTCTTAGAAATCCATATAATTGATTTGATAGTTTCTTAGAGATTCTTAACCTAGATTGAAGATGACTATAGCGATGGAGGAAACTAGGCATTTGACCATGAAGTGGATTGGGTTGGATGGTCATTTGTTTTATTTATGCCTGAATGAATTTGAAAGTATCCATGAATTCATTGAATTTGAAAGTATCTATGAATTCACCATATCCTGACCATAGGTTATCTCAATATCAAGAATTATGTGATATTTATAGAATGTATTTCCACTAATATAGGCTACAAGGGTTTTGTTAAACTAGTAGTGTAATATTTTTCCATAAAATTTCCCATTTGCAAAAAAATCATAAGGTAGATGTAGGGCATTACCTCTGGTTTTTTAGTAGTACTATGTAGACTTACCACATTAATGACCAAATTTTCATCTTTGTATCATTGTGTGAATATAGTCATTTGGTCTTTTATTCCATATGGATCTTTAGCATTCACCTCCACCCATATAGTTGAATAATGTTTGAATCAGTGTTCCAATGTGTCCAAATAAAATATTTTATCCACAAACTTATTAGTGCTGGTAATAGAATATGTAGAGGGAGGAAGAGTGTGGGATGATCAATCCATTAGTATTGTGGAGGTAATTTTAAGTTCTCTAGAAATCCTAAAGTATTTTAATCACTAGTGAGCTTGAATTCATAGATTGCATAGGATAACAAGAGATAAATGTAATCAAAATGTGATTTACAAATTAAATATGTCACTTAGATTTATTAGATCTAATAATTGAATGAACTAAATTATCAATTCATGTGAATTATTTGTAAGAAACACCTTTTACTTCACTACTCACTTATTCATTTGTTATTTGAATTTCAATTTTTTATTGCCAACCTTTGGCATATTTTTTACTGCCACATGACATCTTTCTACTTCTTTTGGGTGCATTTTCTGTTGGAAATATTGTCATTGATGTCAAAGGTCTAGCATTATTGGTGATAAAGGCCCCATTGCATTTAATGTTGTTTATCTTGGCTAATGTGAGTTAATATTTATTTAATATTAACAAATATATTTTTGGTTGCATATGAGACAAAAGAAGGGCCCATGGAGAAGTCAAAGAGCCATGGGATAAAGACAAAAGAAGGATGGGACACATTTTCCCATGAAGAGTCATCTTGGGGAATTCCAAGAGTCACCAAATGAAGACAAAAGAGGAAGGGTGCAATTTTTCATGAAGGGACACTTTAAGGAATACGAAAAGTCACCAAGATGAGGACAAAAGAGGGAAGGACGTTTTTGATCATGAAGGGTCACCACATGACTTTTCAAAGGCTTGAATATGAAGGGTCATACAAGTTTGGCACCATTTTCCATGAGGATTGAAGGGTCACAAAGGGGGAAGGCCAAATTTCATTTGGAAATATATAAATAAAGGCTTGAGAAGCCATTTGTAAATATGAAAGAAAGAGGTTGATTTGATATTGTATTATCTAGCTTAGAAGAGCAATTGTGAGAGTTGAATATGATTTGTATTTGTTATATCTAGCTTAGAAGATCAAAGGTGAGAGAGAGGAAAGAGATGTTGTATTTAACTATCATTTGTTGATATAACAACATTGAGAGATAGGTGTGTGGTATACACAAAGGGGTTGGTGCTCATGTGGGTTGGTGCTCATGAATAATAGCTAGGTTGGTGCTTGGTAAATGGGTATGATGCTCCTATGGGTTGGTGCTCATGAATAGTAGCTGGGTTGGTGCTTAGCAAAGGGGTATGGTGCTCCTACAAGTTTGGATTTTGAATATTGTTTGGGTTGGTGCTCATTCATATACTTGAGATTGTTCTCCATGGTTTTTCCCACATTGGGTTTCCGCGTTATATCTGGTGTCTCTCTCTTTCTTGTGTGATGTTTATTGTTTGAGTTTTATTACATATCTTAAATGCTTGATTAAGTGAATTTGATTAAGGTAAAGTTTTATAAGATATATGATATACTGATTCACCCCCCCCTCTCAGTATATTTCATGCTTAACATTTTCATCTTAACATGAAAAATGTTTTCTTTACAACATTTTTAAGCTTTCTTCTTATGACAAATATATTATTTTTTAATCATTTAACTCAGTCAAAGACATATGGTAAAACATCATTCATTTGATAGTTATAGACCCTAATTATTATATTTTTCCTCTTTTATTGTAGGTTTTTGGGATAATGACTCTTGGAAAAATGTCATGGACCCACTTTCCTAGATTATGTAATTATTCACTATGCATTATGTAAACAACAACTTAGTAATATTTTGACACATGGATAAATCTCACTTCATCAGAAGGGTCACTAAATTCTAAATTTGTGCCTTACTATGTTAGAATATAGGCCAGAGGGATGATGACATGTGAATGATTGTCATTATTTTTTAGTCTGACCTTTGTACTATACTTTGTTAGGTTATGGATCACTAAGATGACTATCACTACTCTAGAGAGTCATTTTATTTTTACTATGTACGATCATCCTAAAGGCTATGGGTTACCAAGATGGTGCCACATGGGTAAATATTGCTTCAATGGAAGGCATGAAATATTTGAGAATCATGCAAGGACTTATCATTCATGGGTCACTTAGATGAATACATGTGGCATGAAATCATTTGCCCAGGTACCTAGATGACTCTATAAATTGTCTTAGACCTATAGACTATAGATAAATGAGATTGTGATCCATGGATTAATCTAGCTTGATTAAGTGAACAATATACTTATAAATTTAAATATTATGAGCAAATAAGTTGGATGAAAATGTGTGTCAATATATTATGATGTTAGGGCTAGCCTTCACCCTTGGACATAGAAATAACTTTTGAACAAAATGTTAGATTGGTTCATTAGTCATATAAGTCATAATCAAATTTCATTCCCCTTGATTGCTAATACTAAATTACCTAAAAGACTTATAACAAATTTTTATTAAAAGTATATTTAAACCTTTTAATGATCATATTTAAAAAATTTAAAAGATGAAGATCATGATATCCATACCAAAACATATTCTAGCCCAAATTCAACATGATATAAAAAAATACAAATCAACTTTGAAGAACCTTAAAATTGTAAAAAATATTTCTTATAGCTATTACAATGAATTTGAATAAATATAGAGGAATTAAAATCATTTTCAATTTGAGCTAAACTTGAATATGCAATACATAAGATATGATCATCAAATTTTTAAATACAAATTAGGTCTTTTTTTGAATATTTTAAAAGTCGGGTATGTTGGTCATAATAAATGGTGACTCAATGGGGAAATACTCTAGAGTATTTGAGAACATATAATTTTGGACTAATCATACATAACTTCAAACTTTACCATAAATAAATAAATAAAATAGAAGATTAAAGTAGACTCTAAATGCAATTATGCAACATACTAACCCTTCTCAATATTTAGATTTTGTGTGATATTATTATGGTTCATTCCTCCTTGTTGTGAGATTTTTATCAAATATTTAGGCAAGAATTAATATTATTTACCCAAAGTATTTATATTTTAATAACTAAAAAAAGGGGAAGAAAAGCATTTCTCTACTACCAGCTAAGCATCCATAGCCCTGACTTAGATACATCTGATTCCACTCTCAACATTACTCTACTACCATCCATGCATATATATCCTCAATAGAGATATTTGAATCACCCATTTTCCATAATTTTTTTAATATAACTTTTAGAATGTGCTTCGGGAACCACAATCAGTTGGTTTTATAGGAATGGAGTTTCAAATCAGATATTTCTTCAGTTGTTGACCTTACTTAGTGTGTATTATCTCTCAAATAAGTCTTAAATATGTAAGTGTGTAGTTTATATTAAATAATGATAATTATTTCTAAAATTTACATTGAAACATTAGAGTAGCCTTCAATATTCTGGTGAACTTATCTAATCCAAGTAAATCTCTCTGCTCTAGTATAAAACATGCCTTGATCTGAGAACTATAAATGTACTGAGAATATTCTACACATACCATTTGAATGTTATTTTTTCCCTCTAATTTGGTTAATAAAATATTGATGAAATCAGAAAATCATTGGATTATTTTTAATTTAAACAAACTAATCTATGAAATTAAAGTAACTACTCTATAAAGTAAGAAAATGTTAGAAATAGGAAATCTAATTTAGGAAATTTAGAAACATAATCTAGGAAATATATAAATATGTTCTACTGATATCACTAAGGTATATCTTTCAATCATTCAAAGTCATTTCTAGTTAGAGAATCCATGAAATAAGGTTTCAAAAACTACCCACTCACTAGAAAAACAAGATCATTATCATAACAGTCTTTTAAATGAAAAGTATTATTACCCAAAATCTCAAAAATTTGATATGGCCCAATCCATAAAGGAGTGAAATTGTCATGTTCTCCTTTATTTTCATATGAGTTACCCCATAATATAATTAATTTATAAATCTTAAAATCTTTTAGTTTGGATCTTTTATTGAACCACCTCTTGATAATGTCCTAGTGCGTGTTAAAGTTATGCAATGCCTATGTTCATGCATCCTCCATCTAGAATATGTCTAGTAACCTTGACTAAAATATATCATTTTCTCCCATATAATATTGCATGAAATGGCACATTTTTGGATTAAAAGTAATATGAAAATTTGAATTTTTTCCATACACTACTAGGAAAGGTGAAGCCTTTATGGCTTGTTTATGCCTTGTTTTATCTACCTATAGTGCATATTTCAACTACAAATTCCATTTTCTTTGTTTGTATTGTGATTATTTATTGACGGCATCCATCAAATTTATTTTATTTGGATCAACATCCATATTCACCTATGGATAGTAATTCAAGGAAAATTTAATAGTAATCTGAATATTGTAGGCCCAATTAGTAAATTCTATAGATTGAAAGGCTAGAACATTATCATAGACTAAATAAATTAGAGTTTGAAATCTGGTCAGTATTTTTGCTTCTAAAAATTTAATCACATATTAAGATTTGGAATTACTTGTAGCCAAAACCTCTGTCCACTTGTTACAATAATCAATAGCTGTTAAAATGAACTTATGTCCTAAAGAATTTAGATTGATTACTCCAAAAATTGAGACCCCATTGAGTAAAAGGATGTCATTTGATCAGAGTATGTAATGGCATGGTTGTTTGTATCTCCATATTTCTAAATACTTGACAATCATGGCATGTTTTGACATGATTCTAAACATCCTTGAAAATGGTAGGCCACTAGTATCATATCCCAAAGATCTTGTGAGCTATAGAATTTAATATGGATGTCCACTACCTATATTATGAAGTAAATTATCTAGGATGTCTATAGCTTGTTCTCTTGATACACACCTTAAATAGATAAATTAATAATTATTCCTTTATAAAACTCCCTTTTTAATCATACAATGAGATAATTTGAGCTTGATGGCTTAGCTCTAATTTATGCTCAACTCAAAGGGACATGTAGCTATGGATAGGTAGTGCATAATGTGAGCATACCATTCATCCTTGGCTACCTATGTTTCATTGATTTGTTTGATGCAAATACATGGATATGTTTGAGTCATGAGTTGGATTATTCATTAACCCCATACCATCTTTGTAATGTCTAATTTCAAAAACAAAATCTTGTAATTTATCCATCCATTTCCCTCTTCTTTTAACTAATTCATTTTAGCCAAGTATGATCTTGACAACTAGATATGGAATGATGGTGTGTCTTGTTTTGGATAATATAGTGCCTAAATTTATTCACTACTTCAATTAGGGAATATATCTAATTATCTATCATTAAATATTTCAATTATGCATCCTTCATATTTTTACCCATTAAGTAAATTAGATGCTCATTATCATATATCTTTCATGTGAGTATCATTTTTATATTGTGTTCTTAGGCAAATGACTATATAACAAAATATTTAGTAGAATTAGGAGCTAATCAAAACTAAATCTTGAGTAATGACATCATTAATATCCTAAAATACCTTCTTGGATTTTTTTTACATTTTATTTTAGCGTGCCATTCAACAACATGATTATATCTATAAATCTAGAAATGGACTTTCATGCAAAGTTTATATTTCTAAATAAAGAATTCATTTATTTCCTATTTTTACGATGTGTCATCTTTGAAATTGATTATATTCATTTTAAATCTATGTAAATACCATATTTGTTAATGACATGGCCTATAATTTTTCCATATGTAACTCTAAAGATGTTTTATTTATATTTAGTGACACTTCATATCTTCTACACCTATCAAATAATTTATATAAATGAGTCATATGACCACCTTTGTTATTTTAAAATATAGTAAAATTATCCATGTAAAATGATAATTCATTTGCTAATGAGTATTTAAAAATCAAATTCCATGGCTCAATGGAAAGTTGACCCAACATTAATCACATCGAATGGCATCCTTTTATATGCAAAATTGCCCCATTTAGTGGTGAAAGCAGTCTTCATTCAATCCTTTAATTATAATAATACTTTATTATATCCTAATAAACCAAAAAAAAATACATCATATTAGACCTATTGACCATCTAGATTACTTCATCTAAGGAGGGAAAAGGATAGTTATCCTTTACTAATGCCCTATTCAGGTTCATTAAAATCAACACACATAATGAATTAATTGTTATTATTTCTATCATGCACTAAATTGGAAACCCAATTGGGATTATTGATTTATAATAAAATATTTCCATCTAATATATTATAAACTTTTGTTTAAATGATGGGGTCTAGAATTGGATTTAATGTCCTTTGCCACTACCCAAAAGGCTTAATTCCTTGATTCAGAAGAATGGTATGTGTAATTACTATGGGATCAAATATTTTTATATCTTCATAGGTCTAATAAATAATAATCTTATATATTTTTAGTAGGTTCTTCAGTATCTATTTATCATTCTTAAATCAACTCATGCTAATGTTTACATATTGAGGATGTTTATTATTTCATAAATTTTATTTGATGAGTCATATTCACATATCTTTTACTCTTTTTATTTTTTATCCTATGTATCAATGTCAAAATACATCTCCAATGATACCATTCCCATAGGTATCTAATTTTATTTTAGTAGTAATATACCAACATCTCCCAGATATTTTGTGTTCATATGATCAATATCATTTTCATATATTATTTGGGATTCAAAGGCTTAAAAACTATTTCATAAAATGTATAATCTAATGATAATCATAGAACACTTAAATTTCTCCATATTATTTTGGAATGAGGAACAAGGAACTAACTCCATAAAAAAATATATGCATTTTGGATTCTTGGAGTGGTGTTAAATTGGCAGTCGAAGTGGCCAAAAAATATGTTGTTTGGTTTTCTTCCCTTGGGATAGCCTTGATGTTAAATTATTTGAATAAACCAATTAGATACCAAGCCTTTTGTTTATACCTTTTCAATTATGAAAGTTTGAAGTTATATTTACTTCTAATATGGTTGATAACTAGCTCTGAATCTCCAAATATTATAAGTTATTTGATGTCATGTTTTACCATAAACTATAAGCCTAAAATTAGAGCTTCATACTTAGGATGATTATTGGTATAAGGTATTTAAAACCTATGTGAAGTGATATATTTTTTATCATATAGGTCCATCAAGGTTATGATGACACCATATCCCTACTTATAAATGACACTGTTAAAATGAAGAATCCATAATTGTGAGTGACCTTCAATTCTTGTTCATGAGGTTCATAGTTTATAGTAAATGTATAAATATCTACATGTGATGATGAAAATTTGACCCATTTTATATATTGTGTTCCATAATTAGATACTTCTTTTTTGGTTCTTGGTCAAGTTAAATCTGATAAGCTATTCCTTTTTAGGGGAGCCACATGTGTGAGAAATATGTTTCCATGTATATATTCAACATATTTAACCAATCATGACTCAATAATAAGCCATAATCATATATAATGTCAACTTCCATAATATTTATTTCTAAAAACATGTCTCTAAAGTCATCTGCATGTGAAAATTTAGTATGTCTCTAATAATTAGTATTGCAGTCTTGTCTAGTTATAAAACTACCCTCTTGGAATTGTCTAGAGTCAACTCTAACTTATTGTAAATAGTTATAGGTATGACATTAGATAAATCTCCTAAGTCTAAAAAAATATCTACATTATTTCCAAACATTATAATAGTAAACAAATAATGTAATACCTTAGATTTGTCTCAATGAATAACCACATTAGTATGTGTAACTTTGGACTTATTAGTAGATGGCTTGCTAGTTTTTTCTTTCAATAATAGTTATCTTTGCTTAATAATCTAAGCTAGCTCATGGAGAGTGATATTTAACATAATTTTCTTCATGTCCTCAACTATATTTTACTTTTAGCCATTTTTATTCTATGAATTAAAAACCTATTATTAATCATTCCATTTTAAAGGTTCATGTTGTTATTAGCTTTTGGATATGGTGGAATAATTTAACTATTGTTTAGAGGAATGGAATTCATGAGGGGTTATTGGAATTTTCTTCTTATATTATGATTATTCCTTTGGAACTATTGGAAATCATGGATATCATATGTAATCTCTTCTGGTTCATTCTCATCCTCAACTAGGAATGGGATTTCATATGCCTCAATCATCATTGTAGTACTAGAGGAATTTGAAGCATTGGAGGAAGATGGATATGACTGAGTGGGAGAAGCTTCATACCTATCCATTTCAATCTAAAAGTTTTCAAAGGATATATATAACTCTATATAGTCCAACTCACCTTGTTGTGTTATATTTTGAACTCAACACCAATTAGATAGTGCTACTTCTAAGATATTTATTTTAAGTATTTGATTAGGTGGATATTGTTTTGTGTTATTCCTAGACCTATTGAAAGGCATGTTTTACCTTTGGAATGTGAAATTATGGTTGGTATTTTTTCCCATGGTGTTTCCCATAATTTTATGCATGCTCAAGAATTCATTTCTCAACATCTATGCCATATGCTTGATAAAATCCAATTCTACTTTTGTAGAAACATGATTAATGCCTTGTGTGGTGGAAACACTAAATGATATTGAGGCTTGGTTATAATTTTTTTATTATGTGATGACATATGATTATTTATAAAATTAAGGTTTTGGTTTGTTTTAACATGATTCAAAGGTAGATGTATATATGCATGGTTCTGATTATGATCCATAACACTATGATTAATATTTAGAATAGGATTGAGGGCTAGAAAGTTAGGACTGATACTGGGCATGGAAAAATATTATAACTAGGGATTCAACTGCCTATCAATATTGATAGATTAAACATAAGATAGAGATAGTGAAGTAATAGTTTATAATTTTCATAACAAGACTACTATCATGGATTCCAAGGCATTTTTATACATCTCAAGGGTTAGCACAACATTGGGCTTATAGTCAATATGAACTTAGCTATGCACCTTTTTAAATCTTACATTAAAGGCTTTGATTAGCTCATTAGGTTCCATTATCATGAGTGAAATGTGATGGTATATGATACATGGGATAGTGACATGTCCAAATTACACCCTAGAAGGTATTTTGGCATTAGTCCTAGGAAGTTACTGAATCCTTTAGGATATTGATAAACTAGTCATAAGCAACTTACTAAAATGTGAAAATAAATATTTTGCATGATACATATTCATGGACTATGTTTAATATCCCTAAGGTAGTATTGAAATCATTTATTTTTATTAAATAGTCCTTCTTGAGGGATAAAAGGAAGGAAGATACGTTTCTATGTTTTTAAAAAATCATGGACAACTCTAAGTATAACAATAATGTAACCAACTAACCATGTTAGGGACATCACGCATAGAGGAAACTAGCCTCTTCTTATTTGGGAATAATATTGAGTTTAAGGTACCCTTAATATTCCTCTATCTAACCTAAGTCTTATATGGATATGCAAGTATGGGACTAGTAGACTAGTGTTATAAGTGGGCATTGTTAATATTCTAGGTATATACAACATAACTCAAGGGATCTTTCATAAGGAAAAAAATAGGCCCTCCTTCTAGCGCCAAAATAATTGAATTACTATTTATGTGGGTTTTTTTCACATCATGTAATCCTATGAGGTATCCTCTAACATTTTATGATCCATGAAAAAACTTCACTACAAGGAATTAATTGTTAATATTCAGCTTTGTAAATAACCTAGTGGTGTAATAACAATGAGAAATGGGTTATTTGCCTTAGATAGTTTGGATGTATCAAGTGTATAAGAAACCAAATTCTACTTGAAATGGCTGGGTGAATTCTAACCTGAGGTGGACTAGATCAAAAAAATTATAAAAATGAGGAAAGGGTATATTAGAAAAGAGGTTTTATGAAAACCCTTCTAAGATAGACCTTGCACTATGGATTAGACAACTGATTAGGAAATAATACCTGTTGTAGGTTGATATCAACACATAAAAAACATATACATGATTATATTTCCAAATAAATAAATATAATGAACTTAAATGCTTATAATCAAAGGTTGTTATCAATGTATGATTGCAATAGATATCTTCAAAGGGAGATTATGATTAATAAATAGAAATAATTAAAATTATATATACCATAATATGAATATTTTTATTGAAAACACTTCTACATAATCCAAAGACTAAAATATAGTATGACAAAAATTCTTCAATGAATCAAAAAAATTGAAGAGACAAGTACATCAAGACAAACTTCCAAAACAATCCTTAGAATTTCTTATATATCTTAATTGAAAAATTATCCTCCTTTTGTAATGTGGAGGGTAAAATTATATATAACTTGGGATGGGGATGCTTCATCCTCAAGCAAAGTATAAATTTACATCTTCTATTTCAAGAACTGAGTGCCAAAACTCATACATACAGTGCATATATAGACATAAATTCTATCAATCAACCAAAAATCATTAAATAAAATATGTATGCTAAAAATAAGGTTGATATTTGAATATAAATTATAATCAATAAAAATAAAAAAGATATATACAAATTAAGGTGTTGATGTGGCACCACTTGATGATGGAGATTGCATGATTGTAATATGGGTCATTAAAGTCATAGTTACAATTGAGCTTAATGGAGTCATATGTGGATCTGTAGTTAAAGGTGTCACAAAAGTGGGCCCTCTAAATTTTTGCACTAGATTGTAGCCCAAAAACTAAGGCTAAGTACTTAGAAGTGGCTAAGATTCAGAAGATGTACTTATCAAAAAATGAGTCTATTTGAGTGCCTCTAGTTGCTTATATAAATCATGATTGTCTTCTAAATCAATTTTAATCATCTCATAGTTAATAATATTATTTTAAACAAAAATGGTAGCTTATCCATCATCCTTTCATGAATACTCATACAAGCCTTGAATGTTACGTTTAACGTATCTGTGTTGGTTACTTTATCCTTTACAAATTTATTAATTGAATAATTTATTCATTAATTATATACATAATGCCCTCCAAATTTTCTTGTAAATATTTATTATCCACTTGGAGTATACCTTAAAAAATAGGCATTGGGACTTGTTTCCCCAGTGGCATATATAAATCTAAAATCTTCACATCCTTTGAAATTGATATTACCCATTACTCATGACTTATGAACTATTACACCAAGGCATACATTTGATTATGTCACTCTAAAAAATTATCTCTTTTATTTATCACATGATCCTAAGATATATTAACATTAGGGGTTAATATCAAACATAAGTGTGCATATGCCTTATTCTTAATAGACTACTTAGATATTTGAGTTTATAATTTACATCCTTCATTCTATTATACTCCTAGGTTAGACTACCCCATTCAGAATGTGATTCAGCTTTGGCATGCCTTATTGAATAGATAATATTATGTAGTGTCCTATGCACCCATTTTTATATTATCTAAAATATTTATTGAAGCATATAAAATATCACTTCCTTGAAACCTTTGGTTTGATTGATCATAATTTCTAAACATTTGTTTAAGCACTTTCCTAGTTGTATCAATAAAATTATAAAGATCTTCCTTATACTTATTTGAGTCTATGGGTTGGACCTTCCTCTTCTTAGTTATAGATAATATATCTTCTCTATATTCTAATTGAATATTTTCACCCTCTACTAACACAATCTTTCCCTTGACCTTTATTAGTGTGTTAGTCTACCTATCAAAATAGAACCCCACCTTTATCTGCTCAATGATAATCAAGTCTTTTCTACCTACCTCCTCTTCTTATAATTTATAAATCAAAAAAGGAATGATTAAAATATCTTGTGATTATATAAGATATGCATATTTAGAGGTGGAAGGAGGGGGTTGACATGGTAGTAACATTGATGCCAAATCAGTTTTAGAACTAAGAGAAGATGTAGCCAACTTAGGAAAATATGGGATTGCCTTTCTCCAAGCAACAACCTTCTTCTACGGAGGTGTCTCAATAATGTAATTGGTATTTTTAGATGTCATGCATATTGATATTATGGAGTAATATTTCTAGGTAACTTAATAAATAGGCACACCTAAGTGTGTAAATGGTATATGAGGATTAACTTGTATAACCAAAATGAATGTAGACACTAGGTCTTCAAAATACATCAATTTCTTGGGTATAATAGAATGTGGAATAGATTTACTAATGGATGTATAAGTGGTAGGCATCTAAATCAAGTTCATAGTAGTAGTAGAACACTTATTAAGTTGGCTAGTAGTAGGGAAAGAAAACTATAATGGGCCTTGGGCTATATTTTTCAAAATTAGCATTGTAAATACATGGGGCCTATTAAGTGGGATAGGAGAATCAAAAATAAAATAATGTGAATAATGGGTATCTCATATTGTAATTGTAGGAGACACCAAATAATCAATAGTTGGCACAATTACAATTGATGGTTGGCCATCATTTAAAGCAATAGTGGTAATGGAAATTATTGGTGTAGAAGTTGTAGCTTATCTAATTAAAACTTCTACATTAATTCCATCTATAGGACTTGTATCTATAACTGAAGTAACATTAATAGAAATTGGGGTCTCCTTATGACTTGACTCCCTTGTTTTCTCTTGTAAAGATACCAGTGTAGTCTCAACCACCTTATATGTTTGTTGCTCTGCACTTGGAGGTGGAGAGCTTAAAAGTACAACCAATGATGTAAGTTCTTGGGTTGGAACTTCTTGTTTTGACTCTACCTCTAACTCCATATCCTTTTATTATTTCTTATATTTTAGTATCAACCCTATATCACCCAAGTCATCCTTTTCTTTTTTGGATTCTAAGACTTCATATATTTCTTTTGTCCCTCCTGACTCAATTTATTCACGTTCTTCCATTAACTCTACTTCTCCCTACTCTTATTTTGACTCCTCATAAAAAAGGCCTAAAAAAATATACCTTTATTAGGCCTTTCTTCTTCTTATACAACCTTGGGGGATGTAGAAAGGGTATTATGTTTCCTTTTATAGGTCTTTAGTAATGGTTTAGTAGGATTAAGAGTTGGTCTTAAAGTGGGTGAAGTGGATAGTGAGGGGCCTATAGTAGTGAAAAGTGGAGCAATTGGAGGGGGAAATTATGGGCTTATTAAATTATTTATGGTATTAATTAGTGATAAGAGATAAATAATAACATGTGAAATAAAAGTGAAAATATTCACCTATTGTACTAATCTTAGTGGAGGAAGGGGTGAAAAAGAAAGTTGTCCCCCTGACCTACCAAAAATTATGGATTCTTCTACATCAATTATAAGTTAAGGAACAAAAAAACTTGTAGGTATGTGGGGACTCTAAAGACATTGTATATTATTTTTGGGTATATCTCCCCAGATGTTCCTTTATATTCAATAATTTTAGTTCCCATTTATACCTCTGGTTGAGGAGGCCCATGAACTAGTGTTAAGGTCCATGTTTCATTATCTATTCTCTTAACATTTTCTTATTTGATAGTAGGATCATACAAGATCATTTGGGCTACTATCATGTACATGTCAACCTTGTGTATATTGATAGAAACTTCACTATCATGTACAAAATTAAATAATATAGATTCATGGTTGTAATATTTGTGGATATAGAATATTTAACTTTCTTCTCATACTTCTTAAGGTGATCCTTGACCTTTTTCCTAGGATCCTAGTACTTAAATTATTCACTTTTTAAATCATAATGCATTATAATATTTACCACAAAGTTGAGGTGCTCCCATTTGGTGTATTATATGCATCCAATGATGAGAGGGGTTACATGCATGCTTTATTATTTAATACACCTTAGTTCAAAGTTCACACTATCAAGTAATTATGCATCAATTTTTTGTTTTACCACTTTGTCTAGATTAATGTGTGGTAGATATAAAGGTTGTGCCCTAGTACCCTCAATTCTGATTATAGTGTAGTCAAGGTATTACAAATAATCACCCATTTTACCAATACTTCTAATATTTTATGATAACATATGCATGTTCTTCCCATATACGGACATATACACCATCAAATAGAATGTCTTTATGAGTCTCTATATTTGTCTCCTAAATTTGAGGATGTGAAGAATATTAAATTCATCACAAACCCTATTTTATGTGTATTTTATGGATCATTCCAAGGGTTTAGCATATGATAGGTGAAATGTAGTAGTTATGGGATCTACCAAGTATGGCATCATGTAAAATTTGTCATTTGGTGTATTTTTGGTTTTATAATTTAGTGTATTGAATTGAAGCTAGTTATATCCCCCAAGGATATTTTTTTGTTGGAACTAAGAGTAATATCTAAAAATGGGATGCATGTCTCATGGACATAATAAATTCTTGGAAAAAATACAATAGGTTTAATAGATCCATGGAAATTCTTAACCTTGACCTAAAGATAACTATGGGGATGGAGGAAATTGGGCCTTTTATCATGAATTTTCTTGGGTTAGATGCCTATTTCTTTGATTTATCCTTGATTAAATTTTAAAGCAACCATGAATTCACAATAACCTAACCATAGGTTATCTTAGGAACATGAATCCTATAATATTTATTGAATGAAATTACACTAATGTAAGATATAAGGATTTTGTTAAACTATTAGTGCAATTTATTTTTATAAATTTACCTATTTGTAAATAAAATTATAAAGTACGTCAATGCAGGGTATTACCTCTAATTTTATGGAAGCATTGTACAGGCCTATATCCTTAATGGCCAAAATTACATCTTTGTATTGTTGTGTGAATATATAAATTTGGTCCTTTGTTCCATATGGATCTATAGAATCCAATTCCACCCATATAGCTAAATAATGTTTGAATTTGTGTTCAATTATAGCTAAATCAAATATTGTATCCATGAACTTAGTAGTGTCAGTAATAGAATATGCAAATAAGGAAGAGTTATTGATGATGAAGTCATTATTAACGTGCATGTAATTTTAAGTTATATTTAAGACTAAATAATTTTAATTTATAGGGAGATAAAATTCATAGAGTGCATAGGATAACAAGAGTGAAATGTAATCAAACTGTGCTTTGAAAATTAGATATGTCTCTTAGGTTTGTTGGCTCTAAGAATTAAATGCATTGAATCTATAATTCAAGTGAATTAATCACAAATAATATATTTTAATTCACTACCCACTTATTAATTTATCATTTGAATTTAAATTTTGCATTTCCAGCCTTTGGTAGATATTTATTACCAAATAACATTTTTCCATTGTTTTTTGGTCACTTGTCATCTTAACATGACAAATGTCTTCTTTCCTAACTTTTGCAGCTTGCTTCCAATAAAAAATGTATTATTTATAATCATTTAACTTGGTTAGAGGCACATGGAAATGCATCGCTCATCCACTAATTTTAGACCTTGTCTCTTATATTTTACCTTTTTAGTTGTAGTTTCCTAAGATGATGACACTTGGCAAAATATCAAGGACCCACTTGCCCAAAGTATGAAATTATTCACTATGTATTTTTCAGACTATGACTTAGTGGGATTGAAACACATGGATCAATCATTCTTCACTAAAGGGGTCACTAAATATTTACTATGTAACTTACTATGTTAGACTATAGGTTAGCACAATGATGACATGAGGATGACTATTATTGTTCTAGACTCTGAATTTATACTATGTTGTGGTAGATTTCACATCAATGGGATGATGACATGTATATGACTATCTCTACTATGGATAATTTTCAATTTTTTACTATGTAAGATTATCTTGTAGGTTTTGGGTCACTAAGATGGTGCCATATCTCACTTTAATAAAAGGTAGAAAAGCTTTTAAAATAATGCAAAGACTTTCCATTCATGGGTCACCAAGATGAAGACACGTGGTGTAATATCACTCACCCAAGTACCTAGATGACTATAAATTGCATCTTGGACTTATAAATTATAGATAAATAATATTCTGGCATGTGGTTTAATCTCTCTTGCTCAAGTACTTGGAATTTTAAAGATCATGACTGAGTAAGTTATATGAATATGCATGTCAAGATCTCATGATGTTGAGACTATCCTACACACTTGGATGTGTAAATAAATTTTGATCAGAACATTAGATTATCTCATTATTCAAATAATTCATAATCAAAGTTAATTCTACCTAATTACTAACACTAAAGGGCCAAAAATACTTGAAATACATTTTGATTAAAACCTTTCAATTGTCATATTTCAAAAACTTAAAATTTAAAGTCCATGATATCCATACAAAAACATATTCTAGGATAAAAACATGATATAAAATATGCAAATGGGCTTTGAAGAGCCTTAAAATTGTACCAAGCCTTAAATATAGCTATTACAATGGAACTCAATAACTATTGAAGAATTAAAATCATTTTCAATGTGAGCTACACCTAAACATGCAATATAAATGATATGATCATCAAATTTTTGAATCTAAATTGGTTTTACATCTAATTTTTTGTAGGGTGGGGTGTTTTGGTCACAACACATAAAAGGGACAACTAAGTAAACTTGAGTTCCATTTGGGATATGTAGGCAATAATTCGCTAGCATGGGTTTCTTAAGATAACTTGGCCATTCTTACTAACCCATTTGTATTCCCTATTTGTATCTAATTTTAATATAGTGCATGTGCATCATCTAAGGTTTTGATATTTCAGGTGTGTTGATTTTAGTCACTTCATATAGTATTCAATCATATAATCAACTTGTAATAAATTACAGAAGTATACCAAACAAGATAAATTTCTCTCCATCCCTTTGTATTTGTCATTATGTTTGTCAAATTCACTTGTCAAAATTATATTTTATACTACATTTCAGTAATCCATAGCTTAAATTAAATTCTATTACTTATATCTAATTCATGGTTATTATTTTATTAATTCAAAATTTAGATAAAACATATTGGTGAACCTGTATATTTTCAAATAATGTCTAACCCTATATATACCCATTAAGGTTTCAATATTATTTTTATAAATATGATTCATAACAAGTCTATTTTCAATAGTATAAGATGTTTTTATGTATTTCATAGATATATAGTTAGAAATCTTTTTTTCAAGTTTACAAAATTTACAATTTACTATTTTTAGTAAATTTATCATAAAGAATGGTCAGTGTATCAATTTTCAAATTAATTTTTGGGTTTTCTAAGTTTTATGATTTTTGTCAAAAATATCTTTCAAATTAAAAAAATATCTTATGGATTTATTATATTTTTTTTGTGTTTTGCTTGTGATCATTCTATTTTGTTTGTCTCATACATAATCCATAACAGTGATTTTTTCAAATGTATCATAGGTTTTTTATTATCGTTGACAAAATTGGTAACATATTTTTGTTTACAAAAATGTTTTATAGATTTACCAAAATTTTCAATTTAATATTTTTAGTAAATTATTGCTTAAGTTTGAAATGGTATACCTATTTTTCAATTAAATTATGAGTTTCATTAAATTTATAATGTTTTTTAAAAACCATTTTATTATTTCAAAATTACCTATCATATTTATTGTAATAATTAATTCTTTAATGTGTACCTTTTAGGATTTGTCTATGCTCATTCTACCTTATTTGGCACATATATGGTTCATAAAAGCTAATTTTTCAAAAATGTTAGAGGTTTTTATTTGTCACATAGTAATAATTATAAATTTATTTTTTAGTATAAAAATATTGCATAAATTCCTCAAAATTTTCAAATTAATATTTATAGTAAGCGATAAATTAAGTAATAAAAGGCAAATATATTTTCAAATTGATTTCTAGGTTATGTAAATTATCTATTTTTAGGAAATAACATATCTTAGCTTTAAAAAATATCTCATAGATATCTTAAATTTTTTAGTTATTTATTGTGTAATAGTATACTAATTTTTTTGTGGTCTAGGGTTTTAGTTAAAATTATGATTCTCTAAAATCAGAAGTTTCTAATTTTAACACAAAAATATTTTATTTTATGTTCTCTTTATTTTTATTTATCTTGACTATTTTAGAAACTATGTTCTGATAGTTTTAAAACTACTAAGCTACTGTCATGAAGGGTTATGCAATGTTTTATTTACATAAATAATGGCATAGGGATTTTACTCCTACAATCATAGCCATAGTATAGAGTTAAACACAAAATTTAGTTTCTATGTGCCTCATGGTATATCTAAAATTTTGAGGATCCCTTTTTCACACTAATAAGAATCCTTTTTATTTATCTAAATTGGGGTGCACCTAAGAGGAGTTTACCACCTAATGAATTTACTCTCAACTTACCCTCAAAATTGAGGTTTATTGGGTTGAAGGATATGGTTATACCTCTATAGTTAGTAATCTAAAACATTAGGGCATTAGTCTGGCACTAATCAATGAAAAATAAAGTATGAGAGCCTAAAAATCATTCAAAACCTTGCTTAGATACACTTTATCCTTGATTTTTTATTGCATTGTATGTTTATTAATTAGTTCTTATATACATTTGTATATTACTTGTTATTTTTTAGCATTATCTTTATTTCAATGATTTTATTTAAATCCATTATAAATCTCATGGACAGTCATTATAGATATTATATTAATATTCATCTCCTTGATGAATTGTTTTCTACTCATGACGTGCCTTATATTTATGATAAAGAGAACAAACAAAATGAAATAAGAAAAAACTTTTGGAAGAAACATATATGGATGATTATGATTTTTATGATGTAGCATATAATGCATAATTTGAATTTCATGAATATTGGGAATATGATTATATTGAACATTCACCTCTTGATTCCTCTTTAGACACACCTCTAGAATATTCTTCATATCCACCTTTGTCCTTACATATTAATCTATATAAAAAAGATAAATCCAAGAAAAATCAATTTATGTTCAAAAAATGATTTCTTAATAAATACATCTCAAAGGAACATTCAATCTCTAAAGCAACTACTAATAATAATTTTGTCATCTCTTCTCCTTTAGAAATAGTGGATATTGAGCCTAGATTTCATAACTCTCTTCTTTTATCAACCCATGAGGATGAACCTTCTTTCTCTTCCCTTGGCACATTACAAGTTAAAATTGAAAACAATGCTAATCCTTCTTCCATATATTATAATATTTCTCCTACCCCATCCTCATGTTTATATTCACATGATGTTACTCTTGTACCATAATGTCATAATCTTTTCATAGATTCATCACAAGATTAAAATTCATCCTTTTCTAGTGAAAATTATTTTGATATTATCAATAAAAAAGAAGTAACTAACTCATGTGTAATTAATTAATCTCTAAATATAAAATAATATCCTATCCCATTCTCTCTAACACCTCCTCTTGATGGTGTTTCTATTCAATCTAATAGGCGTTGGGTTTGTGCTTGTGAATCCCTTAAATATCAAGTTACCACTATGAAAAAATTAATAGAATAGTTGAAAAATCAAAATAAATATTAAAGTTCAAATATTGTATCTCTTGAAATAATAACAATCCTAATACAAATCTTAAGTATTATAGCATTAATCATATATCTACTTCTTCATCTAGCTATCATGAGCTTCATAATAAAAATACATATACACTTAATGATTCACAAAGTATACAAAAGGCTAATAAGAGTCCAAGTGATATTTTAAGAGAAATTATTCTAAATAATTTGATTACATTACCTTCTATGCCTCCTTGAAAAAGATCAAAATACTATTGTGCATATCATATATTTCATGGGCATCATACTGATAATTATTGGGATTTAAAGAATAGAACACAAAGTCTCCTTGATAGTACTAGTCCTATACAAGATAAATATATTAATAAACCCACTCATATTTCATCTCCTAAAATACAAGTTTAAAATAATACAAAGATCAAATATGGATACCAAAATATTATTCAAAAAAAGAAAATATTTAAAAATAAAAATTAGAGAAAGAAAGATTACCAAAATAAAAGTTGTAATAATAAATACAAGATAACAAATAAATGTCATTTTAAAATATTCTTCATAAATAAATGTCTAAATAAAAATATTCCTACAAAGTCTAATGGTAAAAACATGGTTGCTAAAGAATCAAGCATTTCATCTACTTCATGCATAGAGTGAAAATACAAAGTTAAAACACTAGTTACTTCTATTACTAATGTTCAACCAATCAACATGATCTTTATCTATTTCAAGATAATATGAAATCTCCTAACAATGATACTCCAATCTATGGTGTAATTAATTTATCATACATAAATACAAAATATAATGAAAATGGCATCTCACAATATCAATCACAATCTAAGAAGCTTGTTTTCTCCTATTATAATGATTATATTGATGATTATGATCCTAATAATATAGAATATTGGTATGATAGTGTTTCAAAGGTATATAAAGTTGGAACTTATTCTTCACAAGAAGTTTTTCCTTCACATCAAATATATGATTATACCTATGTTCACCCTCCCCCATATTAATATAGACATACAATTTATGAGATCCTTAGCCTACAGTAGATGCTACTTATACATAGATTATTTTATCTTTACTTGTATTTCTTATTTATTCTACACCTAATCCAATTTTATTCTATTCTTTGGCTCTATATTTCATTTGAAAAAACCAAGATAATTATCTTACTGAGATTCCAATGAAAATCCTTCATGGCAACTCATTTAATCAATATCATGCATTTATACATGCTCTAGATCTCATTTGTATTTTTATGATCACATCTATCTACTTTTACATGGGGTCATATTTACATGCTTACCATATTTAATACACCATATAAACACCGATGTTGGAGGGATTTCACTTGCCTTATTTCTTTCCATGTAATGAATTAGCATCTTGTTGAGGGCTATTTGAATCTCCCCTTCCTTATTTCATTATAAAAACCTTTCTACTTACCTTGTTTTTCAAACCTTTTTACAAATTTACTTATGCATACTTTAATATTCAAATATGGAAAAATACAAAAACATTCATATATGCTAAAAAAGCACAAAAAATAACAAAATTTGAAAAAAAAAACTAAAATTAGGAGATTTAATCATATTTTCATGTTGTTAGATTAAATATTTGCATATGTTATTTATATTCATGTTCAATACATAAAATATTTCATTACCTTTTTGTTTTTACTTACATAACAAGCCCTAATTTCATTAATGAAATCATGAAATGTCTTATTTATAGATTTTGCTACTGTGGCCACCTCCATTGGGTAGACCATGTCTATGTGAGAATTTTTTATATTTTACACTTGGTCTAAAATTGAGTATGTTATGTGTTTTTTACACTTATCTCATGAAAAACATTATATGTGCCAAGTTGTTTACATTTTTATGCACAAAAAATTTTAATTGATAAATTTGAAAAATTTTGTTCAGTAAATAATTTAATTGCTAATTTTTTATATTTATGTGAATAATTAAGCATTAGAGATTTTAATTGCTAAATTTTAATGAAATTTTATTTTTTACTTCAAGCATAAAGTGATTTTAAAGGTGGCATGGAGATATTTTAGAGGGAATGGGAAAACTCATACAAAGTGATGGTGGAGGTCAATAACATATTGTGAGGTCCACACTCCACAATATCACAATCTCAAAATTCTTAATGGATCCACTTTTTGAATAGTGTTTATGATAATAAAAAAATATTTTATAAGTCATTTTTGGAGCCCATGCCCAACCCCATTGGATTAGTGGGTTGTAAAGGTGATTTTGACCACTTTGGAGCTTTATTAGTGGGTTGTAAAAGAATTATTATTTTTAGTTTGGGTTGAATTTAATCATGGAGTGCATGAACCAACCATGTGAGTAAGTGGGAATATTTTAAGGTCCACTCTCCACTAATTTCAATAAATATCATTTCAACCCATATATTCCTATCCATCCACATGGGTATGTCTCCCAAAACAAATTAAAAATACAATTTGTTTGTATAAAAGAAGGGTTGCATATGGGAGAGAATGTTTATCCATCAATGTGGGCCATTTATGAATTAAAAAAATTCAAAGAATATTTACAAATACACCCATCAAATGGGTATAAGTATGGGTCCAAAAGGGACATGTGGGACAAGGCCTAGTTGTCATTCACTTGAAGAAAAAGGTGGTTTAAGAGGAAATTTCAGATTTGAACACTCCATGAGGCTTCCCTCTTACATATTGTATTTGCTATAAATTAGTGAATTTTGGATGCACAAGGCATTGGCTTCTCACTTCCCTCAAGAGAAAGACTAAGTCAATCATTTTTTTTTCTTTTTGTATTGTAATCTCTCCCTCTCTTTGTTTTCATGTTATTATGTTGGTGAAATTTACACTTGAATGCTGTAGTCATTCTAAAATTGTGTTACTCAAGATATTATCAATTAATAAAAGTTTTGGAGATTTGTTATCATTGTTTTCACATGTAATATGGTGGTGGTGTTATGTTTCTTCTCACTTTCTCCTTTCTTGGGATCTTGTATCAGCTCATTGGTAGTTGTCCATATACTAGCCAAGTGAGAGTTTAGTTTCATGGATGCATGTAGTCATAATGGATGGATTTTACTTTAAAATGATAGGATTTTTCTCTCTTTTCCCTTTCTCTTTTATTTTTCTTTATGAATCTTGTTTATTTAGTTTATATAGTATATCCTAAGTTTCAATCTACAATTACTTCTTTATTTTGATTGCATGCTCTTATTTATTGTTGTTCTTACATTTTTGAAGCATACATACAATAAACACATATTTTAAATCAACTATATTTTTATGTTTAATATATTTTTTAATTTCTTACCATAGCAAACTCCACATTCACAATGATATGTTTAAGATACTTCAATACCAACAAAGGCCCTTTGAAATGGAATTTTCAAAATGAGCCATCAAGTGAAGATCAATGCATCTAGACCAGATAGAAGATATCTTGGGGATATTTCTCACAAATCTCCTTTTAGAAGATACTTTTATAGACCCTAACAAGGACCTTATAGGCCTATAATTTATGGTCATGACCAACAATATATTGGCACTAGAAGGAGGGCCAACTAGAGTGTTTTTGACTTGCCTTTTGATTTTAGCTTTTTGCTTAGTAATCTTATAGGTTCTAAAATTGGAATACATGTTTTGTGAGCCCACCTGTGGCCTTTGCTTGGCTAGGTGGACATATTTGTTTTGTGAATGTTCCATGACCTTCCCATTACTTACCTAATAACCCTCACAAATTCTATAAAAGATATATCCATGGTGGGGTTAAGACTACTAAAGAACACATTTAGGATTTTAAATAATCCTTTATCAAAAGATAGATTCAACATGAGGATTTGGTTTATTGCCTATTCCCCTTTTTGTTAGATCAAGCAACATACTCTTGGTACCTTGGTTTACCATAAGGATGAATCACAACATGGGCCATATTTGAGAACCTATTCCTTAACCATTTTAGTGTGCCTATTGAACTTTTTGTCTTATTCTAAAAATTTACCACAATCCATAAAGGGCCTAATGAGCCAACTAGTGTATTCAACTATAGATTCAATCAAATATAAACTAGGCATAGGAATCCTTTCCTAAAAATAAAGGATACAATAATTAGGTTATATCTCCAAACCTTGGATCCTCTAACTTCTATGTTCATTAAGATGAACCCATCTACTCTCACATCATTAACATTGGTCTACCAAGAAGCTATCAATATAGAGTAGTAGTAAATGAATTAGGGTATTTGTACCTAAAATCCTTTATGTGGCTTTCCTAAAAGTCAGCCTATGGACCGATATGTGCCTTACACCAAATCATTTCCCTAATCCTTAATCCATCTGAACCTCCCAGTGACAAATGAGAGTATTGATTATTTATTTAGTGCATATAACTTAGTTAATTTTTTGTATAATCAACAAGCCAATTCATATAATTTTAGAGATTCAGTACCTTTGGGTGTTATTATTAATCAAATACCATTTTTTTCATGAGACAATCAACACAAAATACACAATCCAAGATATGAGACCACATTAAAATGTGTACAATGTGGATTCTATGAATATGGGAATGGACACAATGCAAATTATGCCATGTTGACTAAAAACATCCCATTTAGTAGGAAAAAGTGTGTCCAAGAGAGCAGCAGTGATAATGATGAATTAGATGATGAGGCTACAATGGTCATTATTGATGTGTTCATGGATGAAAATCAAGATAATAAGTATCTTTACATATAAGAAGAAGAACCAGAAATCTCTTGTAATTAGCTATAAGAAGAAATGGAAGAGCTAGAATAATTGGATGAGGAAGATGAATAATATGCATATAAAACATTCTTATGATCTTGATCCTACATTTATAAATCTGGTTCAAGGTGATCAACAAATCAATTTTAGCAATCATGTGATCCTTTTAGTAGTAGAGGTAATCAAAATAGGAAGTTATAAGCATCGTGGCCTAAATGAAAAAGTCATGCCACTGCAGGTTTAAACTAAGAATGACCTAATTCAACCCAACTCTCCACATACTTTGACCACTAATGAAAAATTTAGAAGCTCTCTAATATGGGAATAAATTAAACCACTCCCATGCCTTTTGGATGTGGAAGACAATGAAGAGGATGCTACACAAGCATCTATTTGCATCAAGGTTTAGCTAACAAATGAACCTTCTACTAGCTTCCACCAAAAACATGCCACTTTAAGGTTAGATTTTCCAACCAGTCTAGTATGTATGAATACCCATACCTATCCTTTGATGCAATATAATATCTAGGCTGAGGTATTTTATAAACCCTATCCCTCATGATTTCATAAAATTAGATGCAAAAAATTGGCTAAATTTGACAATTAGGATTTACTTAAATTGCATGAATTATACATTGACAAATCTTTGTGGAATAATGTCCATAAATGTAGAAGACAACATAAAATAAATCAATATTGTCATTTCCCCTTCCCAAAATTTTGATAAACTAGGTGTCTAAATACTTCAAGCATGTGATAACTTGAACATTTCTATAAATATTCTTCTCCTTTCTGTTCTTGTTTGCTTTTTACTTTTTTCCTTTTTGTCCCTTGTTGTTAGTTTAGCTTCCCTTTCTAGTTTTTTTTTTGTCTAGTCCTTCCCATTTTTCCTTTAGGTTCCCTTGTTAATCAATGAATTATAAATCAAGTCTAGTAGAGTTAGTAACATGAATGCCATTTTAAGAGCTTAACATAATAGTATTACTTGAATAATTGCATGAGACTTTTATGATTATTTTACATATTTAGAATTTTGAAGGCCTATGATTCCAAACAGAACATGTGTATTTTAGAAACATTTATTTTCTTGTCTAAACCCATCAAATGCACCTAATAAATATATAAAGTTGATCAAGCACTAAATTATTTAGATTTGTTTTAATGATTATGAACTTATTGAATTTTGTTTTACCCATGGCTTGGTTCTCAACCCTCAATGGATTAAACTTGAAAATATTTTGTAAAAAAGAAATCAAATATCAAATAAAACTAAACTAAATACAAAATTATGATTTTTTCTCAAAAGGGTGATTCAGGAAACTCCATCATAGGATTTTTGGCCTAGCCTTGAGCAGAACTATAGGTATCTCTATCGAGGATATAGATATATTGCTAGTAGAAGATTAATTCCCATGCCATTCCCCCCATTACAAATAGATAAATATTTATTTTTATAAGTTTTGATCATTTATACAAATATAAAATATTGTTTGTGCATGAAAACAAAATAATTAATCACTTGATCACACACACAGATGGTCTTTGATGGGAATGAAGATTAGTATGTTACATGTTGAAGCATAATTTTGTGCCTTCAGATTTTGATTTTATCTTGAGTAATTATTTTTAGTTAATGCTTGTTAATTGGGTATGAAAGTCTAACATTACAGATTCATAACATACTCGGGACTATCTCCTAGTAGAGTCACCATTTTTTATTGCTTACACCACATGCTCTAATTTCATCAATTAAATCATGGAACCTCTTTTTTATATATTTCTCTCCTGTAGCCACCTCCATTAGGTGGACCATGTCCGTGCAAGAATTTTTTATATTTTATACTTGGTCTAAAATTGAATTTTTTATGTGTCTATTACACTTATCTCATGAAAACACTATCTAAGCTAAATTTTTCACATTTTTGTGTACAAAAAAATTTAATTGATAAATTTGAATATTTTTGTGCATTAAATATTATAATTTCTATTTTTTTATATTTTTGTGAATAATAATGCATTAGAACTTTTAATTTCTAAATTTTAGTGAATTTCTATATTTTGTTGCAGGCATTAAGTGATTTCAAAGGTGACATGGATATATTTTTGAGGGAATGGGAAAACTCATCCATTTTGATGGTGTAGTTCAATAACATATTATGAAATCCACACTCCACAATATTGTAATCTTGAAAATTTTCTAAGTCATATTGGAGCCCATGCCTAACCCCATTGGGTTAGTGTGTCTTAAAGGTGATTTTGACCTCTTTAGAGATTTAATTGTGGATTGTAAAATAGTTTTTATTTTTATTTTGGGTTGAATGTAATCATGGAGTTCATGAACCACCCATGTGACTAAGTGGGAATATTTTAAGGTCCACTCTCCACTAATTTCAATAAATATCATTTCAGCCCATATATTCCTACCCACCCACATGGGTGTGTCTCCCAAAACAAATTAAAATTACAATTTATTTGTATAAAATAAGGGTTTCATGTGGGAGAGAATATTTGGCCATCAATGTAGGACATTTATGACTTAAAAAAAGTCAAAGAATATTTAAAAAGTCACCCATCACATGGGTATAGGTATGGGTCCATAAAGGACATGTGGGACAAGGCTTAGTTATCATTCACTTTAATAAAAAGGTGGTTAAAGAGGAAATTTCATAATTTAACATCATGAGGCTTCCCTTTTGGAGATTGTATTTATTATAAATTACTACATTTTGGAGACACAAGGCATTGGCTTCTCACTCACCTCAAGGGAAAGACTAATTTGATTTTTTTATTTTTATTTTTATTTTTTGTAGTGTAATCTCTCCTCTTTATTTTCCTATTATCATGTTGCTAAAATTTACACCTAAAGGTTGTAGTCATTCCAAAATTATGCTACTCAAGATATTATCAATTAATAGAAGTTATGGAGATTTGTTAGCATTACTTGTGCATGCAATACGGTGGTGGTGTTATTTTTTATTCTCACTTTCTCCTTACTTTAGATATTGCATAATTTTCATTGATGGTTATGCATATGTTGTCCAGGTGAGGGTTTGGTTTCATGGATGCTTGCAGTCATAATGCATGGATTTTACTTCAAAATGATAGGTTTTTTCTCTCTTTTCCCTTTCTTTTTTGTTTTTATTTATGAATGTTTTTTATTTAGTTTGTAGAGTAGATCCTGAGTTGCAATCTCTAATTACATGTTTATTTTGATTGAATTCTCTTATTTATTCTTGTTCTTAGATTGTTGAATCATACATGTAATAAAAAAATATTTTAAATCAACTATATTTTCATGTTTAATCTATTTGGTGATTTCTTACCACAAAAATTTCCACATTTGCAATGATATGTCTAAGATACTCTAATACCATCATAGGCCCTTTGAAATGGAATGGTCATAATGAGCCAAAAATTAAATATTAGTGCATCTAGACTAGGTAGAAGAGGCCTTAGGGAGATTTACCACAAATATCCTTTCAAAAGAAGATTTTAGGGAACCTAAAAAGGACCTTAAAAGCATACAATTGATGGCCATGCTAAAATAAACAACAATAGATTGGTGCTAGAAAGAGAGAAAATTAGAGTGTTTTTGACTTGCCTTTTATTTTTAGAGCTTTGCATAGTAATATTCTAGGTTCTAAAATTGGAAGACTTATTTTCTGAGCCCACCCATGGCCTTCACTTGGATAGGTGGACATAATTAAACTCTGAATGTTCTAAGACCTTCCCATGACTTTCCCAAGAACCCCCATAAATTCTATGTAAAATACATCCATGGTTTTGTTAAGATTACTATAAAATAGATTCAAGATTTTAAATAATACCTTATTAGAAAACAAATTTAGCATGAGGATGTGGATTTTTTCCTATTCCACTTTTCATTAGATCAAACAACATACTCTTGGTTCCTTGGTCTACCATAAGTATGCATCATAACATGGGACATCTTTGAGAACCTATTCCTTAACCATTTTAGTGTGCCCATTAACCCTTATGTCTTATTCTACCAATTTACCAAAGTCTATAAAGGTCCTAATGAGCCACCTAGTGTATTTAACCATACATTCCATCAGCTATATGCTGGGCAGAGGGATCTTTTACTTCAAATAGAGGATTCAAAAAGTAGGTTATATCTCCAAACCTTGAATCCTCTAATTTTCATGTTCATTAAGTTGAACCCATCTACTATCACATCATTAGCATTGGTCTACCAAGAGGCTACCAATATAGAGTAGTAGTCAATGACTTAGTGTATTTATACCCAAAATACTTTAGGTATCATGCGTAAAAGTTATCCCATGGACCATTATGTTCCTTACACTGAAGCATTACCACAAGCCTTTATCTAGCCAAACCTCACAGTGATAAATAAGAGTTTTTCTTATCTATTTAATGCATATAACTTAGTTAATCTATGGATAATTTGTAATGTACTTCATATTATTTTAGTGATTCAGTATCTTTGGGTGTTATTACTAATCAAATACCATTTGTTTTATGAGACAATCAATATGAAATATACAATCCAATCTATAAGACCACATTATAAGGTGTACAATGTGGATTCTATGAATATGGGAATGGACATAATGTAGAAGTTTTCATGTTGACTAAAAACATCCCATTCAGTAGGCAAGAGTGTATCTAAGAGAGCATCAATGATAATGATGATGAATTAGATAATGAGGATACAATTGTCATTATTTATCTGGATGAAAATCAAGATAATAATGATCTTCTCAATCAAGAATAAGAACCAAAAATCTCTTACAATTAGCTACAAGAAGAATCAGAAGAGCTAGAATAATTGAATGAGGTAAATTAAGAATATGCATCTAAAATATTTGTATCTTATGATATTGATACTACATTTGAAAATCTAGTTCAAGATGATCAAAAAATCAATTGTAGTAACTATGTGATCTTTTCAGTAGAAAAATCAATCAAAATGGGAAGTCATGAGCATCATGGATTGAATGAAGAAGTCATGCCATTGGAGGTTCAAACTAAGAATGACCTAATTAAACCCAAGTCTCTACATACTTTGACCATTGATGAAAAATTTATAAGATCTTTGATATGGAAAGAAACTAAACCACTACCATGCCTTCGAAATAACTAAGACAATGAGGAGTATGCTACACAAGTATCTATTTGCATCAAGGAGTAGGTGAAAAATGACTCATCTACTAGTTGCCACTAAAAACATGTCACTTTAAGGTTAGATTTTCCAATCATTCTAGTATGTATGAATACACATCCCTATCCTTAACCATAATACAATGTGTGGGCTAAGGTATTTTCTAAACCCTATCCCTCATGCTTTCAACAAATTAGATGCAAAAATTTGGCTAAATTTTACAATTAGGTTTTACTTAAATTGCATGAATTAGACATTAAAAACTATTTATGAGATAGTGTCCATGAATGTAGAGGATAACATAGAAGAAAGTAATATTGTCCTTTGCCCTTCCTAAAATCTTGATAAATTAAGTGCTTGACTAGTTCAAGCATGTAATGTCTTGAATTTTTTTGTAAATACTCTTTTCCTTTCCTTTCTTGTTTGCTTTTTTCTTTCTTTCTTCATGTCCTATATTGTTATTTTAGCTTCCATTTATAGTTTTTTGGTCTTGTCCTTGCCTTTTTACCTTGAGTTTCCCCTATTAATCAATGAATAATGAATCAAGGCTTGTAGAGTTAGTAACATGAATGGAATTATAAGAACTTAACATAATAATATTGTATGAACACTTGCATTAAATTATTATGATTTTTTTACATATTTAGAATTTTGAAGGCCTATGATTCTAAACAGAACATGTGGGTTTTATAAATGTTTCTTTTATTGTCTAAACCCATCAAATGCACATAATAAATATCTAAATTTGTTGAAATATTGAATTATTTAGATTTGTTTTAATGATCATGAACTTGTTGAATTTCTTTTTACCCATGACTTGTTTCTCAACCCTCAATGGATTAAACTTGTAAATATTTTATAAAAAATAAATCATATATCAAAGGAAACTAAAATTAAATGTAAAATTATGAGTTTTCCTTGAAATGGTGATTTGGGCAACTCCGCTATAGGATTTTTGGCTTGTCTAGTAGTGGATCAAGACCTTAATAAAAACCATAGGTATCCATATTGGGGCTATATATGCCTGGGTGATAATAGATTAAAGCCCATGCCATTCCCCCCATGCCAAATATCTAAATATTTCCTTTCATAAGTTATGATCATTTATACAAATCTATAAAATTATGTGTACATTCAAAGAAAATGAATTAATCACTTGATCACACACACAAATGGTCTTTAACAGGAATGAAGCTTAGTATGTCATATGTTGAAGCAATTTTTTTTGCTTTCATAGTTTTATTTTTTCTTAATTAATTATTTATATTTAATGCTTTTTATTTGCATATGAAATACTAATATTCTAGATTTATAAGATACTCAGGAGTATCTCCCAATAGAGTCTCTATTTATTATTGCTAACACAACATGCCCTAATTTCATTAGTGAAATCATGGAACATCTTTCTTATAGCTTTCAATCCTGTAGCCACCTTTATTGGGTAGACCATGTTAGTGTGAGAATTTTTTATATTTTACACTTGATCTACAATTGAGTGTTTTATGTGTTTATTACACTTATCTCATGAAAAATGTTCTTTGTACTAATTTGTTCACATTTTTGTGCACAAAAACTTTTAATTGATAAATTTAAATATTTTTATACATTAAATATTTTAATTGCTAAATTTTTGTTAATAATTATGCATTATAGCTTTTAATTGTTAAATTTTAAGGATTTTTTTTGTAGGTATAAAGTGATTTGAAAGGTGGCATGGAGATATTTTGAATGGAATGGGACAACCCATCCATTTTGATGGTGGAGGTCGACACTCCACAATATTTAACTATCAAAATTTTACTTGGAGCCACTTTTTGAATATCATTTATTAAAATAAAATAATATTTTCTAAGTCATTGTGGAGCCCATTCCTAACCCCATTGAGTTAGTGTGTTGTAAAGGTGATTTTGACCACTTTAGAGTTTTATTAGTGGGTTGTAAAAGAATTATTATTTTTATTTTTGTTTGAATGTTATCATGGAGTGCATTAAATATCCATGTGGGTAAGTGGGAACATTTTAAGGTCAAATCTCCACTAATTTCAACAAATATCATTTCAACCCATATATTCCTACCCACCCACATGGGTGTGTCTCTCAAAGCAAATTAAAAATACAATTTATTTGTAAAAAATAAGGGTTGCGTGTGGGAGAGAATATTTGGCCATAAATTTGAGACATTTATGACTCAAAATAATTCAAATAATATTTAAAAATTCACCCATCAAATGGTTATAGGTATGGTTCTAAAAGGGACATGTGGGACAAGGCTTAGTTGTCATTCACTTAAAGAAAAAGGTGGTTGAATAGAAAATTTTGGATTTGAACACTCCATGAGGCTTCCCTTTTGGAGTTGTATTTGCTATAAATTAGTGCATTTTATATTAATAATGAATTGGCTTATCACTCCCCTCAAGAGAAAGACTAAGTCAGTCATTTTTTTATTTATTTTTGTAGTGTAATCTCTCCCTCTCTTTATTTCCTTATTATTATATTGGTTAAATTTATGTCTGAAGGTTGTAATCATTCCAACATTATGCTACTCAATATATTATCTATTAATATAAGTTTTGGAGATTTGATATAATTACATTTGTATGTAATATGGTGGTAGTGTTATTATTTCATCTCACTTTGTCCTTATGATCTTGCATCAGTTCCATTGATGGTTATTCATAAACTAGCTAGGCAAGGGTATGGTTTCATGGATGCTTGCAATCATAATAAATGTATTTTGATTCAAAATGATAGGCATTTTCTCTATTTTCCATTTTTATTTCATTTTTATTTATTAATCTTATTTTTTTAGTTTGTATATTAGATCATGAGTTACAATCTATAATTACATGTTTATTTTGATTGCATGATCTTGTTTATTATTGTTCTTACATTATTGAATCATATATATAATAAACACATATTTTAAATTAGATATATTTTCATGTTTAATCTATTTACTATTTTTTATGGTAACAAGCTCCACATTTACAATGATATGTTTCAGATACTCTAACACCAACATAGGCCCCTTAAAATGGAATGGTCAAAATGAGTCACTAAGTGAAGATCAATATGTCTAGACTAGGTAGAAGAGACCTTGGGGATATTTGTCATAAATATCCTTTTATGAGATGATTTTAGGGACCCTAACAAGGACCTTAAAATCCTATAGTTGATGGCCATGACAAAATCACCATCAACACTTTTCAATATACAATGCTTCACATAAGGTATTTGAGTATGTAGTAGGACACATTTCTATAAAAATAAAAATATTCATATATAGAAGAATAAATCTTGATCAAAAAATCTTGCATTTAGTCAATCAAGATAAAGTTGAACAAGGTGGACAATAGTGAATTATGTCCCCATCCTCTACTATGGTCCTATTCGTATGCATTTTACAATTATAACATAGTCACAAGGATCTTTTATAACAATGTTTATTAAAATATCATATAACATAATTCATAATCTAATATTAGTAAAATTTTAAGCTAAGATATACTTTTACATGGTTTCAATTTTGGGCCAAATTTTACCCAACCACCTTGCTCTATTAGGGACATCTCACCATTATATATGAACACTTTTATATGTTGTATATATCCACAACGTCTTTTCCATGTTGAGCAACAATGACAACAAATGTCTTATTTTCATTCATAATTTACATGTGTCATAATGAATATGTTATTTAATAACATGAACATAGATAAATATGATCCAAATATTCTATATTCATTTTTCTATGTGCTTGATTCATTACATAACATGATTCAACTTGCTTGATTTTTGAATGCATCCCTTGGCATTGTGTATGTTCAACATACACTCTCTTGTATGGAATCATCATGCCTTATATGTGTATCCTTTGGAATTAAATGTTTATGTGACATTTACATCTCCCTTGTCGTTAGAATTTGGGCCTTAAGTGTGATATTTAATTCAAAATTTCTAATTCTATGTAACATTTAACATATCTCTTATATATAACGTTTAGGCATCCTTGCATGACATTGTGTGATTTAATTTACATATTCATTATTGGATAATATCGTTTCATGATTATTATAATTCACTAATTCATATATATTATGTATATCTATGGTTCTATGATAAATATCATGCACATACTACTTATGTGCTTCAATGCTTCATATTTCAAAAATACTATGTTTACAAAAAAAATTCAACATTTACAAGTTATTTACATGTTTCATACATTACTTCAATTCTATATTCAAATTATATGATGTAGTAAAATATAAAATATATTCATATGATTCAATTTTACATCTTTAATATTCCAATACAATTCAAATATTCAACATGTTATTACATGATTATATATTTCACAAATGCTCTCACTTTTTCTCTTGAGATAAGTGATTTGCAACAAATTTCCTTCATCTCAAAAGGGGGCATCATAAGGGGATTATCTCCACACTTTTATAAGTAGTACATTCTATATTTTATAGTTTGAAATATACCAAAGTCAAAATTCTAAAACTATGGGGTATTTAACTTGATTATGCACTCCATTATTAAAACTACTTAAACACATTTACACTTATCCAAAAATCATTGAAAATTCTCAAACAAATTTGAAAAGATAAAATTAAAACTCGATATAATACAAAGGGTGTTTAACCCTAAATTTGATATATATTGGGTATAGGGTTAATATATATATATATATATATATATATATATATATATATATATATATATATATATATATATATATATATATATATATAGTTCAATAAAAAGGGTGATAAACTAATCTATAACAACCTGATTAATATCAAACTTAGATAAACAATAATCTAAATTTATAAAATTGAGATTGCTAAAAATAGTAAAGTGTGACTATAAAAAGACATTATAATAAATGAGAAACAATTGTTCTTAGATAATTTACTATGAGTATGTAGATATAGACTAGAAATATATGTAAAATATGTAAGACCAGTATTATAGATTAGTGGTTAGATTCTAGAAGTTGTATGTATGTGACCATAGATACTACCCTCAGATATGGACACTAATATCAATGATAGTGTTTGAATATGATGCATATGTCCAAAAAGGAATAATGGCTAGATATGTATGCAAAAAACTTTGATGTTCTATGTATTTTTTGCCTATTTTTTGGTGTAATCAAATTTGGGATACATGTTGTTGCTCTTTACTTATTGACAAAACTCTACATATTCACCCTTGGAATGAATTTTTATGAAAAATGGGTTAGTGGGTTCACAGTATCAAGTTTCCTTAAATACCCCTTTTAATGGGTGTTACCTACATATTCAATACTCCAAGTAGGGCCTCATACTTACGTAGTTATCCCTTATGTGTGGTAAAGTGTGTGCACAAGGGTAAAATATACTTTATGATGATGCGTGTAGTGATCTAGCTTATATTTTGATAATATCACTTATGGGATACTCTTTCAATGCTTCAAACCTATAATACGATTGTTCTTATGCTTGATATGAAAATAGGTATGAATAAGGAGAATTTTTTATTGTGCAACTAATTGATTTATTTTTGGTAGGTGTTTGATTGGTATTTTATAGATGAGAAATGAGAAGGATTAGATTTATATTGATACCACACATTTTGAAAATGTCTCATGGTAAGATTTAATAAGATAAATAGGCCAACCCATAGGTTTCAAAACATTTTCAATTTAGATGAATATTGGCTACTAGACATTAGATAAGGATCTTAACACTACCATCAATGGCAGTATTTCTTTATGATGGATAATGTTCAAAAGGTTAAAAAATAGATAAGTATCTAAAATTAATAGTGAAGGATGTTTATCATATTTTAATCTTTATTTGTAGTATAGGAGACTTGGGTCATCAAAATGATAGGTATTTGACTAATAGATAATAATTTATGCACTTTGAGATAGTGAATGCAATCCTTTCATCAACAAGGAGGTCTAGAATTGAAGGGTAGGTCCTTTATTGATATATGTCAAATTTATAAGACTAATATGTTATATATACTTAGTTTTAGTATCTACATCCCTCCTTAATCTATTAATGCATAATAATAAAATTACTAGGTTAAAGGGAAAAATGCGTACTTGATTGTGTTGCCTTTGCTCAATCCCACTTTGAGTGATTTTCTACTATATGACCTACAACCAAGAGAATGTTAAAGTATAAATTAGTTTATATAATATGAAATTTTAAATAGTTGAATTTATTGAAAAGAAAGATATCAAGGAAAGAGTACACATGTGTGTTGATGAAACCATGTTTCCTCTTAATGCTTTGACTTGGTAAATATGCTTCCTTATGAAGAATTGGATTTGTAAAAAGTTTCATACTTGAACCTTTGGAATTGGAATAGGGATATTGGAAGGTATTATACCCCCAATATAGTGTCAGGGTGAGTCATGACATGGCCATTGAGATCATTATATCTCAATCACATAACTCAAGTGTGAATATATATAATCTAGTAAGGGTGAGTGATCTAGTCAACTCATCTTATAAATATAGTGATATTTCATTATTTAATCACTCCAATCTATAAATCTGGTGAGTTTGAATGGTTTAATCACTTCAAAATACAAAATGAACCCACTGATGCAACAAAAAAGGCTCGATAAATAGTACATCTTGGTGTAATCAATGTGACCTAGTGAATAGTATAATTGGTAAGTTTACATTTGTTTGGAGCAATAACATAGAATATGCACCTATAATATGTTTGAGCTGCAGTATATGTGTCATAAATATAAAAACTATATTTTAAATCTATGAAAAAGTGGTGCAACATAGAAGATTATGATCCAAGTGTATATCTGAATCATGGAATTAAATTGGAGTTTATACAAGTGTGGAAGAAATATCTTTGTGAAATTGCCCCAATAAAGCTTAGAGATATTAAGTAAGTGTATATGTGTGGAGGTCATGTTTTTATAACATGCCCCCACTGAAATATAGAAACTATTAAGGTGTATAAGTGTGGATGTCATATTTTTATGACATGCCCCCACTAAAATATGGAAATTGTGAAAAATGTTAAGGTCATTATACTATGTCATGCCCCCACTAATATTACCCCAATTTTTAGGTGAGGGAGATATAAAATGGTAGGTACCTTACCTCAAAATTATAAGGTAGTTATATAATCTATATATTAATCATGTATCATATAGGGATAACATGTTAAATTACATATATCAATAAGGCTTATAGTATGTGATCATAGCAGCTTCTAAGATACATGATATAGATTATGGAAATGTCTAAAGAAAAAATATAAGCTCAAAAAAAAATTAAGCATATAAACACAATAACACTCAATGTGATGTGAAGGAATGGTCCAAAGAGACCACATAAAAGGATCATGCTAAAATGTTGCACAATCAAAAGGAATGACATATTCAAATCTCTAGGCATCATACAATGGCATAGGGGCCAACATGTAAGGAACATATTCAAATGTTCCACAATAAAGACAATAGAAGATAATGGAATAAACATAAGGAAGTTAAAATGGATGAAGCATAATCAATCAATATAAGCATATCAAAATAGTCCCTTCATATATTTGTTAGCAAAAAATGTTATATAACATAGCATATCAAATACATTATGAAAGATATAAGCATGGATATAGACATGCGTAAGTGGTAGTATATAATCTCAAACATGATAATGTATAAATTAGCATAAAGGATATGTACATGTATCAATTATGATCAAAGAAACATATACCATCAACTTACTATATGATGCAGGCCGAGGAGAGGTCAAACATATGGAAGTGCATATATCATGTGTCTGGGTATGCATGTATCACACTTAAATATGAGTGAAAAATATGTGTATATAGAAATAAATGATATGATATATACTAACATAAATCAAACATAGATACCAAAGTGCTAATAAACATGGGAATGTTTAATATTTTTGTAATTTTAAAGTATTTGAATTTTTTGTATTTGATTGAAAATTTGAATTTTTTGTATTTTTGAAATGTTTTGGAAAGAAAAGGCTAGCCTATGATCCCATATAAGGGATGATAATAGGTATCTTCAAACTAGGAATAAGGTATATCAAACTAGTGGTAATTTTTAAGGATCATTCATAGATGTCATATCTGAATCTATAAAATATGTGGTATTCTATGTATGTAAATAATATTTTATAGTCATGAAAATGTAATAGAATTAGAAAATGTATCATGTTCATGTCAAGGGGATGTAATGATTAATATACTCTACCTTTGGTGTAATATTTGAATCACTTATTTTAGATGTATTTTTTTATAGCTTTTCATTTGGATATGAAACCTTGTTAGGTATAACATTGCTAGATGAAGATGAAAACACATGATTAACACTAGTATATTTTGGATTATGTAGGTATGTAATATAATTTTCCAATGATGTTATATTTGAAACTAAATAATTATTTTTATTTTGGAAATATTCTCTCATCATTATTTTAAGGGTTTCACAAGCACAATCCCTAGGTAATTTGCATTGAATATGCATACACACACCATCTAGGGGAGATGCGAGAGACAAAGGGGTTTAAGGAACGATAGGTATAGTAGGATGGGTCACTTTACCCCTTGGTAAAGTGATAGCATAGACCTAGTTATAGGTATATTATATATCACCCTCCTTAAGGTGGGGAAGAGGAAAAGGCTCAATATTATTTCAATTTGATTTGTAAATAGAGATTAAATTATAATCTTATTTTTTAAAAACTCTCTTTGTTTTGATGAATTTTGTTATTTTGTTTTATTACATCTTTGATTGATTTAACATAAAAAATCATGAATATCATTATATAATGTATAATGAAATAATTAATATATGTATCCATATTGGACATGATTTTAGGAAAATAAATTTTCAAAATTTTGAAATCAAAAATCAAACAAATAGTACATCAAGAAAACCTAGGTCAATCCAAGTTTGGAAAGTAGATGTTAGGTTTACCAAATGTTTAACCCTAAATTTAACATATGGTGAGCACATGGTTAATAAATATATAAATATTTAAATAACAATGGTGATAAACTAATATATAAAAATATAATTAATAGAAAATTGAAATAAACAATATTCTAAATTTATAAAACTAAGATTGCTAAAAATAGTAAAGTACATCTATTGAAAGATGTTATAATAAATAAGAAATAAAGGTACTTGGCGAGTTTATTATGCATAAGTAGATTTATATTGGAAACATGTGTAAAATATAAAAGATCATTATTATGGATCAATCATCATATTTTGTAAATTTCACTTCTATGTTCACAAATACTACTATCAGATCTGGACACTACCATCAACATTAATGTCTGACTATGATATAGGTGTCTAGTATAGAATAATGAATGAATATGGATACAACCAACGTCTTTTTTTTTTTTTGTTATGTCACCTTTATACTAGTGTATCTAAATATGGGATACATGTTGTCTCTCTTCACTAATTGATTAAAACCTAGCTCGTTACCTTATTCATGCTTAGAATAAGTTTTAATTAAAAATGGGTTATTGGATCATGATTTTGATTTGCTCCAAAGACCAGTATATCAATAGGTGATACCTAAATATACAATACTTTGAGGGCCTCATACTTATGTAGTTATCCCTTATGTGTTGTAATGTTTTTACACAAGGGTGAAATATACTAAATGATCGTACATATAGTGATCTAGGTTATAATTTGACAAATATCACTTGTGGGATGATCTTTAAATGTTTTTTACCTATAATATGATTGTTCCTATTCTTGATATTAAAATATGGATGAATAGGTTATAATATATTTATTGTGAAGTTGATTGATTTAGTTTCAGTAGGTGTTTGCTCGGTATTTTCTGGATGAGGATTGATAAGGCTTAGAGTTATATTTTATACCACACCTTTTGGTTTCAATAACACAAATAGGCTAACCCATAGGTTTTGAGTTTCTTCAATTTGGATGACTTTTGGATTTGAATGTTAGATAAGGATTTGGACACAACTATCACTAGTATTGTCCTTCTATGATAGGTAGTGTCTAGAAGGATAGAAATAAGTACAGATATGAAATTGTTAGTGAAGGATGTTTATCAAGTTTTATAAATTTTGTGAAGTATAGGAGACTTATGTCATTAGAATGATATGTATCAGACTAAGAGATAAATATTTAATCATAGTGAGATGGTGAATGTGATTTTTTTGTGACATGGAGGTCTAGAACTAAAGGGTAGAGCCATGATTGATATTTTTCAAATGTACAAGACTAAGATATTATAAATATTCAATTTTAGCATATACATGAGGAATGATATGAATTCATGTCCAAGCCATTAATTTAAAAAAAATTATAATCCTATTTTTTTTAATTTTTGAAGTTTCAATAATTTATAGTTCAAATCTAGATCCATCTGTAGTAGTGTGATTTATCTTTTGTAAGTGGTCCACAATTGATCTTAGTGATGTTTCATGTATTAGTTTCAATCTAAAAAGCCATGTACTAGTTATCAGCTCTTGTTTTATTTTCAATAAGTGATCCACATGAGACCTTAGTAACACTAAACATTTTGGTTTCACTTTAGTGGAACTCTTTTTAGGCTCTATCTTTTTAAGAATTATAAATTACTCTTTGATTGGTGGAATATAAATTATTTTTAAGTTAAGCATTTTCACTAATTATTCAAATTGAGACTTGATCACTCTCAATTTTTTATGCTTCAATATTTATTCAAATGTCCCAAAAAGGGGGCATGTACATTTCACCATCTCCAAAGTTACAAGGTAGTTTTCTCTCCTTTCTCTCTTTTCAAATTAAAAATATAAACTTTCAAATTTTCAATTTTAAATCTGTTAAAATATTACTTTTAGTTGCATTATTGCAAGGTTATTACATTAAGGTATCTTGCACAATCAATGTTTGCTTGAAAAGGTAAAATGTGTATACACACTCATGTTTGCAACTATTTTACTCTAATAATTTCACTTTGTTGCATCAATATAATAAAGTGAGGAAAAATGTAAATACCTAAATTTGGAACAACACTTTTTTTAATGTTTTTTGATTAATTTATTTACTTAGGTCTTAGATTAGGATTAAATAGGTAATGGTGCAAGTTTATTATATTTCCCATTTTTATTTATGACTATTTATATATTCTACATATTTTACTATATTTCCCCTTTTACTTTATGATCATTTATGACTTGATAAATCCCCTTTTTAATTCTCTTGATTCCCTCTTAAGTCTTGAAATGTATTTTTTAATTATATTGAATCCTATCTTATGTATTTAATTTTATTTTTAAATATTATAAATCCTCTCTTAAGTATTTAAGTTTATTTTTAATTAATTTAAGTTGTTTCTTGAGGCTTTTGAGACACCTTTTAAAAAAATCATCCCTTGTGTGTACCACTAAGTTTTTTATTCAAAGTTTAATAATACATATATGAAAAACATTTTTAGAAGTAATTTCATAATAAGTAATATCATGTTCTAAAAATCACTCTTAAAATCAAGATATATTCAAATTTTTACATTGTTAATACCTGATTCTAAAGCTATATTCTGAAGTACTATTAAATTTGTTATGGGCAAGATAGGAGAAGCAGCATATAAAATTACATATCAACATTTCACACACATACATAAGGAATGACTACATTGTATTGAGGCCCATTTGAGATTTGTAGGCAACACTTAGTTATAACAGATATTTGAATATAGCCTACCCATCCTTACTGACCCATTTTTATTCCCCCTTTGTTATCTAATTATTATCTAGTGCATGTGAAATATCTAGGGTTTTGATATTATATGTGTAAAAATTATATTCACTTCATACAATATTAAATCATCCATTCAACCTAAAAAAAATATGTAAGTATAGAAAATATGATAAGTTTCTCTCCATCCTTTGTGTTTTTCATTGTGTTTGTTGAATTCACTGATCAAACATATACTTGTCAAAATTTTATTTTAGACTAGTTTTCATCAATCTATATCTTAAATCAGATTTTATTAGTTTTATCTAATTTAGGGTTATTATATTATTAATGTAAAATTTAGATAAAATAATTACATTGGACAACACATACACACCCATACACTTAATTCCACATTTCATGTCTTACTAGATACTTAATTTTTTGAATATACTATATTATAATTTGATTATGTAGATCACTATCATATATTCATATATGCTTTTCATGTTTGCTTTCTTGTTTCACCTTTTGTGTGTTTTCATTTTTTTTATTATGTCTTTAAGACTTATTGTTTTCTTATGTGTGTTTGAGTGACATTTAAACATGTCCCTTGTATGCATATCCTTGGCCTTGTCTTGCATGATTTGTGTGCTTTGTGTGTATTTGTCATGGCCATGACCATTATTTACTCTTATTTATTCATTTCTCAATGCCATTATGGACATCATGTATCCTCTCATTCCCTGATGTCATGATCTATATCATGCATTCTTCCCTAAGTATTTTTATTCATCTTTCAATACCTAGTTTTAGTCTATATATCACTACATAGTTAATTTCTAAAATCTATCTAGACATGACACTATATATTATTCAATTTATACATGAATATTACATCAAAAATTATTGATTAGATTATATTTGATTATGTCATACTATCCTATGTTATCATTATAACTCTATAATTCAAATTTCTATATAACATATTTTCACATAATTTTTTTGAGTTAAGTTATTTTACAAGCTTCACAACTCATCTCAAAATAGGGAGCATACATATTATCTTGTTTTAAATAATAAGCTATAGAAATACATTACATAGATATAAAAATAAAGGTTTTACATAATTGACCACTATTCATAACTAGATTTTACTGAGAAGGTACTTTTAGACAATAAAACTCCATTTGGACAAGGAAACAGGTCATATGTGTCCATAGCAATGTGTTACTTTCCTATCAGACATAAAGTGTCTATTTTATATATATATATATATATATATATATATATATCAAAATGTCACTTGTTTTTCAAGTCCCATATGAATAAATTCCAAAATGATCACTATAAATCCACATTTTCTAGCCATTGTCCACTAAAGGCTCATATGATTGAAAACCACTATAATATTTAACTTCATAGTGAGAAAAAATAACCTATTTTTTGAATTTAAGAGTCGACATAGTCCTAGTAGCCTTGAGTTAAGTTTTCACATCACTCTTAGGTCATGGGTCATTGTTGAAGCATTGAATCACTACAGGATTGCACCAACATTTATCATTTTACACTAGTATTTTACACACACCACCATAGCATGGGATAACTACTTGGATTTTTACCCTCTTCAAATTATTGGTATGTAGAAAATACTCAACATATGGGGTGTTGAATTCTAGCACAAATTCAACTGATAATATATTTTTTTTTACTTCATTTATCATTTTTGATCTATTAAGCTAGGGTTACAAGTGAAGAACAAGGCATACAATGAATTTTGAAATAGATCAAGTGCTCTATGTAGTCAAACATGAAATACAAGTGAAGTAAACCTGTCGTATTAGTTGAAAAGATAAAACTCTCACAAGATGTTGACATTCCCTAAGAACACCAACACATGTCACCCTTATTTAATTCTAATAGACTTATACTATATCTAAGCTAAGCACCTTTCCATATTCATAGTGTCATTACACATTCACACAATCGATTTCATAGTTGCACTTATAGTCTTGAACATTCAATTTATAGATAAGTTGTATATATTTAGTACTTTAGTAATTTATCCTTTTAACATATTTCTAAATTTAATAAGTTACAAATCATTATGTGTTATTTATTGCATGTATGTAGAGTTTTAATTTTCCTCGGTAGTTTCTAATTAGGATTAAAACTCTTTAATTTCCAAATCTAATAAAACAAATATAAATCTTAGATCTTAGGTTTAACAACAAAGAAATTAGACAATACATGTAAGTGAAACTTATTTTATCTAATATATCTACATCTATATCTTCTCATGTATAATGTGCAGACACCCACTCTAGTATATTTATTATAATAAATTTATTTAAAATATAAAGTTTAAAGGTATTCCAAAAAATATGGTTCATAAAGTGAGAGAATGTAGATAGTGTTTTAGAAAATATTTATATATTACAATTTTCATAGTGCTTCAGTAAGTAAGATATATATATATATATATATATATATATATATTGTTTCAATTATGAAAAACAAGTTTTATAATATTTTTAATAAAAATTGATATTTTAAATAAGATAAAAAGATAATGAAGGTTTTAAAAGAGATTCACATGTATTAAAAAAGTGAACCTTAACCCTAAAAAAACATAGTTTTAATTATACAAAATAAAACAAATAGGGTTTTAAAAAAAACTTGTAGAAAACAAAATAAATGGGAATCTTAAGTAAAATTGGTTTAAGTAAAAGGAGCAATTTGAATTACAGAAATACTCATAAAATTACCTTATTAAATAAAAAGGTATTCATATTATACCCCCTCCCCCCCCCCCCCCCCGCTTTATAATAGATTGCAAAAATAAATTATTACAAATATAGAAAAATTAATAGAAATAAGAAATTTTTGTATAGTGCATTTATTTATCAATGGATTCAAATATATAGGAAAAAACTATAGAGTGCTTTTAGAATATCAATGGAATGAAATATTTATTTAAAAATTGTTTCACATTGTTATAAATACATAAAAATAACAAAAACAAAAAAAAAAAAAAAAAAAAAAAGATTGAAAAGTTGTTTCTATGCATATTCTCCCACTTCATGCCTTAAAATTTTTATTTTTTGAATCATAGATGCATGCCATATATTTATTCATTTCTAAAAGTATTGTTCTCTATTGACAGTGATTTTTGACATTTTATTTCTTGTAAATATTGATATTGATTTCTATTTACAAAATTCATATACCTATGCTTCATTCTTTTAGTTGACTAAAAAGTGATAAAATATACTACTCCCTATAAAAAACTCACATTCTTTTGCTTCGTTCTTATGTTTCCTCTTCTTTTTTTCATTTATTTCTTCCTAAACAAATACAAATAAAAGTGAAAACAAATAAATTTGATTGTAAAAAAATTATAATTTACCACACAAAAAATATTTTCCACTCAAAATTCAGTGTGACATTTTCAAATTTTGAAAATGCTACATTGAAATTTGGCACTCATTTTTAAAAAAATTAAAAACATTGCATTAATACACTCGATGTATTTAAAATTGTTTGGCCACCAAACTTTAAGGCATATGTTCTAATTTGTAGATGCATTCAATATTGACCTATATTTAAAACATCATTTTCAAATTTTGAATATGCCACATGAAATAAAGATAGAAATTAAATTTAATAATATTTTTTAAACTCTTTTTTTTAAAAAGTATTATAAGCTCTTGTTGTTGTGATATTTGTTGTTAACTAATTCTATATTTTTTTAATATTTTTAATTGACTTAAACATAAATGCTTCAAAATAAATAACATTTTTTATCACAACTAAATGTTATTATTACAAATTTATTATATGATTAATTAATTTACAATATAAACTAACAACTATTATTTATTAATAATTAATATAAATTTTTAACATTTATAATAAATAATTTTAAAACTTAATATAATCTTACAATATAATTTTTACTATTTAATAATAATTTAAAACAAAACTATTATTTAAAATTGATGTTATTAAAGTATTAAAACAAAAAAAAATTGATGAAATATATCTATATATTAGCTAAATAGATATATACAAATAATTCACAAAAAAAATAAGGTGGTATGAAAGCACACCACAACACATTAGGCAGAGCTTAGAAAAAAGTAACTACCTCACAAAGTCATAAAAAGAGATAACTTTTATGCAGCAAGAGCAAAGCTAGTAGGTGAAGGATCCATATCATCTGAACCCCAGCCTGAGCTTGGTAAATCATTACCATCTAGAATAGGCTATCACACAATTAACTTGGGTAGTATCTATATCTTCATATGCTTGTGTTCAAGTGGGTGAGATAGCCAAAGAGAGCCTGGGGAACTTATCTAGCACATCTGCATGCTCTCCAAGTGGTGATCCCCAAAAATTTAAGCATGGAGGAGGAGGAACACCCCAATCATCCTACCCAGTAGGGGTTGGAAGTGGTGGATTCCACCCTTGCTATTTCCCAGGAGGAGAAATGTGCTAGTACAAGGTACCACTATTAGATTGGTGCTTAGAATTATTGTGATGATGCCCACCATGAGGTGGCCAATGTACTCTATCATCTAATCTATAATCCCTGGGTAGATAAGGTAGAGCCTAAGCCATAGTACAAGGAACATCTATCTAATGGGATAGAAGATCTTGAAGGTACCCAAGCTCCATAGCCACTTTATTGGCTTGGACTTGAATCTACAAACAAAAATTGGAGATGACAGAATATTTGTGCAAAGAAGAAACATTACAATCAAAAAAATCATAATTAAACATAGAATTATTTCTTTCTTTCCAAAATTAGAAGAAAATATCTACTATAAAGGTATGCTAGACATTTGCATAAATGAAGGGTTTGGTGGGTTTATCACCAAGGAGGATGGCTACCAAATGAAAAATTAGGGCTCGAAAGGCCTAAAAAGATGATGGATCAAAGTCCAAACCTTTTGAGATTTGGAACAATACTAGAAGAGATGAGGGAGCATCTCAAGGTGGCCACAAAAAGGGCAAGTAGGCTAGTGAACTCCCAACTGAACAATTATTTTGCCAATAGGCAAGCCTTGGTGCAGTATACATCAATAAAAATGGGTAAGCTTTGGCTCCACACAAGCCCCCTAAATAGCATTGAAGTGAATGCTCCATGTTTTAATAGATGAGTGCATCCCTATGTGGGCATTTAACTTATCTACCATAGGAAAATGGGGTATGAGCCAAGTGTAGCCAAGTTGAGGAGTGTAATTATGGAAAGGGGTGTCAACATACCATTTACAGTCCTTCCACCAACGCTGAGTGTAATGGATCAAGATTTTATGAAGCATAAAATCAAGGATGGAAATGATAATCACCTGGTAAGGTTTCTGGTCTACATTGGCTAATCTTAATTTAGCTTTCACCTCTTCTCAAGATAACCAAGAGCAATAATGCCTACAAAATATATCCTATAAAAAATGAATTCCTCTACAAAAAAGCTTGAGGGCATTAATCTAAGGAACTTATAATAATGGTACTTTATTGAAATAAAAAATGGGAGACCACCATAGAGAGTGGGAGTTAGCAGAGAGACCATTAAAAAAAATGAAACCATTCTAGAAAACCCATGGCTCAATCTCTTTGAAAGCCTTTTAGATGCTTTTGGCCATAAAAAAACCCATGATCTAGATAAGAGACTGGATGAAGAGTAAATTGGGGAAGCCAATCCCTTTCTAGTATTTCTTGCCTTTAGGCAACCTAGAGGTGATACATTTTATTAGTAACACCTTCCAATATTATGGTCCCTCAATGGTCCACACAATCCATTTAGTATATAAAGCAATTCTTTACCGAGTTATGTTTATGAGACCCATCCCTCCAGCTTCACATGTGAGACATCAATATTCCCAAGCCTCCTTATGAAATCCTTTACCTTGCAGGGAATTTTCCCAAAGGAAATCTTAGAGAAATTTATCCAAATTTTGGTAAGATTTTTAATAAGGTACCCATCATGACAAGTAATACATATGGGTGGATTCAAGAATTTTTTTAGCAGATTAGAAATTTTCCTTCCAACAAAAGAGACTTGGTCAACCAATAATCTAGCATCTTAGCATCTCTAGTGTCTAAGCTTAAAAATCAAAGGGGATGCTAAGTAATTTAAATATTTCATCATACTAGATGTACCTCCAACTGAATTTAGCAACCCACATTAATGGAGGGGAGTAAGACTATTTGTAATAATGAGTTTTTTGCCATTGGATGTTGGAGTCAAAAGCTAAGGAAAAGGTGTCAAGACATTGTAAGGCATTTTCCACATTCACTTCACCTTCAATAAGGCTAAGGAAGGAGTCATCTTAAAAATTTCCATTAATCAATTTCATATATTCATGTGGATTAGCTACTTCAAGAGGGAGATAAATTTCCTTAACAAGGCCACTAGCTTGGGCATTACTAAGAAGATATCCAAATCCCTCAGCAAAAAGAATGCACAAGGTGGGAGATAGAGGTTACCCTTGGAGAATGGAATAGAATAAGACAAATTTCTTGAAGGTAACTCCATTGATGGATAGGACCACTGAGGATCATAGAAAATCATCTGAATAGTTTGAATGAAGATGGGCCTAAAACCTAGAGCCCGAAGCATAGCTAAGATAAAGGGCCATTTGATACAATCATAAGCTTTTTTAAAGTTAATTTTGATGAACATATCTTTTTTTTTAGACCTTTTGGACCAATGTATCCCTTCCCAAATAGTAATGATGTTATCTAAGATATAACATCTTCTAATGAAACCCATTTATTCTAGATGCACAATGAAAGGAAACATATTACATACTTAGATTGCCAGAGCCTTGGAGATAATTTTATAAAAAACATTCAAGAGGGTGATGGGATGTTAGTTGAAAATCAACTCAGGATATCCCTACTTAGGTATGAATTTGATATATCCTTTATTTATATTTTTACCCAGTGAATGCGTGTGAAATGCTTCTTGATAAACCTTATGCAAATCACTACCCACAAGATCCCAAAGAGTTTTGTATAATTTAAAATGAAATCCATTAATTCTAATGTATTTTTTAGTAGCCATATGATACACAACTTAATACAAATCATCAATAGTGAGGGGCCTATTGCAAATCACCCATTGGGTGGGAGTGAGTTACTAAAAGGCACTGTTGAAGGGTAAAATCATGCTTAGCTGAAGATGATTAAGCTTTGAACACTTGTTGATAATGGTGGAAAAAATCTTGCATAATATAAGGGGTCTCAGTGAGTCGTTTACTGGCCTTAGAAATGACTTGAATTTATTGTTTCAAGTTTTTAGATCGTAGTAATTGAAAGAGTTCCTTAAAAGCCTTGACCCCTATTTTAAGCCAATGAAGCTTAGATTTGACTTGGGCTCCTTAGGCATTGTATTTTTTATAATTTGAATGTGGTGCCTTAAGGATGTAACTCTCACCTAAAAATCCTCATTAAAGGGATATTCTTCTAGAGCTAGAGGTGCACAACTCAGTTCTGAGGTAGTAGAAGAGTAAGAATGTCTCCAAATTTTTACAAGTTAGTGACCATAGATCTACATAAAGTAGGAGGTCCTCCTGATGACATCATCCCACTAGAAAATCCATCCAAATTCTTGGGAAGGATGTGGATCTAAATTGTAAACCCTCCTTATGTGTGCCACTATGGTCCCATGCTTGAATAAAGAGGTGTTAAGGAAGAATTGTATTTTGTGGACTTTGGGATTTGTGAACTACCATGTCACATGAAACTAAATGGGGGAATGACTAGAAAACCCAAAATCTAGTAGCACCTACACTAGAGGAAAAAAACCATTATCAAAAGAGAAGTAAGGTTGGGTGGACATTATTGCCCTATCTAGATGTTTTAGAATCTGAGTGGGGCCTTCCCTAAAATTACTCAAGGTGTACCAAACTCCATCTGCAAGCCAATGGGTTAGATTGGGGTCATAAAGGCCCATTTTAGTATACATGTAAAACCATGCCTCCCTTTCACCAATTGCTCACCTCATAGGCAAGTGGCCCAATTTATCCTTGAGAGATGCAATCATATTAAAGTCACCACATAATAACCAATGGCATCTAGGAGATCATTTGTTTATCCATCACCATAAATGGGTATGCTCTAAAGCATCATTCAAGGCATAAATATTAATAAATCCAAAGGAGTGACTTTCAATGTTAAAAAGAGCCTAAATAAGCCTATTGGTGGGGTCCACACTAGATTTCACTAAGTGTGGTTGCCACTTTAGATAAATGAATTTTATCACCCCTCCACATATTTTGGCATGGTTACTACGAAAAATGACACTATTGTGACATATGGAATTATTGATAGCGATCAATAAAAAAACACCACCTTAAATTCTTGTAGGTAGAGAATGTCCATCTTGAGAAACTTCCTTTTGAACTCATATGCAACAAACTTGCATTCTAGATCTATGAGACCATGAATATTCCATGAAAAATAATTCATAGATGATGAGATTCAAAGTACATGTCCTTTGATTCCAACCCTTCTAGGGCATCATATCAATTCTATAGAATGTGCCCACTATTGGCACTCAAGAACTCAAATTATTTCCTCAAGTTAGGGTCAGCCAAAAACTCTCCTTCCTCTACCTCATCAATCTTTTAAAGAGGGTTGTAAGAGTGTTTGGGTGTATCTCATTAATTAAGAAGTAGAAGAGTGGTTGGTTTTGAGTCTAAATAATTGGGCCTAGAGGCCTTGACACCTTGGGATAAAATGTTAGTAGCTAGAGGAGTGTTAAACACCTTGGGATTTTCTATCAATTTCAAATATGTAGCTGATGAGGTCTCTTTTGCAATAAGAGCCTTCTCTTATGGGCCATTCCTCAAAGATTACTTCACTCCTTTGGGAGCAGCATTTGATTTTGTAGGTTTGGTGCAAGTGCTCTTATTCCCAATCATAGTCCAACCATCCTCAGCTGGTGCCTTGATAGATTCAAGAGAGGGCTTGGGGGGAGAGGATGTGTAGTTGTATGCATTATTGCGAGCTAATTAAAGGGGACAATCCTTTATCTTATGATCTATGGATTGGTAGTGAAACCAAGTGTTAGGTAAGTTGATATATAGGACTTACTGAGACTAACTCACCTAGATTTCCATAAATTCCTTAAGGTCCTAAGAGAGGTCTCCTTATACATAGACCCTTTTGTGGTCTGGAAAAGTAGAACCATTTTTGTTCATGACAAACCACATACCCTATGGATGACACTATTTGGTGAATAAAGTGATAGCATAGGAGTGAGAGACCTATAAATTCCTCCCAAACTATGAATTTAAGAGCAAAGTGATCCAAGACTATAAAGTCTCATGTCCAAGGGGAGAGAACCATAAGCGAGTTCCTGACATATCAAGTGGTTAAATTATGGAGGATTCCTTTGATATGGCATGGGTCAAAAAATAAAAAGATAAAAAACCCTTATTCATGTTTTGGATGCTCTCTAGCTTAATGTTGTGAGATGCCCAATGAGTTTGAACCCAAGACCGTAACATACTTTTAGATGGGATTCTCCTAACAAAATATCCTATTAAACAAAACTACTCTACCCATTGACATGTAGAATTAAATTAAATAATAGGCAAAATAACATCAGGTTCTAAAGTATTACCTCATGGTATACCTTTGGGACAAACTTCCTTGGGTACTTGTAGGGAGCCATTGCTCTGATCTCCTCCATTCTTCTTCACAGCTAAAATAATTGGGATAGAATGGGGAGAAGACATTAAAAAGGTTGGCCTCACCTAAAGGTGAGAAACCCTAAATGACATTAATTGCTAAGTCTCATAGGTACTTAAGGCCATGGTATGACACAAGGTTGGTCAAGAAAGGAACCAAGGGATGACTCAATGGTTTGCATGGAGAAAACCCTACTAGAGCAAAAAAAACCAAAGACTTCCCTTACCAATTTTCCTCTCATTAAAATAAAATTAATAACATTATAAATTTATTTTTAAATAACTAATATATATTATCAAACTTAATAATGTTATTTATTAAAATATTTTTTTTAATAATTAATATAATTTTTTTAAATAAATAGAACTTAGTATAAGCATTTAATTAAATACTATATTACAAACTTAATAATGTTATAAGTTTATTTTCAATAATAAATATAAGTTACTAAAATTTAAAATAAATAACTTAATATAAGTTATTAATATAATTTTTATTACAATGTTGAATATAAACATTTAATATTTTTTATATTTATAGATCGATACAAGGGTTAAATGGGGTCCTCACCCATATATTAACACAAACCAAAATTATAAAAAAAAAAAACTACAAAATTGAAACCATAAGGCGAAATAAGCCTATTGCAATAATGGTCACAAAAGACCTCACTAAGGAGGCAAGTTCAAAGTAATAAACGATAACAAGATAATACATAAAGCATAAAATAACTAAAGATTAATCCATGTATATCTAGATAGTCATATATACAAAACTAGACAAACCAAAAAACCATTTAGATTCCAGAGGGGGAATCAAATTACACCTCCAAAAATGAGTTACCTAGATCAACTGTCATGCCAACCTTCTTAGATTGAAAATGATACTACTGCACCAATTCCAAAACTAATGCCACCCCTAATAACCTAACCTATATTACTATTGGTTTCTAGGATGAAGCCTTTTTACCATCATTATGAGCAATGGTGTGTAAAAACATTCCACCAACCAACCCACCTTGATTGATCACATCCACCCACTCCTAGATAATGCTCAAGGAGGATCATAGATAGGAGACATGGACATACTTAACCTATATAGGCAAGATCACCACCACCCTACTTACCACCTATAGCAAATAATTTTCTTCCACCATCCTAATAAGAGAGTGTCTCTCATGGAAGAATGCCTCCATATTTGGGATAAGCATGCTATCCTCCACCAAAGGGGGATCAGATAAAAATTGACCTACATTGTGACCCATTACAATAAATTTTAGAGCATGTCGAACCTACCTTCCAACTCCCAAAAGATAAACAAAAGTACCAACTTAACTTCATCATGAGTAAAGAATAGGAGAAATATGTAGCTCTATAAATTGAAGCAATTACCTCTTCCTCAATGTCTCTCCTCTGAACTAGTTTAACAAATAAATTTACCAAATTATGTACCTACTACTTATCTTCTATAAGAAGCATCAAACTACTAGAAATGGTTAAAACCATAATAGAATTAGTATCGACCATGTGAATTGATAGCAAAGAGGCCTCACCTAGAATCAACTAAATATAATCCAAGATTTGTGGGGTCAAATCCTAAAACACCCATAACAACTAAGACTCTATAACCTCTACATAGAAATCCATTCACCTTTTATTACCTTAGATGCAAAGTGGGGGCTTAGCCATGGCCAAAATCATGAATTATCCATATTGAGTAGATGAGAACATGGAGAGCAAATGTGAGGGGAGCCAAGATAAAATTAAAAGGAGATTTGGGGGTAATAAATCCCACTACACCACATAAACAAGAAATAAATCCCCTTACAATGAGTTCCCATGTTTTCACTAGAAAATATAGCTCCACCAAGATAAAGCATAATCAATACATATAAAATGCAATGAATGTGACATGATGAAAGAAAGTGCATACCATCAATAAAACTAAGCAAGGGGATTGATAAATATCCATGAGATCAAATTCCCAATTCCAGCAAGGGGGATAAGGAGATAGAAGGCTAGGCATGGGTCATGTTGTCAACCACTAGATCCTTTGATTGTTAGATGTCCTTATTAGCCAAAAATTAGCTATAGATTTTGTTTCCCAATATCATTATTGAGCCTAAAAATTAGAAAAAGAGTCCAAAAAAGACCAAAACCACTCAAGGATATTCTTAATAGTCCAAGCTTTAGCATATTTATTATGAAAGGCCATGATCATGATCATTGAGTCACCTTCAATAATCAACCTATCCAATCCATAGAAGGCATATAACTCAACTCCCAATACCAAGGCCTGAGCCTCTAATTCACTATTCATGTCATCTACCAATTTAAGAGAAGATACATAGATGAGGTAACCAAAAAAAATATTTTATGATGTATTTAGCATGTGAAGTTAAATTTGAACAAGCCTAGGGGATGAGGGGTCTAATCCATATTGTATTTCCTATTTTAACTTGATTTCAAAACTAATGTTCCATTAACATGTTAAAAAATTTGGGGGAGATATTTCCTTTATGCCTATAAGCATGGAAGGAGACTACTTATGAAATTTAAAACTCTCCCTTTTTGAATGTTGCCTTCAATATGCATTCTTTACCCTTAAATATCCTTTGATTGTGTTCCTTCTAAATAGACTAGATTAGAATGGTAGGTATTATCTTCCATAATATTAAGAAGGTGTCTTTGGGTGACCCCATAACCCAAGAGGAAAAGGCCTGGAGGAGAGATTCAAGTCTTTCCCAAGACCAACCAAGCATCCCACATAACTAATACCAGTAATTTTTCATAAAGGGTAGGCAAAAAAGAGCTAATTAACATTTTATTTAAATTAATTATATAGAAAACACCAATATGGTCTTATGAACACCATTTTATTGAGGAAAAAATGGGTGAGGATCCTATTCTAAACATCGATCCAAGTAAAGGTTATCATTTTAGGGAGGCCAATCTTGTTCCAGCATAAGGAGCTAGCCCAACCTATTAAGGGGTTCATCTCTATAACCATTTAATAGCCTAAGTTACTGGAGTAGAAAAAAAAATTATCCCTAATACAATAAAGGTATTTATCCTTGTAATTAGGTAGCTCAAAAATATTCTTCCATTTCTAAGCTACAACACCTTCACAAGACAATTGTTCCAAGTAATCAATAACTCTCATTCCCTGGGATACTAATGCAGGGGCATCTTATGAGTATCCTAAAAATTATCCACTTTGTTATCAATTGGTCTATTCAGTGTTTTATAGGTTATATAGGTCATCACAGGTCCATTTATATATTCTAGTTGGTTTAAAGAGACATAGAATTAGAATTATTGTTTTTCCTGCAAAACCTCCTTTTGGTAAATTTGAATATTGTCAAGCATGTATAAAGACGTTTATGCATTTTCAAAGGAGAAAAGATGTATAAAGTGAGTCTAAAGGTTTTTGGAATTGAAATATGTTCCTATATGTCATGATTCTAATCTTTTAGTTATATATGTCATATTATGAGAAAATCATGACATAATGCAATCTTTTAGCAAAACAACCTCTACATGGGAAAAGAGGAATCAAGAATTAGTTATGCCACCTCTTTAAGATTTTTAGGAGTCATTTATGTTTATTTAGTGTGTGATACCATTATAATGGATTAATTAAAAGGTATATAAAATCTTCTAAAAAAGGAAGGGAAGTTTTGTTAAAACTCTATTGTTTTGAATGAATGATATATGCAGATCCTATTGAGGTTATTTATTGAATGCATGTGTATTAATTATTGAAAGGATGAGATTGATAAATCATTTCCAAGAATAAATGAAGGTCATTACATGTGTTTTTTTAAATAAATGACTTGAATAAATAGAATATATGATTAAATCCATGTTGAAAATGGTAATAGACATAGACCCCTATTTGTGAAATAGTTGGTTTTGATTATAAATTATATTTCAAGATTGATAGTCAATAGGAATTTGATAATGGTTTTTAATTTTTTTTATGGATTTTGGAGTATGTTTTAAGATTATAAATTGGTAAGGAATGATAACCATATCATCTGGTATTCATATATATTACAAATAGACCCCTTATTTCTATTGAAGGTGCTTATTTATAGACTATGTAACACTATTAAATGAATGCACTACTTTATAACCCATGTCCATGGTGTTGGAATGAATTTAGAAGTAATTAAGTTCTTATATCAAAAGAAAAAAGAAAGAGATCATCATTTGAGACTTGTTTCCATAACATTGTTGTTTACCTGTATGTTTCAAGAACAAAGCTAAAGTCTGTATGTTTGTCTAAGGAAAAGATATATTTTGAATTGATCCCCAAGTGTCTTGGTAAGTTGAGGAGAGAATTTTGTATGTATTTCGAGATTCTAGGAAACCTTGTATTACATTATAAAGTGAGTGAAGTTTGTTCTACAGTATCTTAGACATAGAATTAGCATTTTTTCTTGCACATTTGACTATGTTAATTTGGAACCAAAAACATGAAACAAAAGGTGGTTTGTGTGTTTATTGTCTAAACCAAGAATTTGAGTAAGCTAAGGCTGGTAAAGGGAATATGGGGGTTGAAAACCTTTTTAAATTGAGGAAGATCAAGTTGCATGTTCTCATATTCTCTCAAAGTCTGCATGTTATAACTAAGTTTGAACAAGACCAAAATTTTAATAAAGATGGAAATAAGAAAAGTATGGATGGAGCTTATGCATGGATAAATTGTGTCCATGTTTCATTAATAAAAAATATCACACAAACCTTTGGAAGACTTTAGGAAAGGTAGTAATAGAAAATTAGTTGCTCTCAGGTCATGTAGGCATTGCAAAACTTAGAAATAGAGTGCAAATTTTTTTTAAAAAGTGTTTTTTTGGAGATTGAACATGTAGAATTGTCTCTAAATTGGAAAAAAAAATTCTAATCATAGATAAAGAGATTATTGTAGTTTGGCAGAAAAAGGATAGTTGAATGAATTACAGACTCCAAAAAGTTTTATAGAGAAGATAATAAGTGTGTTTGTTGATATTAAGAGATGTGTGGATTGTTATAAAACTTATAATAACATCCTATAATTATGGAAAATCTAAAAAATTGTAAAGTTGTATAATGGCTAATTAGATTATAATGAGGCTTTGGAATGTTAGAAGTGAAGCAACTTTATCAATAGGATTCGAGTTGTGTTTACTCATGTTGAGAGTTGTTAAATGCTATTAGAATAATGGTGTTCTTGAAAGGTAAGTAAGATGAATGACAAGTATTAGATGAATGAAATAATATTGAATAAGGTGTCTATAATCCTTCAAGAAGACATTGAATCCATTTATCATTATGTTCATGTGAAGTCATAATCTTGTCCTAAGTTAAGCAAGTGTAACAAAGAGAAGAATAAGACAAAGTGAGAAATATTATGAAACCTCTACATCATTTTTGGTATCAAAGTGAGGGAAATATTTTTTGGATTGTGAAAATATTTGATAGCATGTGTTTTGAAGTGAAGTGCAAGATAGGGAAATAAGTGCAGTGCTCTATGGAGAGAGCTAGCAAGGATGATGATGATTTGGTCAAGCAGATGATAGACTAGATAACTCAGTTGATTACTCCTTTGGTTGTGAGGATAGAGGTTATTGAATATGATCTTAGGGAGAGATAATAAATAATAGAAAGAGGAAGATAAGAAATAGAAGATAAGCAGCAAGGTAAGGTAGCACCTTTGAAAGCAAGGATGAATGAGAGAGAGAATAGAGAAGTGGTTCAAGAGAGACCATAGGTACATGAAACATCAATTAAAAAAGGCATGGGAAATAACCATATAAGGTAGGTTAGACCATTTTTAGATGGAAAATTAAGGAGAGATGAAGGTCCAATGAGGAATGGAGCAAGACAAAGATTTCAAGGGCAATGTTGAAACTGCCATAAAGAGGGACACATGGTAGTAGAGTGTCCAAGGAATGTGATAAGTAGTATGAAATAGTAGAGGGGAGAGAATGAGAATAAAATTCATGATAGGAATGATTCATTACTCATGAGGAGAGTCTTATTGTAGTAGAAACAAGGTAAGGAACCAGCCCAAAGGAGAAGTTTTGTTTAAAATTAGATGTAAGGCCCATGGTAAGGTATGAAATTTGGTAATTGATGGAGGTAGTACTAGAAAATAGTTTATTTGGAGATGGTACATAAGTTGATATTGAAGAGGATGCGACATCTATAACCATACAGAGTTACATGGGTTCAGAAAGGACACCAAATTTTGGTAAGTGAACAAAGATGTGTTGAGTTTAAGATAAGGAGGTATAAATATCAAGTGTTATGTGATATTTTGCCTATATATGTGTGTCATTTGTTTCTTTTGAGACCATGGAAGTTTGATAATTATGCCATAAATGATGATCAAGTAAACACATATACTATTAAGCAGGATGGAAAGACATACATTTATTCCATTGAAGGTTGAAAAATATAAAAGAGATGAAAGAATCATGATGATGATGACAATGTAGTATTGGATTCAAGTAATGAAGAGTTTTTGTTTGATCAAATTACCCAAAGTAGACAAGGTGATTTATCTTGAGTTGATTGATATGCAAGGTTGTGAGTTCATAAATATGGACATGTAGAAGCTAGAATAAGATTGTAAGGTGGCAGCAAGTGGTCTTCAAATGAAGGAAGACATAGTACTTAAGAGAGTGCTCAAGGATGAGAATATCTAAGGAAATCATGGTAGCCAAGCATGTGAGATAAAATAAAATAGTATAATAATTGACATAGAAGCTAAGATGGATGAGCAATAACTTGGGATTGACATTAAGCAAGTGAAGAAGATGGAGGTTGAATTGTCCAAGAAGGAGGCAGCCCATAAGATAGCCATGAAGGATCCAAGTTTTGTGTCTAACATGATGATTTGTAATGAAAATTTACCTAAGGATAAGTCAACCAAAGGAGGAATGGTGAATGAACATAAAAGTTTACAAAAGAATGTTTAATAAGAGAAGGATGTCCAAGAGTTAGACAATATGCATTAGTCCCATGAAATCAATCAAGGAGATGGGATAGTGAAGATTATTATGTATCCCATGGATATGTAGAGAGTGAAGGAAATCATGAAAATTTTGAAGATGTACAAAAACAAACTAAGCATGTCCACAAGTATGGGGTATGCAAGGACAAAGCACAAGTTGTGTATGTAGTGAAATGGGTAGCACAAGGATCATTAATGGAGGAGGAGGAGGAATGCATACTTGAAGAAATGATGAATGATAGAGATAAGGATAATTTGGATCATTTTGAAGAAAATGAAGATTGGTATACTAGTGCATGGTAAGAAACAGATGGCAGTAGCTATGTTTTGTTTAACAAATTGGTTTCATGTAAAGTTATGTTATTGAAGGAGATGAAGTAGAGGAGGCCTAAGTTTGGGACCCAAGGGCATGTAAAACTATATGAGAGGTAATTGGAGGAAAATACCTTTCATGAGGAGGTTTGATGTATTTAGCTGGTAACATATACTAAGTGGATTACCAAACACCTAAGGCAAAGATTTTTCTAACTTGGTAGTATGATGCAGGGAAATCTCATGAGGATCCTAAAAATGATCCATTTTGTTGTTAGTTGGTATATTAGGTTATTTATAGGTTATATAGGTCATCATAGGTCCATTTTTTTAGTCTATTTGGTTTAAAGATGCATAGAATTAGAATTATTATTTTTCCTATAAAACCACCTTTTGGTAAATTTGAATATTGTCAAGCGTGTATAAAGATGTTTATGTATTTTCAAAGGTGAAAAGATGTATCAAGTGAGTCTAAAGGTTTTAGGAATTAAAATAGGTTCATAAATGTCATTATTCAAATGTTTTATTTATATATGTCATATTATGTGAAAATTATGACATAATGCAATCTTTTAACAAAACAACCTCTACATGGGAAAAGAGGAATCAAGAATCGGTTATGCCTCCTCTTTAGGATTTTTAGGAGTTGTTTATGTTTATTCAGTGTGTGATACCATTTTAATGGATGAATGGAAAGGGATAGACAATCTTGTATAAAAGGAAGGTAATTTTTGTTAAAACTTTGATGTTTTGAATGAATGATATATGCAGACCATGTTGAGGTCATTTGTTGAATGCATGTGTATTGATTATTGAAAGGCTGAGATTGATAACTCATATCTAAGATTAAATTAATTATATTACATGTTTTTTTTTATAATAAAGGACTTGAATGAATAGAATAAAGGAGGAATCCCTATTGAAAATGGTAATAGCCACAAGCCCATGTTTATGAAATAGTTGATATTGATTATAAATTGTATTTAAGATTGATAGTCAAAAGGAATTTGATAATAGTTTTTAATTGTTTTGATATATTTTGGAGTATTTTTTAATATTATAAAGTGGAAATTAATGATAATTTTATCATCTAATATTCATACATATTATAAATAGATCACCTATTTTTATTAAAGGTGTTTATTTACAGACTGTGTAACACTATTCTATGAATACACGGATTTATAACCCATGTCCATGGTGAAGGAATGAATTTTGAAGTAATTAAGTCTTATATCAAAATAAAAAAAGAAAGAGATATGAGGGTCGATGGACTTTTTATATTGAGGAATAGTAAGTTGCATGTTCTTGGATTCTCTCAATGTTTGCATGTTGTAACTAAGTCTAAACAAGACCAAAACATTAATAAAGATGGAACCAATAAAATTATGGATGGAACTTATGCATGTAGAAATTGTGTCCAGATGTCATTAATAAAACCATAACACAAACCTTTAGAAACCTTTAGGAAAGGTATTAATATAAAACTAGTTTCTCTCGGGTCATACAGGTGTTTCAAAACTCAAAATTAGAGTGCAAATTTAAAAAAAGTAATTTTTTAGAGATTAAACTAGTAGAATTGTCTCTAAATTGGTGAAAAGTTTGGTATGAGTGTATATAAAGATATTATTGTAGTTTGAAAGAAAAACTACATAGTTTGAATGAATTATAGACTCCAAAATGTGTTATAGACAAGATAATAAGTGTGTTTGTTGATAGTAAAAGATGTGTGGACTATTAGAAAACTTATAATAACCTCTTACAACTATGGAAAATCTAATGAATTGTAAAGATATATAATGGTTGATTATATCATAATGAGGATTTGGAATTTTGGAAGTGAAGAACTTTGTCAATATGATTTGAGTTGTGTTTACTCACGTTGAGAGTTGTTGAAAGCTATTGGAATAGTGGTTTTATTGAAAGGTAAGTAAGTTAAGTGGAAGGTATTACAGGAAAGAAATAATCTTGAATAGTGTTTCTATAATCATTCAAGAATACATTAAATCCATTTATCATTATGTTCATGCGAATTCATAATCTTGTCCTAAGTTAAGCAAATGTAACAAAGAGATGAATAAGACAAAGGGAGAAATATTATGAAACCTTAGCATCAGATACAGAGAGAAAGAGATAGGTAACTTCAAGGTTTGGATCATCACCCATGGGAGTGTGTTTATTCCAAGATTCATCCCATAAAGCTACCTTCTTCCTAGATTTAATCATCTTATAAATGTGGTCCTTGATCAAAAACCTATTGTTTAAAAGAAAGCTCTAAGAGTGGGAGCCTTTGGAAGGATTATCCACCTTGATAATATCTAGGTAATTATCATCACTAAATTACCTAAATCCAAGGAGACTTCTTTATAGATATCTAAGATTTGATAGCATGTTTTAAATGAGTTTCATTCCAAGAGCCAGGTTATGCAATATCATGCTACACACTCTAGCTCTACCTAGATTTTTGGGTAAACACATTATATCCCATTTTAATAATTGGAATTACCAAAAATATTCCACCCCTTACCATAGTATACTTTTAATTAACTTATTCAACTATTTAACCGCTTTGATGGTGTTAGAATAGGGTTTTCATTTTTCCCATATTTATTTATTATGGGTTTTTTCCCTTTATTTGGAGTTTATCTACTTTCATGGATAAGCTTGCTTAGGTGTACTTGGAGTTAAATTTTGACTAAATTAATAGGAAGTAACTCCCCTAACTGGCTATTCAGGGTATGGTAGTTACTCTTATATTATTATCTCTGACTACCTTTCTTGGAAGGAGTTACTCATGCACTCCCATATGTTCATCTCACTTAGTGAGATATTGTTTAATGGAATATGGGTTTTAGATCTTATCTTGTCTATGAAATATTATCATATGTGATTTCATTTTTGTATAACTACTATGTTATGTGCATGATTGAATCATACCTATCACAAATATGTGCATTCATTTGATCTAGAGATCTTGGTGTCTACTCTGATATGGCATCATTACCACTCTGGTATTTAGTTTTTTGGTTTTTTATTATTGTTATTTTCATTTGAAATCTTGAGATTTGTTATATACAAATAAAATATAGTTTTCACAATCCATTTGTGGCAATTTTTTTGTCCTTGGTGGAGTCATATTTTTTGCATAACTATTTAATTGGAAGCCATTATCATAGTTTATGTGGTTTCATTGTGATTGTGTGTTTAATGTGCCTTGGTGTAATTTTATATAAAAATATGCATGCCTCTATAGAACCTCAGGTCTGCTCTCCTCTATTTGGTATTAACCTATGTTCAGCCTCTTCTAGTTCTATGTGTTTGGCCTTAGTTTTGCATTTCTTCCAGATGACTTTTAGCTATAAAATTTCATCTACTGAGACTAATTTCATTATTGACTAGTCAAAAATAGTAGTCCATGCAGCCTCTACAGGTGAGTTAGTCAAGAAGCATCATAAAATATTCCTATTATTTCAAAGGCTTGAAATTTAATTCTAAAATAATTAAGTCTATCCAAGTTTGTCCTAATGTTTTTATGATGTTAAATTATTATTTTTAATAGCTTGATTTGAAACAAGGGTAAATAGGTTACTTTTATTTTAATACACAAGTAATGCATAAGAAGATTGGTCAAGTTTAGCATTGTTAGTAGATATTTTTTATTATTTTTTATAAAATAATACATTGTAGGCAATGTTTAAAAATAAAATTTTATTAATTTTTCACTTTCTCGCATTGTACTTGCTTCCTTGGATGCAATATTGGTTGAGTTTGATTTCCTCTTTTGTTTGATTTGTTTTTATTTTGACTCATTACACTAATTTCTCAAGACACACTATCATCTGAGTCTTTTTAGAAGTACAAGAATTGATAAGGGGGATGAATAATCTATCTTTAAAAATTCCTCAAAATTAACTTAACATTCATGAAGTATTCATTAACTTACATATATAAATCAATACATACACAAGCATTTATGAAAGTAAACAACATAAGGACATGAGATATATGTGGGAAACCCTCTAAGGGATTAAAACCCACTAAAAACCCATGTGGAATATTTTCCTATAAGAAATAAATCAAAATTTTAGCGAGGCACCTACCACACAAGGAGCACCAACCCCTCACTAGTCAAGCATCAACTCAACTAGTCCTTTAGCAAGCTCCAACTTGCAATGAGGCTCCAACCCCATAGGTAACCAAGCACAAAATTAGATACCTTTAATATATGATCACCCTTGGAAAAAAATTCTCTCAATTGAATATGACATCCTTCTTTTGTTCTTCTCACACTTATTTCTCTCTCAAATAACTTCTTAAGCCTTCTCACTCAATTAGCCCTTTCTTTAGTAGAATTAGGTCAAATGACCTTGATAAACATAAATAGAAACAAATATATACACATATATAGAATAAACATTTAAATTTCTTATACTTTTAAGTTATATTTTATTACACCGATAGGTGTTCCTTCCATGACATCCAGGGGGCTAATTTTGTGTAATGGTGTGAGTGTGTTAATGTTTAATTCTTTTAGAGCCAACATTATTTTAAAAAACCCATACCCACTTTTAATTTATTTATCTATTTGGGCCTGCAATTATTTAATAACATCTTTTTTTCAACCTGGTTATATTTTTGTTACTATTTTGTATTCTAGATTAGTTATAAGTTATTATACACTTAATACTCATTAAAGATCCAAAATAATATTTAGACTAGGGTAAAATCTATCAAAAATAGACATTAGGTAAGGTAAGGCTTATGGATGTGGACTTAAAAGATAACCTATATGCTTGGTCAAATAGGAGATTTATATCTTCATGGAATATTCATCACAATTATATAATGATATTAAATCCTTTGACCTATTCTTCAAAACTCTATATCCTATGCTTACTTTCTCAATTCTCTAACTAGTCAAAATAGGCCTATTAGGCCTTGTCTTTATACTTGATTCTTTCTCATACCCATCTTGATCAAACAAGAACCTTATTATAATTGGATCACAATTTACATATATCAATAAAAATGTTTCACAAGTGAAACAATAACTACATAGTCGGTCATTACCCTTAAGGTCCAAAACCACCATTAGGCCTAATAGAGACCTAATGCAATTAGGCCTTTTTAAGCACACATTTCACTTAAAACTCCTTAGAACAATTTGAGCCTCAAAAAATATACTAAAAAATTCACATGTAACTTTAATATACCCCTTATAGTATCACCTTATTTCACTAACACCATTTGGCTCTTTTCACTCATTGAACCACTCAATTAGGTCTACTCACAAGTAGGCCTTCTTACTACCAAAAAGTCTGTCTAAAAAATCTGATGCACAAAACCAAATTTTCCACATAACATAAATAATAAAACACATTTATATAATATACATGACCTTAGTTTAAACATAATTTTCATTATAATTCATAAAATAGGGTAAAAGACCCCAAACTAATAAGCTTCCAAAGCTTACTCAAAATTGCACATAGGGCTTAAGAACCCAGTCAAAAACCTTTGACTTTTCATACATTCATATGAGTCTATCATGCATAAAAATTTGTTAAAATTACTATATAATACCTATATAACAATTTAATGATCATTTTATCCTTAAAATTAGTGCACAATGACTTAGTAATATCATTTTCACTCGCACTCAAAAAATTGCCTATAGCACCAAAAACATAGTCATGGAAAATAAGCCTTATAACATATATATAAACACTTTTGTGATATTCCAATGGGTTTTAATAAACATTAAAAATACTTATATCATATTTTAAATGATATGTTTCATGTTTATATATCAATATTGGTCTTATAGACCAATTTCATAACTTTACTCTATAGAGACTTCACTATGTTAGAGAGACCATTTTGATGATATCTTTTTGATTGTGTATGAGCATCATCAACGCTTATTATTTCACTAAAAAAATTATTATTTTCTAAGAATAAATTTTTAAAACTTAAAATAAGGGTGAGGTTATTATAACCTGGATATGTTGTGCATGAGTAAATCAAGATGATTATTGATTCTCCTCTTTGTCTAGGAAGGATGACCTATAGATAAGAAAACACTATAAGAGAATGGTTGATAAGTGAGATAGTAGGGTGGATTACCTATCATGAGATAGATCCAAGAAGCACAAGCTTACTTATAGGATATCAAACCACACTTTTAAAACACTTAATTTTTAAAAGGCTAAAAATAGATGCTTACATGAAATAATAGAAGGCACTGATATCAAATACAAGAAATGCTTGGAAAAAAATAAGTGATTTTGACTAAAAATAGTAATAAATGTTTAAATACTAATGCTAGATTAGTCAAACCTAATTCATAAAATAATTTTATCCTTTATGATAAAACAAAAACACCAAAAATATAATTTAGGTATAAGAAGATAGGTCAATTTAGTTCATTGTCATAAAATAATAGATAGTAACCATCGGCAGTCTAGGTATGACCATCAATGGTTGTTAACCATCAGTAGTTAAGGAAGTCCCTTGACAGTTAGATAAGACCATCAGTGGTTACTATGAGATCTAGTTTGGAGAAAGAATTTTGCTAAGGGGAGTTACAAAGAGGTTCTAGGTGTGGATTTTAGATTGAATGTTGGTCATAAGATAAGAATTAATACTTAAAGGTGTTTGGTTTAGGGATTGAGTATTCAGGTGAGTAAAATAGGTTGTGGGTGCATTTGGGTAGGATATGTGTCTAGAATTTTATAATTCTAACATGGTAAAGTGGGGTAAAAGAGAAATAAAGGGGAAAGACACAAAAAATGAAATAAAATAGAGATAATTATTGAAATATTGATTAAAAACTTAGATACTTAGCTTTTGGATTTGCTTAAGAATCAAAACCTCTTGCACCTACTTGATTGATCTTGATGATGATTGATGCTTTCAACCTTCTCTTCCTTTCTTAAAATAAAGGAAAGGGAGGTTTAAATCAAATGGTTCATCATAAAGTCTAATTATGCATTGATCATGTGGACAACTAGCTAAATTTAGATAGCTAGTAATCAATGAGTGAATTATAGTTGAATTATAGTTGAGTCCTTTGATCATAAAAGAGGTAAGGTAACCATCAATGGTTAGGTAAAAATTTATGGTTAGGTCAACCATCAGTGATTGAGGGTCAACCATTTGTGGTTAGGGAGAAAATTAAAATGGTTAAGAGTAGTCATTTTCACTTATGTTTGGCAGTTAGAAGGTTAGGAGATGGTCAAAGATAATAAAAGGGGGGTCATGGGGTGATTTGACAACTAGAAATACATTGTATAGTTTTTGAGTGTTTACTTTTTCCCTTTTTATTGTTTAGTTTATGTTAGCAAGCTACAAATCAAAAAATAGAGAAGTTGATAAAAGTTTAGATGCCTCGAGTATGGGAGGAGGTGTTCCCCCTCAAACGAGGAATTTATGAAGTGAAAGAGAGTTGGGTTTGAGTTTGATAATTGGATAAGTGGGTGAAAAAAATGGGTAAAGTTGGTTGTTTTATTGGTTGGGAATATTATCATTAATAAAAATAAAGAATGTGACTAAGTATGATATCATAAATTACACATAGACTAGGTTGTCATAGTTGAGGTACAGTGTAAAACAAGTTTAAACTAGAAGAATAGGTGATAGGGTAATCGAGTATAAAAAGTGTGTGTGTGTGTGTGTGTGTGTGTGTGTGTGTGTGTGTGTGTGTGTGTGTGTGTGTGTGTGTGTGTGTGTGTGTGTGTGTGTGTGTGTGTGTGTGTGTGTGCGTGTGTGTGTGTGTGTGTGTGTGTGTGTGTGTGTGTTGGGTTAACATTTATAAACTCAAGTCTCCTAGTTAAGGCCAATGTAATCATAGGTATCTAAGGTAGGATGTGATCTTGAGAAAAAAATGGTTATAGGTGTCAAGATCATAAAGTTGTGCTTTGAGGCACCTGAATGGTCGATGCACAAAATGTAATGTAAATTAATCAAATATGGCAAGGTAATCATTGCAGTCAAAAAGACCCAAGGTAAGTTCATCATAAAAAGTGTGATAGGTAGGCCAAAATGACCAAGGTAATGTTATTTTGTTGGTTGGTTGGTCTAATTAGTCACCCAATTTAGTACACCACTTGGTGTGCTAAAAGGTTAACTCATTTTCTAGTGAAAAGGTGAGAATTTGGTAGTTGTGGTCCTTTGTGAAAAGAAGAGTTTTGAAGGTAAAAACCCTTAGAATGGTCAACCATTGATGATCAAGGTTGACCATCAGCAATCATCTATTGACCATTGATAGTCATATGTAAGCCCTAAAAGGGTGACCATTAAAATTTCAAATGGGGTTGTATTTCCTTAGTTGTAAATGGTCAAACCACAACATTTTCTCCTTTATCTTTGTCAAAAATAATGGAGAGTGGATTGTGGACTTGTGATAGCAGAGTATATACTTATGCATTTCACTAAGATTTGACTAATGAGGTGGAGGTCTGACCAAAGTGGGATAGGGTAGAGTAGATCCATTGAAGATAAAGTGAGGCAAAGGCAAAGTGTGGGGATAAGTAATGGTTGTAGTGCTAAGGGTACCACCATGATAGAGGTCATGGAATAAGGTTGGTGATGTAATTAATTTTTTTATTTTTGTTTTAATAAATAGTTTATTTTAGGTGGGGGTTTAATGGAAAAATGGATGTTTTTTGTTTTGTTTAACATGGGTAGATTGGGGGAATAGGTTGAAGGAGGGAAGGTAGGGGAGACATTAGGAAGATTTTAGGTATAAATTTGAGTGTTTTTGTTTGTGTTTTGAAGGTTGGGTGGTTTTGACCTAGGGTTATGTCACTGGTGATCAATATATAGTGACCATCAGTGATAGCTATTGACCGTCACTGATAAATAGGCAACAATTTAATGGTTTGTGTGTGGATCATCGGTGGTCCACCACTTAACCATTAATGATTGAGGGTAGATTGATGATGGTTTCATAAGGAATCATCATTGGTCAATACTCGACCATTGGAGATCATTATAAAGGCTAGTTTAGGTATGTTTAAAGGTTGGAGTTTAAAGTTAGGTGAAGGTTGGTTAAGAGTTTGGTAAGGTTAGCTTTTTATGGAAATTAGGTAAATTTGTATAGGGTTAAGTGTAATTTATGGTTTAATTTTGACTTAGATGAAGTTGAAGGGTAAATTAAACTAAGGCATACATCTAACTATGTAGGTGAGTGAATAGTTATAGGTGTGGGATCAAGTGCCTCAACTCCTAGATGAGGTCTATAGGGTGATGAAAGATTAGGAATGGGAGCACATGACAATAATGGGCCTAAAAGGCATTAAATACTATAATTACATGCCTAGAGACTCATTTATGTTGGTGACTCTCATCAAGAGATGGGACCTAGCCACCAACATGTTCTTACTACCAATCAGGGAGATTACTATCCTATTAGAGGATATTCATTAGATATTGAGGCTATCGATATGAGGTGAGCTGATAGAGCATATCAGTGGTGAGGATCAAGAGTAGCTCATGGATGTGTTATATGGAGAGGATTTTATGCATATTATGTGGCACATAGAAGGCCTTCATTATGCACCCCTATATCACATGTATAGGGGAGAGAGAAATTTATTCATGATGGTTATGACCTATTATGCATTGTCAGACTGTAGTAGTGGAATACTTCCCTCTTTGTTTCTAGGCTTTCTTATAGGTGTGATGATGGAATAAATAGTGTATGCTTAGGCCCTAATTTTACTAGTGAAGATCTATCAAGAGCTCTAAGGCTATAGGTTACATAGATGATATGGCATCAATGTTAGATTTATGATGCATTGGTGTACATACAAGCACATCAAGGTGCTTTGACCAAGTGGATTGCCATGGCATGCCTAGACTCAGATGTATTTCAGAAGTAGCTTTATGAGATAAAGTTATGATTATGCACTCACACCACCAGGGGGATGAGAATGGAATCCATAGTAGTAAATGGATAGACTAAAGGCTTTGGTTGATGGGGAGGTCATCTATAGGCAATATACTAGATTTCCAAGATGGGCAAGTTATGTTAGGTAGATCTTAGTTATAGATGTATATATGGTAGATGGGATCATGAGGTAGAGTTGATCCCTTTTGATAGGGTGAAGATACAATTTAGGCTAGTGTAGGATGTCTTAGGTGCTTTCTCAAGGTATAGGAGGGTAGACACAGAGTTTCTCCTACCTTCTCTAGAGCTAAATGATGAGTATATCGATCATGAGTTACTACTAGTTAGAGTAGACATGGATGATATAGGTGTCACTAAGGACTACATAATATGGTTCTAGGCACACTAATGCAGTATTATTTGGAGTAGATGATGGATAGGTTGGGTATCATGTTGTGGATGTTGATATAGAGGAGGGATTTAGGGAAAAAATGGATGTGGATGCTCCTTATAGGTAGATAATCATCACATAGGGAGATCAATATAGGGTCGCACTCACAGTAGCATAGGCAACTCTAATATTAGTGACCCTAGAGATAGATACAACTTAGGGTCATATGGCCACTCTTACATAAGAGAGGGATCAGGCTAGAGCCTAGTGAGCCTTGGTTACATAGGAGAGAGATGCCCTTAAATAGGTAAGAGGGTGGGCACTAGCACTTATAGGACCTTCAAGGACTAGTCCTTTGGAGAGGTATATGGCCACTATTGAGGAGCTCAAATATTATGAGGCATTAGTATTTAGACAACTTCTTAATGAGCCTCAATATGGTGAGTATAGATCCTTAGTTACTGGGGGAGTTATCAGTGTAACACTAAGTTAGTGGTCAGTAGTTACAGGTGTACAGATAGGGCTAGGAGATAGACAAGATCCAAAGAGTAGTAATGTTCCTCCATCTTAAACTCTTATGAGACTCACATTTTGATGTAGTATATGATTTTGATACCAGTCCGCAAGCTAATGTAGTGAGATGTATATTCCTTTGTGAGAGACATGGACATGATGTTATATATATGATTATGAATGATTTATGAGTGAATGATGTGATTATGATTTGATGGCTGTGGATTATGGTTGTGGTTATTTCTTGTGATGTTATACATGTTCATGATGTGATTATTGTTTTATGGATGTGGTATATGGTTATGATTATTTTTTGTATTTATGGTTAGGATGTGATCATGTTTTTTATGATATAATGTTGTAATTAGTAATTAGGAGATATATGATTTAAGTAGATGGTATAAATGTTTTCAATTAAATGAATTTATTATCTCCTTTATCTAGATATACATGTGATGGATTAACATATGTGATGACTCATTATTTTATTATGTATGATTAAATGGTGATGATGTGATCGAAAGCTTGATTTATTAAAATATTTTATGAGTGAAAAAACTTAAATAAAAGGTAAAATAAAAATCACTAAATAAGACACATAATGATTTACTAAATGTTTTGAATGATTTTTATTTTAATTAGATGAAGGTGAATGGTTCGTGAAACACATAGATTAAGTTTAGATAACAAAACTATATATAATAAAAGATAATAAAAGATAAAATAATCAAAAGACATGCATCTAAATGAATGTATCAACAATTTAGTTTTAGATATAATAAGAGTACAGTATGCTCTTTCATTGGTGAGGATCAACAAAAGAAAGTGAGATCAGGTTATGAACATAAACCCTTCACGTGTTTTGCATTAGCATTCATTGGTTAGTTAGAAATTTTCTTGTTCACATACTTGAAAGTAAGTTCAAAACATCTTATTTCATACAGGGTATAAAAGGGGAGATGGATGATAAATTAACCTTTGTGTGAGGTATGATTTACCTCTTCTGTAGGTTTCCAAAGAGTTAATATGAAAAAATCTATGTCATAGATGTTGTAGACTAATCAATGTGGTAAGTCTACTCATGAAAGTTTATTATGACTTCCAAATAATGGGTCTTTTGATAATTTGTTATTGCTATAAGAAACTAATCGATGTGAGAAGATTTCAAGAAATTTATTGTTTTTGACAAATGCATTTACTTATCCATCCTTCAAAAAAGTGGTCTAAGCTTTTTGAGACTTACTTTAGGCTTTGGGATAGCTATCCTTCAAGGGAAAATTTTACCTTACATAGAGAAATTTTGATGTGTTTTGGTAGCTTTCCTTCAAGGGAGCAGTCTGCTAATGCTAGAGATGATCCATAGGATAGATGGTTTTTTATTTTTTTATTTTTGATGACATAGACTTATAGATATAGGATATAATGCATACCTTTACGAAGGTATAACTAAATCATGAGAAGGTTAAAATTATTGGGTGAGAAGATTCATTGAGGGACAATGACCATGGGATTATATCCTATTAGGGACAAAAAGTTTAATATTAAGGCTACAACTATGATAGAAAATCACATGATTCTATGCTTTAATTTATAGTCCTCAAAGTGAGGGGTTAAATGGAAAATATTGTAAAATAAGGGATGAGCTTAAGTTAGAGAGAAGCTGAGTTCAATCCTATTTAACAAAAAAAGGATGCAGATGCAAAGCATTAAGAGGTTCAGGTTCTGGTTTCCCTTCAAGAGAGGATAATTGGTAATCTCCCAATCCATACTTATGCATTATGATATAAGGTATAATCCAATTAAAATCAAAGTTTCCCTACTTGTTTTTCTCCATATTAGTTACATGTTGATTTTCCTTAAAGACAAGGTCTCCAATGTTGAATTCTCATTCTCTTAGGTGCTTGTCATAGGTGCACTTGATTCATTATTGATAGACATATATATGGTTAAGCATGGCTAAATAACACTCATCAAGAAGCTCAAGTTGGGATAAACATTATTGATGTTAATCACCTTCAGAAATGATATCTTATAAGGATATATGAAGAGAGGGAATTTGGACTTTAAGAGGCAAGATAGCCTCTACACCAAAAATGAGAGAGAAAGGAGTAGAACCCATAGGGGTTCAAATGCTAGTGAAATTTTCCCATAGGGAGAAGGGGATGTGTAAATGTCAATCCTAATCAGATGTATTAACCATTTTAGTTAGTATTTTGTGAATATTTTTGTTAGAAGTTTTCACCTATCTATTAACTTGTGGATGATAGGGTGAGGAGAAACTTAAATTAATGCCAAAAGTGTCACAAATACCTTAGAATTTTTTATTCTTAAAATATTTACCATTAACAATTATTATCTTATGAGCAACACCAAATCGGTAGATAATGTGATGGTTGATAAAATTGATAATCTTTTTGGCTTTGGTTGAGATAAGAGGAATAGCCTCCACCCATTTGGTGAAATATTCTATTGCAATAATGATATAATGATGTCATTGTGAATAATGGGGGTTAATTTCACCAATAATATCCAATCCCCATTGCAAGAAGGTCCAAAAATCCTTGGATACTTGTAGACTATGGCTAGGTGTGTGATCTAAATTGACATGGTGTTGACATTTAAAACACTTTTTTCACATAATCACAGTAGTCTTGGTTAATGCTGGGCCAATATTAGCCAAGGTGAAAGATACATTTAGTGATAGATACGCCCCTAAAATATCCTCTACAAATCCCAACATGCATTTCCTTGATATGATGAGAGATCTCATGGTTACGTAGGTAGCAAAAATGAAGACCATCAAATCCATGATTATAAATAATTGCCCATAGTATTTTGTAATGAGAGGTACTCTGAATGAATGCTCTTAAACCATTCCTATAAATGTTGAAATGGATGATGTCAAGGTTTAGATAGTCAAAGATTTGTGTATACCAAAGATTAGATGGGTCCTCTTCCACACTACAGATGGAAGGAGGGTTTGATTTGGTATAAGAAGGTTTGGTAAGATGATGTATAATGATAAATATCTTAGATTATAAAGGTTCATGTGGGATTTGGGAAGTAAGGGAAGCCATTGTGTCAATAAACTTATTCATAGAACACAGAACAATTTGGATATAGTAATGTTTAAATAATGCAAAGAGTACATCGACTAGTTATTTTTACTATTTCAAAACATCATTCTTACATTGATAAGATCCATTGATTTGATTTACCACAAGTTGGGAATCACCAAAAACACTGATCAACTTGATTCCCAAGGTTAAATCAATTTGAAGACCTATCACTAGGGATTCATACTCAACCATGTTATTAATACAATCAAATTCAATTTTGAAGTATAAAGGAAGAGGTTCAGCATCAAGGGGAATAAGGATGATATTGGCTCACCCACCACATTAACATTTTGATCTATCGAAGAACATGGTCATTTGATAGGTGGTTTCCTCTTGAGAAAGGGTTGTGATGGACTCATTAAGAAACTCAAGGGGAGACATTTGGTTATCTACTAAAGGTGCTTTGGCTAGTTTGTCATTGGAGGAACTCAAGATCAAACTCAACTAAAATCATGATCCACTTAGCCATACGCTAATTTTGGTATGGATTAGAGTGCATATACTTGAGTCGGTCAATGTTGGTTATGACATAGGTCTTGTGGTTGAGAAGGTAGCAGTAGAGTTTGGAAGCCATGAAGACCAAGGTGAGACAAAGTTTTTTAGTATGGGTTTACCGAGTCTCATACTCTATAATCATTTGACTTATATAATATATGGTTTTCTCTTTATGTTGCTCATCTCAATGTGCTAGAATTACCCCTAAAGAGTGGTTGATGGTAGAAATATAAAGGTAAAAAGGTTGACATTATTTGGGAGGAATGAGGATGGGTGGAGAAATACATACTCTTTAATTAAATCAAAGGCCTTTTGGCAGTCTTTGTTCCACTTAAAAGATACATATTTTTTTAGAAGGTGGTGGAAAGGTTAGCATCTATTAGAGAATTGAGAGATGAAGTGATGATAAATGGATTGGAGCTTCCCCTACAAACTACATATTTTCTTGAGGTGGGTGGTAGAAGGCATGTCAAGGATTATTTTAATTTTGGTAGGATCAACTATGATTACTCAAAGAGAGATGATAAAGCTAAGGATATTTCTAACAAAACCCCAAAAATAAACTTCTTGGGGTTAAGGCAAACATGGTAATGGATGAGGTATTCAAAGATAATCTTAAGAATGGCTAAATTATCTTTACAACATTTAGATTTCCTAAGAAGGTCATTGACATAGTCCTCTATGACTTTTTGAATAAGGTCATGGAAGATGTAGGTCATAGCATGCTTTGAGGTTTCACCAGTGTTTTTCAAAACAAAAGGTATGACCTTATATCAGAAAGCTCCCCAAGGGGTGATAAAGGTAATTTTGTGTTGATCTTCATGGGAAATCAGGATCTAATATAACCAAAGAACCCATCCATAAGATATAACATATTATGGCCAGTTGTAAGACCAACAAGGTGGTCAATGCTTGGCAAAATAAAGTCATCCTTTGGGAAATCAAGGTTAAGGTCATGGAAGTCTACACAAATGATAATTTCCCCTATTACTTTGGTGATAGGGATGGCATTCAATATCCAATGGGGATAGTCAATGGGTTGGATGAAATTCATGGATAAGAGGCATTAAAGCTCTTCTTTGACAAGAAAGGCTATGTGAGGGTGTATTTAATGAAGCTTTTACTTGATAGGCTTGTCATCAAGGGTAGTAAAGATATTATGGGTAGTGATGGAAGGGTCAATTCCTATCATGTCATTGTAAGACCAAGAAAATGATATGATATGGTCCCACAAGAAAGAGGGAAAATCTTGAAGCTTCAAGGAATTGAGAGATTGGCCAATTTTAACAATGTGTAATTTATCCTAAGTACCCAAGTTGACATCCATGGTGGATTCATTCAACATGGTTGAAATCTCAAGAGGGAGAGAGTTGTGGATAGAGGAATCTTATGTATCAAGATAGGTAAGAAGGGAATCATCATCCTAACATTGAATGGTATTAATGGTAGGAGAGTCACCTTCTACCATCTCAAGATGATTTAGAGGGATGCTTACGGTCTCCCCATCCTTTTTATAAGTTATGGGTCTAAGGTTAATCATGTTTTAAAAAATAGGGGAAATGATGTAAAAATATTTAGATTTTGATGGTGAAATAGATGGTGAGGATAAGACTTTCTCATCAATGATGGTAATGGGAGGTGAACTAGTTATCTCTTCAGTTGGAGTGAATCCAAGACCAAATCTATCATGAGGCTTTTAGGTCTTACATATAGTTAACTCATGTGGTATGTGCTCATAACATCTTAGACCAAATCCTTTCCAAGCACACCTACGGAGGTATTTCTTAGAAAACTCTAGTTTATCCATACAGAAGAAATCAAAGGTGAATGGTCAATGAGAAGAGTTCATAGAGGTAGCAAGTGGTTGATCAAGTCCCCCATCAAAAATATTCATTTAGAGATTGGGAGGCCTAAAAGGAATAGTGGTTATAATATTATGGTCATAATTAGGGTTTTGGTTAAGGTTCTCATACTCTTAGGGAGTAGGGAAGGCATCCAAGGCCAAGAGGTGATACTCCCCAAGTGAGATATTTTGGAATGTTGATTCGAAGGGGTCCTAAATGGAGATTTGGGTAGAAAATATGGAAGATCTAGTTGAGGCTTGGTTGGTAAAAGATGTGGAGTTGTCATTGGCTGGTGAAGGCTTGGTGGATGGAATAAGGATAACATCATTTGACCATTACACCATGTTTCATTATGTGAAAGGGCTTGTGTCAACTTGTATGGTAACTACTTGACCTTCATGTTCAAATTTGATGCAATGATGTAGGGTAGATACTACACAATTCATGGAATGGATCTAAGGGTGTCTAAGTAGAACATTTTACTAGAACTTACCTTCTACTATATATAATATCTCAAGAAGTGTGTGAGGTCCTAAACAAATGTGGAGGATGATAGTTCCTAGATTTCTTTTCATAGTGTCATTGAAATAAAGGATCACCACTATAGTTTCCAACATAATGTTCTCTAGCAATTTCAGTTGGTCATATGTGTGGGAAGAGATAATGTTTATGATAGATCTTCCATCAATCATAACCATCTTGATGTTGATTTGGTTGATGTATGTAGTAATGAAGAGCATAGGATCTAGATCTTGGGGATGAATGGATAGTATTTCTGAATCCTTAAAGGTAACAAAGGTGGAAAGATGGAGGGCTCTAACAAAGGATACTGGAGGTTGTAGATCTTTTGGTTGGACCTTTATGGACTAGAAATCCTCTATCATTTCATGGTGGTGATGGGGTGAGGTATTGATTAGTTTATACAAACTCATCTTCACTAGTGTTTGGTGAATTTTCTTCATAACTACTCTTTGGATTGACTCGAAAGGGTTAAATTGAGAGGTACCCAAGAAGGAAACCTTGGGTGTGGGTGTAGGTGACGGTGTTTGGGTTTGTTTAGATGATTGGATGGTGGAATAAGGGTATGTCAATGGAATTGACACATTTTCCTTCCCCTTATCCTTTTTTTGGGCTTCTGATCATGTCACCACATGGATGGTATGGATTTGGGGAATAGTTGGGATAGAGGGTTGCTTTGGTTCCTTCTCACTCTTAGATGAGAGTGTGGGACTAGACAAGTGTTGGGTGGTTGATTTTGGTTCTTGGAGTGGTGGTGGGCTCATGGGAGGTTACTTTGACAGTAGGTCATCATCAGCACATAGCTAATGGACTAGGACTTAGAGAGATTTAAATCTCTCCATATCATATATTGGCATTCTATGGTATGATCAAATTAGATTGTCATTAAACTAGGATGGCTTAGGACTATGGGGATAAAATGGTTTTATGGGATGAAAAGTCAAGAAATAATATTTCACTAATATTTTTACCATGGTTGAGTAAGACTCAAGAAAAGGTGGTAAGGGTGTTGGCATTTTGGCTTTGGCTTTCGAGGTGGAAGCCTTCTTAAGAGTAAGCTTTACAATGAGAATTTTAGGTGCTAGAATATTCTTGGTAGGTTTTTTTGGAGTAGATTGCTTGGGGTTTAATGCTTTAGAGGTGAAATGTGTAGAGGTATATGGTTTGGAGGTAGAATACTTGGTAGTGAATTGTTTTGAGGTAAAAGGTTTAGAAATAGAAGGCTTGGTAGTGGATGGTTTTGAGGTAGAAGGTTAAGAAATAGAAGGCTTGGTAGTGGATGGTTTGGAGGTAGAAGGTGTGGAAATGATAGGTATAGGTGTAACCAAAAGAGGAGATTCGATTTGGGTTGTCTTTGGGAGATTTTTTTTCTTAATGGAAGGATGAGGTCCTAGGATGGAAGAAGGATGTGATCCTAAAATGGAAGACAAGGTAGAAATGAGTGGCAAAGTTTTGGTTTTTTGAATTCTAGGTGGCTCTAATTTTGGTTTTTGGGATCCTAGGTGGCTTGACTTGGTGTTCCCTAGTGAGATAGATGGTGATAAATCCAACTTTAATATAGGATCAGTAAATCTTAAAGTAGGGAATATGCCTAGGTTTTTGATAGGGTTTGTTGAGATGGTAGAAGGTACTTGGGCTACTTTGGATGGAGTTAGTTTGGTTGGTTCAACTATGGTTTGGGAGTTAGAGGTCATTACTAGTTTGGTTTGGGTGATGGCAGGTTCATTAATGTAATTAGAAAGTTAGGATGACAATGGTGTGGTTGAGGGCTCTTGTTTGGTTGGGTAGGGCAGCCCAATATGGTGTCAAAATGTGGCATGATCCATCTTGGGTTGGGATAGGTACTCCAAGTTTTGAACTAGTCTAGAAAAAGGATTGTAGATGGGTTTGGTTCCTTCGATATTGGTCTTAAAGGATAAACCCATGCATTGAGAGAGGGAAATGATTACTTTATATTTTTCCTCAATCAAAGACTAATGTTTGGCAAGGTGATTCCTCCATGGAAGGGGTAAATAAAGTGGCATCTTCTTTAGGAATGTTTTCCAAATGAAGAGTGTATTTCTTCATGATAGAAGAGAAAGCTATGGTGGTAGTGGTTATCTCTTTTGGTATGTCTTCTAAAGGAGAGGTTGGTATTTCCACTACCTCAATAAGTGGAGAAAGGGGAATAGTTGTATTTTTTGTTTTGGTTTCCAAAGGAATATAAGGTGACCCCACTAACTCAATAAGTGGAGTGGAAGAATAAGTGGTTTGGGAAATGGTTTCCTTAATAATGAGTTCACTAATAAATACATTAATAGTATGTACCTCATGGTTGTGAGAAGATTCTGCTCTATTTTTTTCATTATTCACAAAAGGGGCATGGTTGGGAAAAGGTTATCTAAAAACGTCAAGTGATTGATTTGGGGGTGTATTGGGATTATCCAGCACAATTTCCCCCTTGTCAATAAACCCTTGGATAATGATTTTAACATTATTTCATCTCCTACCATCATGTCCAATGACATGGTGGAAGGCACACAATACATTCTTCTCATACCAACCAAGTGTTAGATGGGGGGAATTGAATTGTTGTGGTGGATTAATTGGAGGAAGCTGTATGATGTTTTCTTTCAAAAACTTTTTTAATATTAAATCATATGACTCCCATAGAGAAGTGTATTGATTTTAATTGTTATGGTTTTGGTTTCAAGGATTTTGGTTGGAAGAATTAGAAGAGTTGGGTTGATTAACAACTGAAGGAGGGGTAGTTTTAAGGATGACTACATTCATCATTCCATTGGTTTTGGTGTTAGTATTGGAGTGGTTGGTGGTTTTGGAGGAGAAAGTTTCACTTGAATTGAAACCAAAATTCTTGTTTCTCAATTTTAGCTTCCCCTCATCAATGGCTCTAATCTCCAATTTCTGTGCCATGGTGAAAGCTTCATCAAAGGTCTTAAAAGTTTGAACATGTAGAGTGAAGGAAATATGTTTGGCACAATCCCAAGAGAAAATATCAATCAGCTTAGGTTGGGGCAAAGATAAAGAGAGTTAGTTTATCAAGCCTCTCCAAAGTGCCATGAAGTCAGTAATCAATTCATCCTCAAATTGCCAAATGGAATAGAGGTCAATAATGAAAACTTTCATAAATATCTTTATGGAAAAATGATCTAAGAAGGTTTTAACTAATTGAGAAAAATAAAAGATGGAGTACCTGATAATATTACTAGACCAATATAATGTCAAACTAGATAGGAACATGGGAAAGGTGTGGAGAAGGAGAGCATCATCATAAGCAATCAAATAGAAAGAGTTTCTAAATACTCTAAGATGTTGTTGAGGATCTTCCTTGCTCTAAATTTTTGAAAATTTTGGAAGATTCCATTAAGGAGGATAAGGTTAGATTGGGATGGATGGATGAATTGGTTCATTGAAAATTTGATCATATGATAAAAAGTTATGGGTGCCAGAAATAGATGACACCAAATTAGTAATATTATCCATTAACATCTTAACTAGATCAGTTTGTAGTTGTGTACCCCTATAGTTATAGGGTAATTTATGTTTGGGTTGGATAGGTACAACATAAAGGTAGATATTGGAAGGTTGCCACATATTGGTATGTAGGCACGAGTGGTTGAGAGGATGCCATGTATGGGTAAGTGGATATAGGAGGTTGGGTAGAGGATGAATCCATATACCCCTATGGGTTTGGAATGTATCTTGGGTTGGGTACAATAGGCACTTGTTTAGGAATTAGTATGGTTTAATTTGGTGATGTGTTTGGGTTGATAGGTTAAGGATGGGTAGTAATCTTGGTAATAATGGGTGGAAGGGTAGAAGGTATGGGAACCACCAATCTTTGAAATGGAGTGGAGGTTGGTTGGTTGGAAATAAGAGGAAGGGTGTAAATGCTAATAGAGGGTACTCCAATGGTAACTAGAGTATAGGTTCCCAAATTTTGGGTTGTTCCTATACTAGAAGAGTTAGTGGCTAGGGTGAAAGGCATTTGGGTGTGGGTTGGTTAGATGGGTTGGTTTTGGTTAGTGGTATTAGAGGTATTTTTGGTAGAAGAAGATGCTTAGGTGACTAAGGGTTGGGAATAAATGGTGTCAATAGAGGTGATACCCATCATATGGGATGGAATACTATAGGGTGGATCAATAGGTGGAATCAAAGAAAGGGTACAGTGAGATATGGTGTATAGGAAATGTTGGATGGATATGGGGTTGTTATCCAGAAAGGTGGTGAACTTTGTATCACCTTAGGAAATCATCTAAGGTATATTTATAATTCCATAAGGATGGGGAGAACCCTCTATATCTGAGATATACTCCATGTATGAATAGTATGGGGAAGATGGGTGGTTAGAAGGTGGACCATGATTTTCTTGGTTCCTTAGTTATTGCCTAGTGAGAACTATGCAAGGAAGGGAAAAGAAAGATATAAGTGATCTCACAACTCAAAAGAGAAAAAATAAAATAAATATATATCAAGGAAAATAACTCATACACTAAAGTTATTTAAGATCCTAGGATGCTTTATTATATCTCTTTTGGCTTATGCTCAATTTTAAAGAAATTATAAAGATCAACTTTGGGCTTGTAGATTGGGTACTAGAAGAAGATATCTAAGGATGGTTTCAGTTAGTTAAAAGATCTCAAGATCTATAATATAACTTGGTACATGGATTGATATTGGGGCCTACATCATCACCTCACACACCATAGTGATAAGGGTCTCAGGTGCTCAGCCAAAATGTACCAAATTTTTAGAGATTATACTCAACCAACGTATTGATTTGGTTCTCCCCTTGGTGGTGAAATCTAAGTAGGATAGCCAAGGAAGGATGACTGCTAGGTTATGAAATCCTAGTTGGGCCTTATGTCAATGTTTTTATGTTTTAATTAAATGTGTGGTTTGGTCTTGTGTGTGAATATAAGTGAGACTATGATTAATTCATTTGATTAAACTAAGTTATGTGAGCTAATCAACATAATCAAACAATGGATGCAAAGTTAATTTTAATCCAAAAGAAAATTTTGGTGTCTTTTCAAATGAATACAAAATGACTAAGATGCACCTAGATATGATGATAATAATGCAAATCCTAATCCTAATATGAATGATTTTGATTTTCAAAAGTGAAAGCAAAACAAGATTATTTTTATTTTTATCTAAGAAAGCAAAAGAACCTAGAACTTACATTTTGGAAGGGAAATAAGGAATGTTTAATCTTCAGAAAATAGGGAAATGAATGAATCTTATTTAATGTAACTAAATGTCATATAACAATGAACCCAAAAAAAATATCAAGGGTCCCATCGGGCATGCCAAAAAATTTCAATAAAATTTTACTTATTTTTTAAGAATAAATTTGTAAAACATAAAAGAAGGGTGAGGTTAGTAGAATCTGGATATATTGTGCACATGTGAATCTAGATGATTATTTATACTCCTCTTTATCTAGTGAGTATGAGCTATAGATAAGAAAAAACTAGAAGAGAATGATTGATTAATGAGATAATAGGGTGGATTACCTAGTGTGAGTTAGATCCAAGAAGCACAAGCTTCCTTAGAGGCTATCAATCCACACTTTTAAAACACTTAAGTTTTAAAAGGCTAAAAATAGATTCTTGCATGAAATAATAGAAGGCACTGTAATCAAATACAATAAATGCATGGAATGAAATAAGTGATTTTGACTAAAAATAATAATAAATGCTTAAATATTGATGCTACATTAATCAAACCTAATTTAGAAAATAAGTTGATCCTCTATGATAAAACAAAAACTCATAAAATAAAATTGGGTATGGGAGGATAGGTCAAATTAGCTCACTATTATAAAATAATAGATAATGACCATCGATGATTTGGGTATGAGCATCGATGATTAGGTGACTGTCAATGGTTATTAATCATCGATGGTTAAGTCTATTGGTAGTTAGATAAGACCATTGGTGTTTAATATTAGATATAGTTTGGAAATATAATTCTATTTATGGGAATTATAGAGAGGTTCTAGATATGGATTTGGGTTAAATGTTAGTCATGAGACATGAATTGATACTTAGAGGTGTTTGGTTCAGGTATTAAGTGCTTGGGTGAGTGAAATAAGCTATGGGTGGTTTTGGGGAGGAGGTGAAGTGTCTAGAATTTTAGAATTCCAACATGGGAAAGTGGGCTGAAAGAGAAAAAAAGGGGAAAGACAATCAATGAAATAGAATAGAGCTAATTACTAAAATCTTAATTAAAAACATAGATACTTAGTTATTGGATTTGTTTGGGAGTCAGAACCTCTTGAACTTGCTTGATTGATCTTGATGATGATTGCTGCTTTCAACCTTATCTTCCGCTCTTAATATAGAGGAAATGGAGGTTCCATTAAAAGGGTTTAATAAATGGTTCATTATAAATTCTAATTACACATTGATCATGTAGATAGTCAGCTAAATTTAGATAGCTAGTAATCAATGAGTGAATTACAAGAACTGTAGTTGACTCCTTTGATCATGCAAAAGCCAAGGTAACCATTAATTGTTAGGTCAACCATTTATGGTCTAGATTCGACCATCGGGGGTTATGAAGACATAGTTCAAATGGCTAAGGTTAGTCATTTTCACTTATTTTTCATGGTTAAAAGGTTAGGAAATTATCCAAGATAATATACGGGGGGTCATGGGGTGCTTCAACAAATAAAAATGCATTGCATAATTTTTAAGTGTGTACATGTATAAAATAAGGATAAATGAGGAATAGGTCTTTAATTATGACCACATTCATTTGGATCCATCCCTAGACCTCTATAGCTAATATCTAATATCATTATCATCCTTGCTTAGTTTTCTCATTATCTTACCTATCAGGTTTGTCTTAGTGATAGGTAATATTTCATGACTATTTTAGAACATTCCAGGTATTAAACCTAATAAAAAACCTTCATGGGCATAAATTACAAGTCTTACACATCATCCTCCATCCATTTACATGCTTTGACCTAGTCAACCCTGCTTGTTACATCAAAATTCTTAGAAACAAAGGGTTTCATGTAGATTTTACTCAATATAAAGATTTAAAAAACCCACTTGAAGAAACTTTAAATAGTCCTTTACATTTTCCAAACATCAACTAGGTCAAAAAAACCATTCTTAGCCATAAATGACAATATCTTTCTTATTGGGTCATTATGAGGATTTTAGGAGGGTTTTGACTAGTTTTGCTTCTTAGTAATCATTCATATTTCCCCTCAATTTTAAAACCAATTATAGGAAAATCAATATATGGACCTTACTTAACTTCCATGAATTTATCAAGATCTCATGCAAAGGTTGCACATGCCAACAAACACAAGAAATTCCTTCTCAAGTCTGTAACACCCTATTATGTGCACATAGAGGACCTTATCACCAATTTTCATGCTTTCTTCTTCAAGAAATGATCTAAAACTTTGTCAAAATACTTAACATAACCTCTCACACCTCTTCCACTTCTATCAAGATCTCTATTACCTTTTTAAATGGTCTTGACACATCATTAGGACATATTAGGTTTCTTTGTACACTAGGCCTTACACTACTAATCATACTTAGATTATGAAAATATATTAAAACTTATTGAAATACTTTAAAATATTCATATAAATTTAATATGACTTCATATCATTCTCATTCACTATCAATCTTTCATCACATAAGTCTCATAATGATCATCTAAACATACTACTAGACCTGTGACTTCTTACTAGGTCTCAATGTGAGGCCCAAGCCTTAAGACCTAACCTTGAAACTCATATGAAGGATAATTTGCCTCTTGATCATGTTTAAATGGATTTTTATACTTTAACATGCATTTACTAACACAAATCATCAAGTTTTAGTATGATTTTATACAAACACCTCTTCTTAGGTTTAGACCAGTCTTCTCAAGGAACCTAGTACATAATAGTAGCTTACCTTGTACTATGATATTAAATTGGGAATGATAATAACCTTAGAGAATTTACTATATTTACTTTAAATTCCCTATCATTAGAGACTTATTTGACACATATCATCTCGCCATTCATGAACTCAACTCTAACCTTGATAGAACTGACATTTATCTTGACTTTGACATCAATGACAACAACAATGCTTCAAATACAAAAACAAGAATCATACCTCAAAAATTATAGGGTATTTTGAGCAAGAATTTTAAATATTTTTTTTGGTTCACCATTTCATAGTTTAATTGGATGTAATATTCATTTTTAGTCACTCTTTGTATTTTACTTGCACATTCATTTCTACAATAACTTCAATTTGCACTACTACTACATCTCATTTTTTCATTAATGGATTCAAGTTAAATCAACCCAATAACTCCCATTAATTATAATGAACATAAAATCAATATTAAAATCATTATAATTAAGGGTTTGTATAGGATAACCATGGATAATGAAACTAAACCTAGCATAGATGTAGAGATAGTTAAGTGAAATAATTGTAGTGATGAAGCCTATGGGATATTATGTTTTTCTACAACATCTTATCTCTTATTTCACTAGAGCCTATAAAATCACCTCATAATGTATGAACCATTATGGGTAAACTATTTTTGTATCAATATTCGATGAGAAGTGACAAGTTTAAGAATGAACTCATTAGCCTAAGTCCTTGAAACTTTGACACCCTTCAGGATTTATTCACTAAGTTTAAGTCCTTAAGATTTTAGTTGAAAGAATGTGGGATAAAGAAATAATATGATCAAATTTTTATTTTTATACTCTCTAAAATAGGTCCTAATTATTTAGTCTTTGTCTCTACTTTTCATGCCACTAAAAGTGCTTTGGGCACTGCATGGAAAATTCCCTCTTTAGATGATTTCATTATCAACTTAACTAGGGATCAAGATAAGTTGATCCATATGGGTACATTGAAGTCTAAAAAACCTCAAGTCCTAATTATTGGGAATTGGAAATCAAAGACTTAAAATAAAGAGAAGAAGAAGAAAGAATCAACCTCTACTAAAACTAACACCAAAGCTTCATATTCTATTAGAAAACCTAAGAAAGAGAAGGTTAATTATGACTACTATAAGAAAAATGGGCATGATGAAATTAAATGCATAAATAAGCAAATATATCACCTAAATCATCTCCTAGATAAGAAAAACATAGGGATTCCTAAGTCCATCAAGCAAAGTTCATCTACACAATATTCTACTAAGGCAAAGGGAAAGGGGTAAGAGAAATAAAAGGGCAAGGCTCTTGTAGAAGTTACAACTTCAACATCTTCATGGGTCATTGAATCGAGTGCTTCTCACCACATGGGCTCTTCACTAGTTGAGTTTTCTTCTTTAGAGCCTTGTAGCATGTCTTCTATCAGTTTGGGTGATGACACTTTTATATCTATTATAGGGAGGTCTATTGAAATAGAAGGAGGAATATTAAATAATTTTTTAAGTATCCCTTCCCTTTCAATCAATCTCCTATCAGTGTATCAAATCACTCAAATCAGCAAAGGCATGAGGTCTAATTTTTTACCAAATTCAATTATCACTAGGGAGTTGCATAGTGGTACTACAGTGGTAGTGGCTAACAAAGATCACCAAGCCATGTTATACACATTCTCACATTTTTCACCTAATTATTCTCTAATAGAATTTTTGGCTCATTCAGATGGAGTTATAAAATTATGGCATGAGTGGTTTGGCCACCTTAACTACTGCTACCTTGAAAAACTTAGTAAAAATGACATGATCGTAGGCTTGCCTTGAATCCAATTATCTAAGGGACTTTGTGAGGAGTGCTCTCTTGGAAAACATCCCAAAGAAAAATTTTATAAATTCAAATCTTAGAGGGCTTCACAAGTATTGGAATTAGTACATAGTGATGTATCTGGTCCTTTTCCCAATCTATATTTTACAAGGGCTAAAAACATTCTCACTTTCATTGATGATTTATCGAGAGATACATGGGTCTACTTTCTTAAGCAAAAGTTTGAAGTGTTTGAATATTTTCAAGACTTAAACAAACTTTTTGAGAAATAATTTTATAAATACATCAAGGTTATTTGAACTAATAATGGAGGTGAATATGTTAGCAACATATTTGAATAGTTTTATACCACATAGGAGATTGATTTTCAATAAATAGTTACTTATAGTCCTTCACAAAATTTAGTTATAGAATGCAATAATAGGTCCTTGAAATAGATGGCTAGCTATATCATTCACTCTAAGTCATTGGTACCTTAGTATTAGGCCAAAACCATTAATTGTGTGTGTTATATTCTGAATAGGGTTCTTCATAAAGCTTTGAAATCTATAACACCCTTTAAAGCTTGACATGGAAGGAAACCTAATGTTGAGCACCTTAGGGTTTTAAAATCTCTAGATATGGCATATATACTAAAGAAGATATGCAAAGCTATAGAACCTCAGTCCAAGACTGACATCTTTATAGGTTATCCAAATGGTGTCAAGGGGTACCACCATCTATATCCAACCATACTTGATTTATTCATAGATACAAGTGTTCACTTTTAAGAGAGTCCCATAGATTCAAAACTTGACACTTCTCTTTCATTGGATTCACTTAGACTTGATGGTTTTTATTTAGACTTAAATCATCTAGAGTAGGTTCTTGAGTTAGGGTCTTCTTCTTACAGTTATGATAGTGAGGGAAGTGATGGGTATTCTCTTAAATCCACCTCTATTCATGTTTAGAGGATGAGAATTCAACACCTAACTCACCCACATCTAGGGCCCTTTGGGCTAGGCAAACACTTTAGAGTGCAGGCACTTGGGTAAGGGATCCAACATATGACAAACATACTCGATCAAATTATTAGAGTGGTCCACATGATTTATTTCCTTCAATTTTATATACATAAACATTCCAAGTGACTTTAGGCATACCTAAGTGGGATAATACTAGAGAGGAAGAAAATTCTTCCTTGATAAAAAATCACACTTGGGATTTAAATTCTCTTCCTAAGGGAAGGAAGATGGTTAAATACAAGTTGATATATTGGACCAAGTTTGTAGTAGATGGTTCAGTCAATAAGTATAAGTCATAATTGATTGCCATGGTTTTCTAAAAGGTATCCAACATTGAATACTCAAAGACCTTTATAGCTATTATAAATATTAATTCAATCTAAATCACATAATTATAGCCACATCACATGGTTGGGATGTGCACCAGATGGATGTAAAGAGTACCTTTCTTCATGGAGACCTTAAGGAGGAGAAATAAATGGAGTAACTAAATGGGTTTATTCAAGATTCATCCTTAATTTATAGACTTAGGAAATCCATCTATGGCCTTGAAAAGGCCCCTCATACTTGGTATACCAAGATGGATTCCTGCCTCCTTACTTCAGGTTTCACTAGGTGTGATTCAGACCTCAATATATATTTTTTGTGGTAAGATGATTCTTTATTAATATTAGTCCTTAGTGTTGATTATATTTTGATCACAAGGATTTTTTAATCATATATTATAGTGGTAAAGACATCTCTACAAGATATACTTGACATGATTGACTTGGGTCTTCTACATTACTTCCTTGCCATAGAGATTTTGTAGTCTGATTCAAGCATTTCACTTGAACAAACCAAGTATGCTCTCGCTATTTTGGCTTAGTTTCACATGTTTGATGGTAATCCATATTCAACTCCATTTCTATCAGGATTCAAACTTAAGGTTTACTATTCTACACCTTTGGTTGATGTCACTCGGTATTTATAACTTTTTGGTAGCCTTATTTATCTAACTCATACCAAGCCCAATATTTCATATGCAATAAAACTTGTCTCCAAATTCATGTAGGAACCCCATGAATGAAATTTGAAAGTATCAAAGAGGATCTTACACTACATTTAGGGATCTTATATATTTAGGATTTAGTATAAATTTGACATAGAAATTGACTTGGTTTTATAGATTCAGATTGAGCTAGTGATACTTAGAATCTCAAGTCCACTTCATGTTATAAATTTTCTTTGGGTTTTATTCCCATCATTTGGTTTATCAAGAATAAAAAATTTATTTCTATATCATTCATAAGGGTAGAGTATAGGGGAGTTGTTAATGTAGCTACTAAGGTTATTTGGATTTAGGGGATTCTATCTAAGTTTGTCATTCCTTTTAGGCATCCCATCATCATATATTATGATAACTAGAGTACCATATAAATATGTAAAAATCCAGTTCATCATCAGTAGAAAAAACACATTAAGATTCACATGCATTTTATCCAAGAGTTTATTAATGGTTAAGTCATCAACTTGAGATTTTTCCAATCTTTAGAGTAGGTTACAAATATCTTTACCAAACCATTCACTGAGAAAAAATTCATTCATCTACAAGCTCTTCTTGGGGTGCAATATACATCATTAGTAGCATCATATTTAGGGGGGCCTTCTATCCTCTTAAATTATTATATATCTCTATCTTGGGGGGAATTTTTCCTATGGGTTTTCTCTTTTTCTTTATTTTATGAGAGATTGTTTTATATTAGGTACCTAATCAGGCCTAGTTGGTGTGACCCATTTCTCTTTTTGTTACACTACCCACCTAAGTTGAGATTATGAGGGGGTGTTAAATTAGGGGTTTTATTTTTTCCCATATGTATTTACTATGGAATTTTTCCCCTTATTTCAAGTGTTCCTACATTCATGGATAAGCTTGCCTAGGTGTATTTGGAGTTACATTTTGAATAGATGAATAAGAAGTAACTCCCCTGATTGGTTATTTTGAGTATGGGATTTTCTCTTATATTATTAGATCTTTGACTAATTTTCTTTGGAGGATTTACTCATGCACTCCAATATGTACATCTCTCTTGGTGAGCTATTATTTAATAGAAGATGGATTTTGGATCTTATCTTGTTTATGCAATATTATCATATGTGATTTATTTTTATTATTGTGTTGTGTACATGTTTGACTCATACCTATCACAAATTTGTGAATTTTTTAATCCAAATATCTCAGTGTCTACTCTAATCGATGGGAGGTTGAAGGATAGAGTGAAGAAAGATTGGCATCACACTGAAAACTGATATGATGATGGTAAGTGTGCCCATAAGGGTTGGCCATTTCTATTTATAAAAGGAGAGTTTGGATATGAAATCGCTAATTAATAAATTTTAAAGAGAGCCTTTAATAAAACTAACAAAGAGAGAGAATCCTAGGTACTTAATTTGGAGCAAACCATATATGAAACCAAAGAGAAAGGAATAACTTACTTGTTATGCCCCTTATAATTGAGAAAGAAGATTTATATATTTCTATAATTTATGATTTATCTTGAGTATTATTCATATTCAAGAAGGATCCATTTGAAAGTGATAGACTCATAAACCAAAGCCCAAATAAAGAGGAAGGTATCATTCACAAATTTCTAGTGCATTAGATTTTCCAAACCATCCATGACATTAATGTCGCTCAACTATCCATCCACTTAATCTCCTTGGATAACATGGCTAAAATATTTATCCAAATTGATAAACAAGAAAGGGGAGGTAATCACTTTTCCCAATCACCCAAGTGAATCTAAAGAAGATTGAAGGACTATTGTTGATCAAAACAAAAAAATGAGATTTGAAAATGTAGTTAAACACCCATTCATACCAATCCTTACAAAACCCATATTTTTTTAGGACCTTGATCAAAAACCTATAGTTGATACAATCATAAGATTTATTGATGTCAAGTTTGATCAACATTCCATGCTTGTGACTAATGAAGAGAGAATGTAGGAGTTTGTATGCCATAATGATACCTTTTATATATTTCTACCTAGAATAAAACTTCCCTTTACTTAGAGACTAGTGAGCCCAATAGAGGCTTTAGTATTTCATCCAAAGCCTTGGAAATGATTTTTTAGACTATATTACGACTATATTACAAATAGAGATCGACAAAAAAAACCTAAAACTTTCATGAGACTCCCCTTTTGGAATCAAGGATATAATATATCAATCAAGGTCAGGGATCACCTTCCTCTTAACCTATGATTATTTAACCATGTCTATAACCTTGACACCAATAATGTACTAGAAATATTGAAAGAACACCATCAAGGCTTGGGACCTTATCCTTTTTCATGTACAAACCAACCCTTTGAATTCCTTTGCTAAAATAAGTGCCATGAGGGATTGATTATGTCTATTATCAATTAATTGAGGGATGTGCTCAAGATTCTATACTGAATAGAGATAAATGAGGCATCAAGGTATGCAAACATGTTTTTGAAGTGACTAACCACCTCAAATTTGATCTCAAAAATGACGGAGAGCTCTACCCTTTCTAAGACGTAATAGAATAAATGCAACTAAAATTTATTTTTACCTTTAATGAATTATGAAAAAAAGTAGTATTATGGTATCCATCTTTCAACCAACCTTCTCTAGATTTGTTCTTCCAAAAAAATAACCTCCTAAGAGTTTATTTCCTCAAGTTATGACATGATGGTCTTCTATTTGAGGTACAACTTTACATCCATACCTAGAATAAAAACTACCTCATTAAGATCTACCAAATTGGCCTCCACCCCAAAAATTTATTAAAATATGTTTTATAGTTTTCCATATCCATTAATTGAGGCTAATGTTGATGTGTTATAGATTTTTCTCCAATTTGAACATTTTATAAATTGACTAAAGAGTATCCTTCATCTACTATTCATTGACTAAGTCATGCAGTGTCAGGTCCCTTAGCCACATTTGTTAAAACTTGAAAGGGAACTTTTTTAGGAATTAATGCACCAAAATGGTAAGATAAATTGGGGAATGATCTAAGCTATACATGATATTAACGTTAATTTCTAGTACCTAAGGAAATTTGAGCCACTCAGATGAGGCTAGGAAATGATCAAGTCTTTCTGTGATATTGCTAGAGCCCTACCTCCTATTTTTCCAAGAAAAGGTTCCCTTTTTAAGCTCAGTATCTAATAGGTAGTTATCTATAATAAGCTTAACAAAATTTGTTTAATATTGTGTACTCCTTAGAGAACTACCTCTCTTTTCTAAGCTTGATAGGATTGAATTGAAATCCACCCAAGAAGAATCCTTTCACCTAGAAAGAATAGAAGAGAGTGGAAACCTCCTACCATAATTTTTGACTTAGATGAGGTGAATTTGGTTCAAATACATTGATAAAAATACATCTTATATTAATTTTAAATTCATATACTCTACATAGCTATTAATTCAAGATATTCTTCAAGAATTGCACCCTTATAGTTGTCAAAGACCATATTAATGTTAAACCCCTAGAAGTGTTAATTACTTAGATGAAGTAATCCTTCCACCTATTCTAGATATTGTTGATAAGGGATGCAACTTCCCCATTATCAAGCTTGGTTTCATAAATCATCAAAAGGTTAGGGGGAAATACAACATTATAAACTTGATCATGCCTCTTTTTGAGGGGTCATGTAAACCCCTCACATTCCAAGAGATTATTTTCATGAAATAAGAGAGGGGAATTTGACCCACCTACTTTTTGGAAATATTTTTTTTTGGTAGAGTGTTTATATTTCCCTCTAAGACTTCATTGGCTATATGTCCAATTATAATTTTTGGTTGTACCTAACAAGAAGACCTATGTTAGCTGTAGCCACCTTGCACTTCATTTTATAAATGGAAATATTGGTTTTGGATGTGAGCTCCTCTTTTGAATCACTATCCTAAATTTCTAAAGACTCACTATGTAACTAAAAATTTTCCAACTAAACCAAGTTATCACCTAAGGCCTGGGCTAGTAGAGATCATGCATGGGATGTATATTTAACTAGGGATATAATGGTTATGGTTTATTTTGATATCATATCAAAAACATTGATAATACAAGTTGGATATAGGTTCTCCTCTTTATCCAATTTGTCTAGTAGGGCTTCAATTTAAATGACCTTCAATCCCTAAGAGTCAGTGCACATCTAATCTCATAGCTTTGAGAAATAACTAACACTATTCATATGTAGGAAATATTTAGAGGCACTTGACTTAGATTCCCAAATTTATTTGATTTGAATAGGAATTGAGCCTTGATATCAAAGGGGAAAAACCTTTATATGTTCCCATACTTCATGCATCAAAAGTAGATGAATGGAATATTTTTCATGTCTACCACTTACACCCATACTTGAATGTAATATTTAATGAGAATAATTTCTATAATTTATTTATATAGGTCAATGAGGACATAGATAGAGTGTAGGAGGCTAATGTTTTATCTTTAGTTTGTAGGCCTAGTTGAATGAAATTTCCTAAAATCCCACCTAGAGATTTGAGGCAATTTGTAACCCAATATTCAATTGGTAAACCATACCACTTGACCCATTGTGGTAAATTTCCCTTATTTTCTAGATCAAAATTAAAATTCAAGTGTAATTATTGAATCCACAAGCCTACCCCTTCCACCACCTAAAAGGGTTTCCAAAATTTATCTTCTCTTATCATCCATGGGGAAGATGACCACGAAGAAACCCTTAAGTTTAAATTTGTGATCCATGCATATCCTCTATGTAACCAAACACACTCCTAATTTTTTATTATGCACATATCTCACACCTCTAAAATAATCATGCGTGCTCTTATACATGATTCTTTCTCATACTTCTATGTATAAGTCCTACACTTGCTCATAGACTTTCATGCAATGATCACCTCAGCTTGTAGCACATGCATCTCACTATGCACTCTTTAGCTCTTAGTCTTATGTATGTTACTATAATTATGTCATATAATAACCTATTTCATTTGGCCATACTTTATCATAGCCATGTGTTATCCTACCCCAACTACGTGCCTCAACTAGTGGCCCTAGACTAACTAAGAATCTTAGGATTGATTACCATTATCTATCAACCATGATTCTCAGGATCAAGAGCATAGTTAACAACCAATATTCACATGACCAAATTAGTGTTCACCACCTAGTTGGAAACTTTATCATCATCATGCAAGGAGGGTGATTCATGTCAACTTCATAGTAGTTCTTATGACTACCCTTACAATAGTTCATGTTAAATATCTAACGTAGGCATCTAGTTATAAACAATCAGATCGATGCAATAAATAATCATAACATAAACAACATAATCCATGTATCTATTTTTTAACACATGAATAATAACACATTATACCATTTCCCCTATTATTTAATATTAAATATAAATTTCATTTCTTAGAATTAAGACTTCTACTCTATTAAATGTGTTTTGATTATTTTGTCTAAATACATCCCTATACATTCACTCTTCAAAACCAAAACTTAATTTTTCCCTTCACACTTGGTCATGGGCCCCATGGTTTAGATCATTGGTATCATAGAAATAAGCTATTTTCCATTTTATGCCTATAACCATGTGAGTAGAATGAGATAGAGAAGGTTTAATAATCAATTTTATCTAAAAAATTTTACAATAATTACAAATAGAATATAAGATGTCCAACACTTAAAAGCAACCTGAGATAGCCCTAGAAGTTTGAAGGCTCATCACCAACACATTGAAGACCTAGCATACCAAATATTTTGGTCAGTTCCATGAATTTATGATGCATCTCAACTTGACCCCTTCCCATCCATCTCCATAATATGCTCAATAGTGATTTCAAGAACAAATACCCTTTAAAGTACAAGTCAATCTTGACATCCCTTTATTCAAAGGAAATATTGAAGCTAAATCATTAGATGTTTAGATTTGACAACTCAATAAATACTTTTTAGTAAGTTACTTCACTAATTCTAAGAATATCACCTTCACAATATTGAAGATGTCCATTCCATTTTTTCAATTGGTGGGAGACTTTCAATGTATAACATTCATAAGAGTGTGTTCTAATTTAATCATGGAATAATTTTATTAATGAACTAAAGGAGGAAAATACCCTCTCTAAAACTTTGAATATGAATACATAATATTCTAATAACTACATCAATGTAAGGATCAATCAGTGGAGGACTAAACTAACACATTTTAAGACTAATCTACACACTTGTATGAGAACTTGAGAGAACAACACAAGGTGTTGAAGTACATCAGTGAAATCTCACCTTATATCCATGTGAAAATGGATTTCTTGACTTATGACACTTTGGGCTAAGTATATCATAATGCCACCAAAATTAAATCCAAGGCACATATCAATTAGTATTCCACCTCTTCATCTAATGTAGTGGACAAAGGATAGCCCTCACATAACTCCACATCATAAATGTATACATATAATCAACCTCATAATATTGCTTAATACTTGAAGTCTCATACATCTTCTACTTTATATAAAGGAAAAAATAAGTCTAGTGATAATTGGTGCCACTTCCATTTCCCATCCACTCATGATGATTATGATTATCATGTGTAATAATATTTGATCACAAAATTTCCATCAGTATCCACAATGATGGAAAAAAATTATCTAGATGCCTCTTTTCTAAGTACCAACACAAATGTGATCAACATCTTTGAGGAGCATGAATGTATCTTCCACACCAAGTTCTATGTGAAGGGTTAGCCTATTCATGTCATCATAAACAATGGAAGTTAGAAGAACATCATTGCATAATCCACATCTCAACACTTGGTCTTTCCACTACTGCCCATCCCAAGCCATAATCTCTAGGGTGGTTATAATAGGGTAAGAATATACAAGTCTAGTGAAAATACACTTTTTAATAAAAATTTAAGCCTATGGAGGATAATGTCATTTATGACATTGCACCTCTAGAGGTTTAAGACATATTTCTAAGAAGAACATATTTTTAAGACTAAATAGATACATATCAAGCCAAGCCATAATATTAGACTATTCATGCACAAAATGAATTCTATGATCTCTTAAAATTAGTAACCATGACCAAAGTCACCCTGGTCTATGCCAAGTAATGTCATGAAATTATTTTTATCATCAAACATTTCACCCTTAAGGAGGATGTTCAAGCCTCCTCACTTAAGTGATAACATGGGGACTCTTCAAATGTTGTGGGTGACCTTATAGTTGAAGATAAACTCTATAATAGGGTTAGTTCCCTTGATGCTCTCACCTAGAAACTACAAACTAAGCCTATTTGTTACAAGAGAAAAGGGAGAGATAACTAAAAGTAAACTAAACTAGGGATGTGATGTACCAAATTTCTTCACCACTAACACACATTTTTGGATGCATAATGAGCATGAAGTTGACCTATTCATACACTAATCTTAATCTAATCATATTATATCAATATTTCAATATGCAGGTGGTAGATGATGATTAGGAAAGGAGGGTTGGTTGTCACAAGGTATAAAAGATACTAATGGAAGATTTCCTCACTTAACCTTCACAAGACTACTTAAACACTCCACATGACCTAAAAGAGTGAGTTCATAATGCATATAGGTGAGAGAATGAGACACCATGTCAAGGAGAACTAAATCAAAACTAGACAAGATCAATCATTTATTTGTAACATTAAAATACCATCATAAGAGAAGGTAAAACTAACTTTTTTATTGCTTTAATGGCTTACAAAAGGAGCAGGGCTTTTCCATACTCTAGTGGAGGATCATTACAATGCCAAAATAAGACATACATAAAAGAAAAGGAGAGAGAGAGAGAGAGAGAGAGAGAGAGAGAGAGAGAGAGAGAGAGAGAGAGAGAGAGAGAGAGAGAGAGAATATAAGTTTCAAGAGATAATGATGGATACCATGTACTCATTGAACAAGTTACAAATAATAAAATTGATAAAATATATTTATGAAGTCTATCTTCAATATGTGTGCACTCTGTTTAATGACAATCCTCTCAAGGTGATGTAAGAGTTATGTTTGGCTTGATTACTTGTACTTGAGTTTTAAAAATAAACCTTGGAGTGATTAGGAAGTGATAAATAATCATATTAGAGTATAACTACCTTGGACACCTATTTGAGAATTATAATCAATCATCTCTCCACCTTTGTTCTATAATTTCCTTCATAATTCTCACATTTGCTCTTTTCGAGGCCTATTCCTTATAACCCAATTTTGGTAAAAATATACTTGGTTTGAGTGATATATAGGTTTTATTGTAACAATAATGGCATATTTTAGTACCCGTTATCTCCTTTTAGCTTCACCCAAATTTTTAGAGTTCAACTCCCAATGTAGACCCACTTTCTCAACACCCACCTTCCCCAATTTGGCCTAATTAGGCCTAAATCAAGCCTATAGTCCTATAAACCATAAAAATCCATAAATTACTTCCCAAAAACTTTAAAATATTATATTTTACATAAAATAAGTTGAGATGGAAAATTTTCATGCATTTTCATGGGATAGAATTCCAATTAGGTGAGTTACAAGTTTTTAAGCCCTAATTTGCAAAAACACAAGCATAAGGAGGCTGAGAGTGAGAAAAATGAATATTTTTAGTTTTAGGGTATTTCAATACAAAAAAATACCTATTTTAGTTCTTACCTAACCTCCTTAAGCTCCTCCAGCCATTGTTTTTTCATAATCAACCCCCATGAGCTCTCACCAAACAAGAAAGGCAGAATTATATGCATGAAAAGGACTATGTTCATGGCTATAGGTAATCTTTAGTCTTTATATGCATATTCAAATCATTATAAACACCATTAAAGTATTTTAATGGATACATAACATTTCACCACTTCATTCCAACTCCAAAACTCAAGACAAATCATTAGATACTCTCATGAGTCTTGAAAATAAGCTTGTGAAAGGAGCTTTTTAGCAAACCATAGAGGTCTTCTCTTTGTTTGATGCTTGTTAGGGATTAAAGAAAGGTTATTCAATAAATTAATATCATTTATATACCTTATTATCATCTCATTAAGTCTCTCACTCTTCATGGGCATTTTCAAACATCATATTCCATGCAAAGTTTTTATCTTAAGTTGAGAATATGGACCTACATATTTACAGACCTGTAGGTTTATATTCTTATCCATTTAAGCCGTTGATGATATGATTGTTGGTATTTTTATCCTTATGATCATCCCATTGAGATTTTTACAATATTTTTTAGTATCAAACACATATTTTAATTATCTTAGGTACCTTCACACACACAACTTTTGATTAAAAACATGAAAATGGCATTCTATAGGCATGTACCCTAAAAATTCTCTTTGAGGATGATATTATGAGTTTATTACATTGGTAAATTTTCATTTAATATTATACTATCTTTTACCTAAACTATATCAGTGCATATTTCACCTAAATTACCAATCTAAACCTCAAAATTGATGCTAATAAGACATTCTTCATTATCTTGGAAGGTTGTAGATGCTCTTTGGACTATATATGCATTGAATATGTGTTTGAAACTCTTTAGTGACCCTTGCAGAGCCTTGATAAATTTAGTTTGACATTCACCAAGATTTTTATAATTTTCATTCTCTTGTAGAAACACATAACTATGCTTGCTTGAATGTTTAGCATACACCTAAATTCCATCCATTCACCATTGACCTGAGAAAATTGGATCTCAAAGCTTATAGAGATATTCAAAAAGGAATGAAACACAATATCATGTCTAAAAATGGAATATATTATTTCCATCATTCTCTCAACATGAAACATTTCCAAGGCTCTCTTTTGGCCCTACATAGAAAGTTATTATGATGTTTATGTAAGCTTATAGGTCTACACTTTAAAACTAAAATCTCACAACAATCTTGCTTCTTGGAAAGGATACTCTAGATAAGATGAATTTATATGGAATTGAGGAAATTCCAATAACCATTTATCTCACATGAATATCATTTAAAATGAGAAAACATGCAACATATTAATGACATTCTCTTCTTGCATTAGCTAGTTATACACAATCACCTTGTTTGCACATTAGCATAGCCTCTTTGCCATTTAGGCTCTAATGATATCTTAAGAAATTATAAAGGGACTTAAAAAATTCAAAAACAATATAAATAACTTTTTTTCACTTATTATATTCTTACAAACTTCCCAAAAAATATAACTCTTCCTTTTCTCTTCATTTATACACCTTAAAATTCACATAGTCATTATTTTATTATTTTCAGAATAATGGGGTTTTATTCCTAGTTAAATAAATAGGTATGAGCTTAGTAAAACAGTAAATAATATGTAGCAATTAATATACTTATTTATGTAAACAAATTTTTAGTTTTGCCTTTTCTAAATATAGTAATAAATAAGAGAAATCTAACTTAGCTTATTCTGAATGATCCAAATTGAGGCAGGGTCTGATACTAGAGGAACAGGACTAGGAAACTATCAAAAACTAGATCTTAAGGTTAATTTATAGATTGGATAGGAGAATTTAAAGTTTTATACCCAACTATCCATTACTATAGTCATTTTTTTACACTATTATCCAAGTGGTATGAGCTTTTTAGGTTCTATTTGATAGGCGTGTGTTACCCTGTCATTGAAATATCAAAGCCTGGAAGCTTGTAGAGTTCCTTATGCATCTATTTTAAATATTCAAATCACTATGATCTCTTTGTACTTGAACTTGAATTTAAATTTGGAAAATATAGGGAAGGGGTTAGTGTGTAATGATACGCTGGATGTACTTCACACCCTATCTATGGGCATGTTGCCTACATACCAATACTCTGAGGAGGGATCAAGCTAATGTAGTTATCCCATTGAAGTGATTTTTGAAATTATGTATGATAAATTTAACTAGATGAAAAAATGGATGTAATTTAAATGGATAGGGATTGATGCAAAGGATTTAATAAACTTGAAATGATCTTGGAAGGATGTATGCAAAGAATAGGAAAAGTGCTTGAGTGTACTTGCTTGTGTTCTTTCTTATTTCATGTGAATGAGTACCAACCATTATAAATGTAATTTTAATGGAATTTTATATGTAAATTAATTATCATTGGTTAAATTAATTCATGCTATACCAATAAATAAAAGGATAAGGATCTAAAAGAATCATACCATTAGGGGTAATTTTTCACTTGGACAATAGTGCCAAAATCAGGACACCCTAGGTTTCAGCACTCTTGTCCAAGTTGGGCACTATTTTATTAAGGGAATGAGGCCTTAGAGGATGTATCTAGACTTGAAATAGATACCTATGTTTTAAATGGTTAAGTTTGAAAGTTTGGGGACGACTGGGAATCGGTGAAAGAATAGCCTAGAAGGGTTATGTGAATAATAAAGAGGACCTATGGATTGGGTGTCATTATCCATGCTTAAGCCATCTAGTTTTTCATTTTATATGACTACATTTTCCCCCACTTTATTATATTGATTCATCAAAGCAAAATATTAAGATAAAGGAAAGTAAAAAGCATACCTAAACTTACATATAAGAAAGAGCATGTTGTAAAGTGTGAATCTATAATGAAAACATAAAAGTAGATTAGTTCTTACTAGATATGCTATACCTAAAATAAGAATGTATAAAATTTGAATAATAAGAAGAGAAAGGAATGAATACACATCATTGGGTACATGAACCAATATAAAACCTGTTGTGATGTTGGATTATGTTGGATGATGCTAGGTATATGTTGAATCTAGAGTAATATCATGAACAAAGATGAGTGCTCAATTCTTTGAAGGGTGGCTCAAGAATGTAAAGGTTGGCCCTTTGGATCCATCATCACAAAATAATTGATGTTGATGAATCATTTGTTTGCTAATCAATGTCTAAACTATGTGTCCAATCCCTCTAACTAGGTGGCTAGAGAATACAAACGTTGGCCCTTTGGCTCCATCATTGCCCCATGAAGTGAAGCTATGAAGTGATAAAAGTATAGAATATATGTCATATGAGATGGGTCATATATCCCATGGATGTTTTTAAAATCTGATAATGTGGTGTGGATAGCTTGAATGTATGTTGTAAACTAGTCCACTCTTGGCCATTTTGAAAGTTGGAGGTTAGGCTTGTATGAAATCCACTCTAAAACTGATGTATTGTGCTTGATAAGTTAAATTTATATGAAATTTAAACTTGAAATTTATGTCAACCACCTATAGATGGAGTAAGGAATGTAATTACTAAGAATGCCTAGGTAATAAACTAAATATGGAAATAAAAGAAGACCAAAGTGTTGTGCACATTACCCTCAATCAGTGGTGTCTAGAACATGGATTTTAATCTGGAATTTATGACAATTACCTAATCTTAAACTATACATGAGATCCATCATGTTGTGTATGATACCCACCTATATCTAGATTCTTTAAGAAAATTGTACTAAAACTACTAATTTTAACTGATCTAGATGTGCAAAAATTGTAGCTAAGTTAAACATTTGGCCTGTTTGACACCCTTATTTTTGGCATTGCAATCTATTTCTAGCATTGTTGTCATATGTTTTAATTGGTTGTTGATATAAAATTATCACTATTTTTTGTTCGATTCTAACTGGTTTGACCTCTGGATTCTAAACTAGTGATCTGAATGTTGTTGTTTTGATTGTTAGGAGTTTTGATCTCTATGAAAAAACACCTTATTATTTCCCCCTCTTCTAAGGGTAGGAATTATTAAACCTACAATGACTACCCTTAAAATAAAAAGTCTTGCAAGTGTGTTATTTGCTTAGATACATGATATAACAATGAAATTTGATAAGATATCTCTAGATATAGAAATATATGTATTGAGAGATTATTAAATCAATAGGGGTATGCCTAGATAGATATAAAAATGTAAAAGCATGTGCAAAGTACTAAACTAAGATTGGAAATATTAATATGTTAGTTGTTAGTTGTTAGTTTTTAGTTATTAGTTTTTAGTTGTTAGTTGTTAGTTGTTAGTTGGAGAGAAGGAGCATGATGTCCATCATGGCATCCAAAAAAGCAAGGGAAATGTATGATGTGAATCATGGCATTGCACACATTGAAAATTAAAACAAGAAATAAAGCAAGAATCAAGAAGCATACAGGGATGGCCAAGGAGCCATGCAAATAAGGGACATGGGCATATGTCACTCAAAATAGAAATCAAGCATAGAAGGTATGTTTAAATTCCACATACACATACAAGTGAAATAAGCAAAGCTGGCACAAGTGCCATAAGCACATGTAAGATTACAATGCAAGGACATTGGAAAATATCCTAAGGCACACATGAATAGAATCAAAAGACATTGGAAAATGTCCTAAGGTACAAATAGGAGATAAGCAAGAACTACAAATAAAATCACACAAGCTACACTAAGAAAGAGGAGAAAGAATTTAATAACTATAAAGGTATAATCACATCTAACTAATCAAAGTAAATGTGAAATTATGAAAAACATGTGTAGTATAAGACTACGTATATGCTAAGAAATACACAAGTGCTAGATACTAGTGAAATGTCGATATAGTAATCTATGTAATATTAGGAAGGAATGTACATAAGCATGATAACTTATAGTGTGTAGTGTAGGAATGACATAACCTAGATGGTGTATTCATGTAGAATATACCCCCAGTGGATATTTATATCAATGTGTGTCTTGAATGTAGAAGTAGGAATGCCCCTTCAATGGGTAGAGTGAAGCAATCAAGTTTTTAGATGTCACTATACACACTCAAAGGAGATAAAGTGAAGCATGGTAATGTAGATAAATTGACATATAATAGCATGAAGTGGTAAATGTAATTCCTAGCATGATAGTAGTAATGTAAAGCATGGATGATGCATACAATCAAAATGTTTTTATATTTTGAGTTTTTTTGTATTATTTTTGTATTTTCATATAAGCTATGTAAAATCAAGAAAAATATATTATATATAAGAAATTTTGAAAATAAACTATGTACAAGCATGTAGGTAAAGCAATATGTACATGATAAAATAAAAGATTGGGCTAGTGGGGAGAAGGGATCTAAGGATGGAGCCTACTAAGGATGGAAATGGAGGAAAGGGCCACAGTCATCATCAAATGCCTTGAGATAATAATCATAAGTATCATCATATACTATATATGTGTTTATGGTGGCATCATGTTGAATGCAAATTGAAATTTGTTGTGATGGTAGAGATGATGACTCTACTCTAGGATGTTTAGTCCTGCTAGTAGATGACTTAACTGGAATTGGTAGTTCTAGTGTTGTTAGTTGTGTTATAATCTAAATAATGCCTCAATCCTATAGTTTATCAAATTTTTGTCTTAAAACTATACATGAGTTTGTATCATGGCTTGTAATCCTATGAAAAGTATAAAAGGAGTGACCATCCTGATGTGACAATCTATTGATAGATTTGTGTCATATTGTAGGTAATGTGATCAATCCATGATCAAGTAATATATATAACATAAAATATGGTTTATGTTGTGTGTTACCTACCTAAATCTAAATAACTATCTCTATATCTATAAAGGTAACCATATGAACTATATGTGCTAAGTGGTTTGATTATGGCCATGAGTGTGGAGTATATCCTATGAGTGTAGTGTGCGATGTTAAAAGTGATATAAGATGTGGTATGAGAGCTCTAGAGTCATCTCAATACTCTCCTAGGCTGATGGGTGTAAATCTCAATCCACACAAATAGTCATCTTTGAGTGTGGATGTTGTATCATCATCTAAAATAGCCTATGAATCTATATCAACACCATGTACATATGGTAACTTAGAATTTACCACAAAGGGTAACAATGATACATGAGTCTCATCATATGTAGTGATGGAAGATGATACTGCTACAATGGTATCTGTAACTAGTGGAGGAACTTTTAAATCAACTAAAACTACTAATATTATTGTCAGTGATGGTGGAGGAACTTTTAAATAAACTAAAACTACTAATATTATTGTCAATTATGGTGGATGTGTAATAGGCGTTAGAACTATGATTGATGAAGTAGCTAGAATGGCTGAAGCTACTATAAATGGTAGAATAGCTAGTGTTTATGATGCAAATGTAAGTGGAAGAGTGAAACAAGTTATAGTCTCTCTAACCTCATATATATGTATTTTATCAAGATAAATGCTATGAGGTGGTGTTTATACTATAAGATATGGTGTCCCATCTAGTGAAATGGTCAAATATGACTCTATAAGTCAATAATATTTGAATGGTTGGTTGTCTATTGGATGTGTATAGATATCCCTCATGGAGAAACTTAATACATCGATGGAGAGTGGAGGGAATGATGCCCATGGTATGTATCTAGGGTCATCCAAGTAAAATATTGTAGTGGAGAGGACCTAGCATGACCTAAAACTATGTAGAGAGGGTTTGGTCCCACCATGATATCTAAAGTAATAGTGCCCAATGTATATCATGGTATATCATCAAACCCTTGAATGTTCTTATATGGTTTTTGCATTGATTCCAAATCTAAACCCATGGCTTATAAGAATGTGATATTACATAAATTTGGTTTGGAACCACTATCAACAAGAACTCTCTTAACTGTGCTAGTTTTGACTTGTACTTGTATGAATAGTGGAAAAATTTTATCAATAACTATTTGAGAAGGTATGTCCTCCTCATCAAAAGAAATTTCATCTTCTATAGCTTTTAAAGTGTTGACCACTAATGAAAAATAATAAGGTTCTAAATCAATAGGAATAGAAGTTTGAGTGAGTGCCTGATAAAGAATATCCTTGAATACATTAACTTTTTAAAGCAATTCTAACATGGAAATTTTAGTTTTAGTATTTCAAAATTGATCAATAATTTCATATGCCTTGTGAAAATTGGCTTGTGTATGTGGGTTGGGCCTAGGATAGGTTGGAATATTGAGGTGATGGGGCTCCTAGGTATGTGAAGGAGGCATAGTGGCACATCGAGTAATAAGTCTAATTACATTATCTACTATCCATGTAGGATTAGTATTAGCGATAGGAGGAAAGTGAAGATAATCGATGGGTCAAGGAAGTGGAGGGACAAAACTTGTCAATTGGGCTCTCTAGTGATGGGTAGTCACCTAGGGAAGAGTAAAATAGACCATGTAAAATGACTTAGTATGGGGGAGGGGATTTAAGGGAGGAGATATAGGAGATGGATTAACATGTTTAATAATAACATGCTTAAGATCATCCTATATAATGAAAAATAAGCATGAAATGCAAAGAATAAAGCTTTCAATTAACATATAATAGATTTCATCATTCATGTACATTATAGGTCCCATTCCTTTTTCCTTATTATTTGAAATAAATGTAATAATGTTTTTAAATAGATGAGCATCATTTTTACAAGTTTAATTATGGACGCAAGGTGATACCTCAAAAATCAAAGGAGGAGTTAGTATATGCAACTAGGGATTTTGAATAAATTTTATAAAATTAATGTGATAATTTTAAAAATTTAGAGACAATTTGTAGAATTTTCCTTTAAAAATTTAGGAAAAATCAAAAAATATTCTAAAATTAGTGATACATTTTTCCTAGTGTTTGGAATGTGTTTGTATGCAAGGACCTGGTATGTGAAAACTAGGGTTTTAATAAAATATGTGATATTTTGTCAATTAATTTATATATTTTTTATTTTTAAATGCATGAAAAATCATAAAATTATGGCACAAAAATAATAAATAATTATCCATAGGGTTTTTAGGGTTTTGTGCAAAATTTGAAGTCAGGTTCACCAAATGTTTTATTATTTTCAAAATAATGGGGTTTTATTCCTAGTTAAATAAACATGTTTGAGATTAGTAAATTAGTAAATAATATGAAATAATTAAACTACTAATTTGTGTAAATATATTTTTACTTTTTACTTTTCTAAATATAGTAATAAATAAGAAAAATCTAACTTAGCTTATTCTGAATGATCCAGACTGAGGCAGGGTCTGATACTAGAGGAACAAGACTAAGAAACTATCAAAAACTAGATCTTGAGGTTTATTTATAGATTGGATAGGAGTTCCAAAAGTGGGACACCCTATTGTGTGTTACTCTTTTCCTTTATTGGTGCTATTGTCTAGGTGCTCTAAGCTTTTTGGGTTCTATTTGGCAGGCCTGTGTTACCATGTCAGTGAAATATCAAAGCCTAAAAGCTTGTAGAGCTTGTTGTGCATCTATTTTAAATATTCAAATCCCAAAGAGCTCTTTATAATTTAACTGAAATGGAAAATTACAAAATATATATAAAGGGTTAGTGTGTAAAGGATACATTATATGCACTTCACACCCCGTGTTGGGCACGTTGCCTACATACCAATACTCTGAGGAGGGATCAAGCTAATTTAGTTCTCCTATTAAAATGCTTAGTGAAATTATGTCTAATAAATGCAATAATATGTGAAACTAGATGTAATTCGGATGGCTAGGGACTAATGCAAAGGATTTAATAAACTTGAAATGATCTTATAAGGTTGTATGCAAAGAATAGGGAAGTGTGTTTGAGTGTACTTTCTTGTATTCTTGGTTCTTTCATATGAATGAGTGTCAACCCTTCTAAATGGACTTTGAATGACATTTTCTAATGTAAATAATGATCATGGGTTAAATTAATTCATGTTAGGATGTTAAAGAAAAGGATAAGGATCCAAAATAATCTGACCATTAGGGTCAATTTTGCACTTAGACAACAGTGCCAAAATCAAGACACCCTAGGTTTTAGTGATTATGTCTAAGTTGGGAACTATTCTCCTAAGGGAATGAGGCTTTTGGGGATGGATCTAGGCATGAAAGATGTACATGGGCCTAAAAGGTTTACATCTAAAAGTCTAGGGATGACTAGGAATTAGTGAAATAATAGCTTAAAAGGGTTGTGTGAGTAAGAAAGAGGACCTATAGAGTGGGTGTCATTAGCCATGCTTAAGTCATCTAGTTTCACATTTTCCATGACTACAGTCAGCTTGTGCATGCATAAATATCCTCTTTTCCTGAATTCCATTACCGCATTGATGTAATAATACTACTTGGATAGTTTACATTACTTGAGATAATGTGACTAAACACAAATTCTTCCATGCGCAATAATTCTATAGCTTGAAAACCCTTACTTATTGCCATCAAAAAAATTAAAAAAATAGTATTTTTGATACATTTCCTACTCCCACATGCTAATTTATGATGAAAAGGATGTGATATGTATATTAAAACCTATAAATAGCTCCAAAAATCAACCATGTTCATCCATTAGTTTTCATAATAATTGGAACAAGAAAAAACCTAACCTCTAGTGTTTTAAGAGGGTTTTGGGTTACCTAAGTTGTTAATAAATAATATCCCTTAAATCCTCAAATATTTCCTTTAATTTCAAGGCAATAAGGTCCCATATCAGCCCCCAATATCACTGGTTCCAACTCTCTTTCCTCTTCATGTAATGAACACTTGAAAATGTCCTTCACAAGCTTGAAAAAGGATTGATGGAGAAAATGAAATATTTTTTGCATTATTTTGACATGCCAACACTACCAAAATCTTTATCTAAATCTAAATATGTATGAGATAAATGGTCATCTTCATGTTGAAATTTACTTTCCAATCCATTTATATGTGTCTTAATATGTTATATCCAATTTTCTTTATCTTTGGAGGATCCCACAACTCCTTTCACATTGAAATTACATGGGTGAACATGTGTGAGGGATAAATAACCTTTAAATATCTTTGAAACACATTAATGTCTTCAAAATTCACTTTATCCTTCTAGTTTACAAAGGTAAGCATTACTTTTTCTCCAAATTTACCTTAACTTTTGCTAAACATGAAATAATAATGTTTTCACATTTTCATACCTTGTCTATAGAATGTCACTTTCACCATAGGACCTTATAACTCATTTGGAGGGTAAAAAAACCAATATTCTCACCATGGACTATCATACCTCAATCTTTTTTAATTAACCTTAAACTTTAACAAGATACCTTAATCTCTCCAAACACCTAACAATACCTTCATGAAGGAGAATAATGATAAGACTAGACTCTTGACCCACTCTCCTAGACCTTGAAAGATACCTAAAAATGACGAACACTTTACAAGACACATTTTATGACCATGTTTGACCAATAAGCTAATTAATAGACCAAGATCAAAACTCTCAAAGGCTACCAACAAGGTTAGACAAGTCTAATTTCAAAGTTTTAAATTATGCTCTCATGGTGGCCAATTTTGGCTAACATCTTTGGTGACCTCCTAGGATTGCATTCTTGCTATGCATATAAACCAATTTCCTTATGCCTCCATTGGGATACTATGCTCAACACAAACTGAAATAGAAGTTGGCACTTGACTGTAAACTTCTTGAAATAAAAGGAACAACTAATTGTGATTATCAACACACACAATAAGACAATAATTAAACACACCAACAAGATAAGAATCAAACACACCAACAAGACACACACTATTATAAGAATCACTTATGGAAGACAAAACAAGAAACTACTATGTACAATTGAGCTATTAGATCTGATCCTCCTAGGTCAAAAGTAAACTCCTTGAGTCTTCTTTATGTGATGAACAAGGATGGTGTACAATTTATTGTTCAAACTTATTTCTTGCTTTGTTTACTCCTTTCCTAATCACCACTATCTTTGTCTTGACTTCAAATGGATCAACAACAACAAACATGTCCCAATGTCATCCTGATCTTTAACTCTTACCTCATACTTTTTTCCATCCTTGGAAATATGAGACACTTACAAATTAATGACATTTTGATTTGTAAGGACAGAAACAACTTCATATATTATTGTCTCTTTAAACTCTATCTCTTTCTCATCTTAAATAGTATCATAATCATCATATCTTTATAAATCATGAGCTTGAACCTCTTGGTGATGACTTGTTAGCTTGCTAAGATTTTTGAACTTCTCATCAACAACTTCATCTTTTATTTTTAGAGGTGTAAACCTACCAAATTCTTCAAATTAATTCAACATGTACAAATAAAACTATCACTTATCCTCAATACCTCCTTGAGCTTATTCATGGGATTCAACATGATCAGCCACCCTTATTCTCTCTTCAATATCTTTCTCATGCATGTCTTCACCATGTTCATTGGCCAAAATAGTCATTTTGGCATTCTCATCATGGGTTGTAGGTTTACCATCCAAGGTAGATTAAAAAAAAATTATAGTGCTTCCCAAAATTAAGCTTCTTCTTGATCATTTTCAAGCATGCCAACTTTAATCTCTTTCTTGTCATTATCTTGAGGAATAATAGGTTGATCAAATGATTCACACTCTTTAATAAACTCATAACATAGCTACAAATTTGCCTCTTCTATCTCTATCTCTTGCTCATGAGGATAAACAAAACTAATAACTAAGGTATCTTCAAGAACGTTTATCTCACACTCAACTCCAACTTGATCAATTGATGCATGATCATCTTTTCCTTCATTAAGCCTCAATCTATGAGAACAAGATTTATCTTCTTCTTCCTCCATGAATGATGGAATATCATACACCCATTCAAAGTATAGATAATCATGATTTTATTGTTCCAAACTTGATTGGTCTTCTTCAAGTCACAAAACATTAAGATTGTCTTCTCGATCTTCACTTACTACAATGATATCATGTTGACTAGAATTTGTAGCTTCCTCTTGATCATTCAATGCTACTATGTCAAGATTGTTGACCTCTTCAATAAAATCGAAATATAATTATTACCAAACATCATCAAGTTTACTAAGAGTCTTTTTGCCTTCAACAATATGATAATGTGAGTTATTTTTTAGTATTATCTCTTGTTGGATCAGTTGTCTTGACCTCATTCATACTTTCATCAACCTTTTCCATCTAATTTTATTTCTTTTTAAGGAAGAATGGGATTGTATCATGTGATTGAAAGTATATTATGCCATCATCATCTCCTTCAATATCATAACCATGCCAATTTGACTATTTTTTAGAATCATTCACGATAACTTAAGGGCTGTCCAACTATTGGCTATAAGATAGAGACTTCTACTCATCTTTGAAAGTTGATTTGTTTTTTTCTCTAATAAGGGGGATACCAATGATAATTTATTCATCATATTCACTCACCACATATTCATCATGACCTTCTTGAGACCCACTTATATTTGTAAACCTCCTCTAACCTTTCAAGCACTACCACCTCACCTTCTTCTCTTAATAAACTCTCTTTTCTAACTTAAAATTCGTCTTTTTCCTTCCATTTAAAAGTTTCTTCACAAAAGGAGAGGGTGGGGGGGAAATAAACTTCATTAGTTTACTCAAAACTTGATAGAGTGTCCTTATAACTTAGGATTTTGGGAGGGATATGTTGATTATGATATTATTAGAGCGATGGAGAAGGGAATTATGTTGAGTATGCTACATTCTTCTCCTTCCACTCTATGGATCATAATCCACATTTTATACTTTTTTGGTAGTAATTAGCTTTTCATCATGGACATGCTTGATGAGTTCATTAATTTGAATATCAACCTCCTCTTTCCTAGGTCCCTTTTTTTATTTTTGTCTAAGTCTTAACTCTTTTTGTTGGTACCACATGGTACCTTAGCACTCATTCTTCATGAAAAGTTTCCCAACTCACCCAAGAGTATTACCAAATCAACATATGGCATCATGACACTCCTCAATAAGGAAGGGAGTTATTTTATAAGATAAAGTCATGTCATTGGTTGATGAAATAATAAGGACCTAGTATGCAGTTATAACAAAAAGGAATCAAATCTTCCATGTGGCACCCTGATGTTCATTATTTGTGAAAAGGTTCCTAACTCACCCAATAATAGCACCAACTTGACACATGGTATCATAGCACTTATCCAATGCAGGCTTCTTTTTATCATAAATTCAAGTAACATCATTGGTCAATGGAAGTGTACCTCTTTTCCAACAAAAATTATAGAGGTAATTTAGAGAATAGACATATCACCACCACACTTCTTCTAAGCATCATGGGAATTATGAGGCATTAAGGTTGTGTAGCATCTAAGATTTGAAGATTAGCTACAAATGAGCCAAAGCTACCCTTTTCAGTTGTAATGGCCTCATAATGAGTGTGATTATTAGGTTCTAAGTGATATTTATTCATGAGGTCATTGTGCCTATATATTTTGGGCTTCTTTCTTTTTTAAGGGGTTGGTAGTCATGTTAATAGTTTTTTTTTACAACTATTATCAGAGATAATCCATTGTAATAGTCTTAGTTTATGAATAGAAGTAGCAGTAGTTGTTATTTTTCATTTTAAGACCTTAACAAGTGCCTTCATGGGAAGGATTGAATATTTTATATTATGTCTTTGGGCCTTTTACATCTTGTTATCTACCCAACAATGAAGAGGACATGTTTTTCAATATTGAATTAAATGAATCTATTACTAACTATTATTTATAGTCTCTTCTTTTATAATGTTGGCTTTTATTTATATTTCAAGCTTTAAATCATCCACATGCTCTAAACTATCTATAATGTCTTAAAAGTTCAATTTATTTTATTTAATCTTAGGAATGAATACATTAAGAATTTTGGTACATCACCTTAGTTTTATTTGCATTTAATCCTTACCCATTTCACCCCTAATTAATCCATAAAGCCAACTTCTAAAGTCCTATAGGTTGCTTTACAAATCATAATTCATCCCAATCTATAAAGCTTCCCATAGGACATTGTTTTCTAAGAGAGAAAGTTTTAGGCATCAACAGTTCCCTTCTCTGGGATGCCTAGTGGGATAGTTTAACTAATTATAAGTTAGGGTATATGAGCCAGAGACCCATTACAAGGTCATAAATAATGTAGAATCTAGGTATGTTACTACCACCTCTGGTGGCTACAACTCACCAAAATATTATGAGATCCATTTCAACCAATAACCATAGAAAATGGTGATCCCAAGACCACCAAATAACTTTATATCATAGAATAGTGGTATCCCACTCATTACTCTAGTATCCCTGGCCACATGGGATCCTATTCTTTCCAACACCTTAAAGGCACTCCCTAAATTCATAGGGGAGGATTTCAAAAGTGTGGTGAAACATCTTCAAGATGTCACCAATGTATGTACCATGCATTATGTCATAGAGTAGAATGTGTCTTTAAGGCTACTAGCCTCTTCTTTCAAAGCATGAGCTCTTGACTGGTATTGATCCTTGCTACCCAACTCCATTTCCACTTGGGATGAGTTGAGAAATAGAATCTTTGAATGATTTAATTAGAAGGGAGATTAGTCATCTATTCTACAGTAGATAATCACTATCAAAAGATCCCCATAAGAGGCTATTATCTATTTTAATACTAGGTTTGATAAGACCTAGTAAAAAATCCTAGTAATGGCTTGACCACCCACAAGTATGGCCATTATCTTCTACCTTAAGGCCTTCAACTCAGACATAGTGGTTATGATCCAATCCCTTGGAGGTTAGATGATATTGTGTGCATATGAATTAGTTATTAGAGTAGAGAATAATCTGATAGATCCCAAGAAACTTTCCCCATTACCACCGATGCCTATGTTCCTATAACTATCAATACTACTACAAGAGGAAGTCCCAAGTACCTTGCAAGCATATCCTTCTATGTATGTATATCTAACTACTCAAACAAGAATGTCTTCTTCATCCATGTTATATGTGGAGATTAATGACATGAAGAGAATCCTATAGAAATTCTTGAATGAGATCATAAACCTCAAGAGGAAGCAAGCTATACCCCTGAATCCTCCTTACTAGAACTACCAAAATGGAAGAGAATTGTATTAGCACAACTAGTTATAGGGAGGGCATAGGTTGAATCACCAAGTATGACTTACAAATCAAATCATCTCAGTTCTTGATCCTGTGAAAATGATCCCACCAAACTCAAATAGATAATTTATAATCAAAAATAAAAATGTGGTAGATGACTCAAATTCATGGTACTTCATATGTAATGACATACATACACCTTAGAACCACCTAAGAGGTAATTTGCAGCAAAAAGTTACCAAGTAGTCAAGATAAGGGAGCACACGTAATTTAACTCCTTACTTATACCAATCCTTGGGTGTTAAAAATGTTGTCTTGATGGATCAAATGTAAAAAATATCCTTGGAGAAAGAAGAGGAGATAGCATCAAATCATGTTCTTTTCTCTTGGATGAAAGGTGAAAGTGTAGTTTATGCAAGCGAGATCCTTATGTTGAAAGCCCTACAAGTCCAATCAAACTACTACACTCGATCTAAGAATAAACCTATCGAGACCCAAGAGGATTTTATAATGCCTAAGGTAACTTTCATAAAAAAATTAGGACCCCAACCATCACCCCTAGCATATCAAAAATAGGGTGAAATAACATTGAACAAAATGAAAGACCTTGAAGTCTAACCTTAAGGGCCATTTAATGTAGTGGATAAAATGAAGAAGGCCCCATCTAATGTTTATCTTTGGGATGTCTTATTTATCCCTAAGAAAAATTCTCTACTATGAGAGGCATTAAAATACTAAGATAAACCTACACGAGATACACCAACTACATAACTATCATAAAACAAGGTAAAAGAAGCCAACAACAATATACAACCTCATTCACAATCCATGTTCATCAACTCAAAATCAAGGGTAAGTAAAATAAAACCTACCTAATTTTATTTAACTCTCATAGTAGGGAACAAACTATTGCATAATTTCATGATTGATTCTGGTGCAAGCACCATAGTAATGCCCAAATAGATTACAGATGTACTAAAACTTCAATATGAACCTGTGAATGAAGGAGTAATGAAGTTAGATGGAAATCAAGTTTAGACCATATGTGTTATCAAGGACCTTCCCTTAACTTTGTATGTGTGTCCTAATATCACAGTCTCCATATAAGTTGTGGTAATAAACATTCCACCAGTCTTTGGGTTATGTTTATCAAGAGATTTAACTGCCAAGATATGTGGATACTTATCTTTAGATTGGTCTCACTTGATCTTAAGGACCAAATACAACTCTAAGTTGAAATTTTTATTCAATTCACTACATTTGAAGCACATAACTTATGATTTTATGATGAATTTTGAAGCAACACACACTTCTTTCTCCAAGAAAGAGAAGTATCACATAGAAATGGTTGAGGAATAAAGAGTGGCTAACAATAGGAGCTTGAAAGAGGAAGTCCTCATTAATGAATTCATTAAGAATGATCTATTCTCAAAATTTGATGTTATTGGCCTTAGAACTTATGTAATTCGTGATGAAGAGCAAACCAACCTCAAAGTCATGAAAAAGGAGGATTAGAGCAAGGAACCATAAAATGAGACCATTTTTTGGACTTTACACTTTGATGGTGTGAATGCAATTGGATTTGGAATTGATATCTGATTGATGTATCCAATTGAAAAAGAGACCCTTAAGGCCTTTTGCTTCTAATTTTTCTATGCAAATAGTGAATCCAAGTATGAATCCCTAGTCCATGGCCTCAACCTTGTTGAGCACATGGGCATAAAATAGTTAAAGGTGTTCAAAGATTCCAAACTTATAATAAGATAAGTAAGAGGAGTCATGGATACAAATAATGTCTACATGAGATCTTACCACCATAAAATATGGGATTTTATTAAAGCATTTAAACTATTCAATATCCAAGTTGTTCTTTGATCTATGAATGCTCAAGTAGATAAAATAGTAGTAATCAGCTCCCAGTTTGATTTGATAACTAATTTTCTAACTAGTAAATAAGTAGTGCAACTAATTGTTAGGCTTACTATCCCAGATAATGATCAGAACTAGTAGGTACTCAAAAAAAATCCCAAATTATTGTGTTTCTTTAGTAGTCTTACAAGTTCACAGAGTAGATGTAGCCAAAGATAAAAGAAGCCTACATGATCAGATCATATAACTAAAGTCCAATAAACTTCCAAAGGGACTGATCAACTTATAAAATCTATTTGATTTCGATGATGTAATAAATGACAAATGGAAGTTTGTCATAAACAAAGGTGACTATTATGATCTTGATGTAGGATATGAAAGAAAATTAAAAGTAGGGAAGGGGTTTCCTAAAAGGAAAAGGATTGATTGGTGTCTTTATACAATAGTTATGAAGGGGATATGACCTATACCTATGATTATTTGAAAGGATACGACCATGAGGTGATCCAACACACCATCGATCTATTCAAAGGATCTAAACTAGTCTACCAAAATTAAAGGTTGGTAAACCCAAAGATTGAGTCTCTCATGGCTCAAGAATTGAGGAAATTGATCAAATTATGGATTATATACCCAATCAAGCATTCGATTTGGGTATCCAACCTAGTTCTAATGAGAAATAACAATGGATAAATTAGGATATGCATAGACTTCAAGACATAAATAAATCATCTTTGAAAGATCATTACCCCCTTTTTCAATGGAATAGATATTTCAAACAATAGTAGGTGTATAAATGTTCTCTTTGTTGGATGAGTTCTTGGGATATAACCAGGTATGGGTTACTGAGGAGGACCAACATAAAACCACTTTTAATATGAATTAGGGGACCTTCACCTATGTAAAAATGCCTTTCAACCTCTCTATTATAGGGGTTGATTTCTAGTGGGCCATAGATATAGCCTTTAAAGTCCTAATTAACAAAATCATCCTAATCTATCTAGATAATCTAAAAGTGTTCTCAAAGAAAAAGGAAGATCATTTTGACCATTTGGAGAAGATTTTCCAAAAGTGCCAAGAGTTTGAGGTGTCCCTTAACCCTAAGAAATGCATCTTTGGCATCCCCCAAGGCAAGTTACTAGGATCTGTGGTATCCAAAGAAGGCATCTCTATTGATCCAAATAGATTGAAATCCATTAGGTACTTAATCTTACCCATTAATAGGAAAGGAGTCTAGTCTTTCCTAGGGAAAATCAACTTCATTATTCAATTCATATCTAACTTCATAGGGCTGGTAAGGCCAATCACATTAATGCTAAGGAAAGACCAAACTTCCAAATGGACCACTGAAGGGAGAAAAACATTAAACAATATCAAGGAAGTGATATACACCACTTTTGTGTTAGTCAATCCCAACTTCTCTAAATATTTTATAATTTATGTTTATAGTAGCAAACATTTCTTAGCAACTATGCTAACTTAGAAAGAAGATAGAGGGATGATCGAACATCCTATTACATTATATTCAATAACCCTACATAGATATGAGACTAAGTATAACTTCATTGAGAAGTAGGATTTCACCATCATTAAAGGTCTCAATAAATTTAGATAGTTGATGGCAGGAAGCAAGGTGATGATATACATGGCACATTTTAGTTTCAAAGAGTACATCATGAAAGGAGAAATAACTAAGAAAAGAACCAATTATATCACTAAGATCTTAGAATATGGCATCGATTTCAAGCCAACCAAGGGGATCTAAGGTAGAGGACTTTTTGAGTATTTAACCCAATGCATTGATGCCCTGATAGGTGAGCAAGATGTACCAAAAATAGTTTTGGTGAGTCAGTATGAAACTGACAAGTCCTAGGTCAATGATAAAACCCATTTTATGAAAATTGGTCAATATATAAATGTCCTCCCCATGTACAAAATGAGATTCTATAGTTTGCAAGGGGATAATTATACACTAGTCCAGGGAGTCTTTTTCAAAATGAACTTTGATGAAGAACTTCTCTGATGCATCAATGACCACCAAGCTGGAAAGATCCTAAAAGACATGAATTTTACCCTTTGGATGGTCATTTATCAACAAAAAATAACTAAAACCAAGATCATGTATATGGGATACTACTAGTCGATCATGTTTTTAGATTGTCATTAAGTAGTGAAAAAATGCCAATAATGTCAATTTTTTGTTGGCAAGTGAAAGAATTCAACCATGCCATTGAACCTTATTGTGAAAATGAGCCTTTTGCATAGTAGGAATTAGATTTCATTGGGATGATCAATCTAGTGTCTAGCATGGACCATAAGTGGATACTCATGGCCATGGATTACTTCACAAGATGGACTAAAGTGGCTCATTTAAAAGAGGCAACTAAAAATGCGATCCTCAACTTCCTAAAGGAACTAATATCAAGGTTTGACCCTCCTAAAATGACTTTATCTAATAATATGAAGGCTTTCCTTAGTTTAAAGATTTCAAAATTTTCACTCAAAAAGGGAATTTTCCTTAAAACTCTATCTAATTACTATCTGTAGGGAATGGGTTGGCCAAATTGACCAATAAGAACCTCATAAGGTTAATCAAGAGGATAGGCAATGACTAATAGAGGGAGTGGCATAATCATGTGAATATAGCTCTATGGGCTGATTGGATCACTTATAAGTAGGTTTTGAAAACATCATTGTATGAATTAGTATACAAGAAAGAATTGGTCATGCCCATCTTAATGGAAATTCTTACTTTATAATTGTTGAAAGCTATCCAAATAGCATAAAATGGATCAATGGAGGTCAAGTTAGTGGAATTTCTCAAGCATCAAAAATTAAGAGTAAAAGATAATGATGATAAGATTAGTCAATAATGGGTAGTCAAGAGATGGTTTGATAATAAGACATCTAACCCAAGCTTCAAGCTAGGAGACCTAGTTTTAAAATATGATGAATAGGATGTGAATCCATGTTAGCATGCTAATTTTGATTCCCCATGGAAAGGACCCTTCTGCATCATCGATAATAGGTAGGGAAATGAACTTGATTTAGAAGATGAAGAAGACAATGCCTTGAAGATTTTGGTTAATGGAATCCACTTGAAGCATTTCAATTGACTTTTTGGCCTCACCTTGTATATAGTTAGTTAGTTTCCTTTTTGTTGCTATTTCCTTTTAAAACTAAGTACCATCGACACAATTTGTTGTTACCCCATTTCCATGTGTCCACACCCTAAATCCCCTAATTTTGAATCATCTGTAATAGATGGTTATCTATCCCACTCCCCCTATCATTAATTTTTATGTGCACCCAATTGTACGATCTTCCATAAGGATCATTGCAAATCTCTTGTGATGCATTCCTCAAGTGTGTGTGTTACCCTTAACATTTATGGTTGCCCAAATTCAAAAATATGCATGATGATCATGCTAAAATTTTTGACCTATAAATACCCATCTCCTAATCAAGCCAAATATTTAAATATCTTAAGAATTTTAAGAGAGTATTGAGCTAAACATAATGTATTAAGTGAAGAATTGAGTAAAGAATCGAGTGAAGAATTGAGCAGAAAATTATGCTAAAAATTACATGTATAAGCCATTATCTAGCATCCTTCCAAAGCAAAGATAATATTACTTTAAGAGAGTTATAAGATGGAGACTTCTGGATCCTCAACTAGTAGAGGTCACCCTTGGAAGCAAAGAAATTGTTGATCAGGTGGTCATGAAGACCTCCCCCCATTATTTTTAGGGAGAAAATCATATGCTTCTACCCCCACACAACTAAATTCCTCAATACTAAACATCAAAAGTATCTCCAAGGGATGTTTTAGGGACCCCACATTGGTCCTCAACTATGCATATGGAATATTTTATCCCAAATTGACCAAAAATACAAAAAACTTGAGGGAGGGTACTCACACCCACATAATCATAAAGGTTTGAAAAAATGACTTCAATTCATTTAGTTTTAGGATTTAGAACTCCACACTAGCTCAATACATGGTGCCTCTCATGCACCCATGCCCAGAGACTATTTCCCTATATGTGGAGAGATACAACACCACCAATAGCATTATCACAGGTAGTCACTTGAATATGGACATCAGTGCTGATGCAGTGAGGGAGATGCTTTGGCTCCCCAATGACCCAAATGTAGACATCTAAGATATGGAGAGATTAAAAAATGTATGGTACACTCATATCTAAAATCTAAAGTTCCTCAACTTAGATCTCCATAGTGATTACATGGAAGTGCCACATTTACCCATTATTCTCTCAATCTTTGTGGTATAAGATATGAGAGACACCCTCTTTATGCTAGTGTTCATCTTTAGAATGGAGTCGAACAATAATGTCCATAACTTCTAGTTGGGTGTAGTCTTCCACTTGAAGATAGTGAGTATGTATAATGCATATGAAATGGACTTTATAGATGTTAATATTGATGCCATTCATAATTATCTAGTGAATTTTACTACCCAAAATACCTTTAGGTATTCTTCCTTCCTCTTCCACCTAATCCTATACTAGATCTCTAATTTCTTTTCATCATATTTCACCATTAATGCAATTGAGATATCCCTATATGGTTATTCTCATCTCCATGTAGACCCACATCTTATCATCCATGCAAGATTATTACAAGTTTGCAAGGTGCTATCTATCTCCAGTCTTGATTGACCTTAGTCAAGAAGCCATCACCTTCAGAATGAGAAACTAATAGAGAGCATGGCTCACTGGATATAAAATTCTAGTTGACTAGTTATTCAAAGCCCATTTTACATTCATCAAGTTCCATGGATTTAAAGAGAAGCCATTCTGGCTCTTGTGCTTGCTCACAAACAGGACCTTGGCCCTAAAATTGGCATGTTAGCTTGATGTGGTGGACTCAGTATATGACATGGGCTAGAAGAAGAGGGCCTTATATGATGTCCCCTCTTAAATATGGGGTATTATAATTATGAGGAGGTTGTCGGAGCATTTGATTATTCTCAAAGTGGTAGAGCTTAACCTAGACCAAATCAATAATCAATGGAATTACAACTCAATTGACTATGTGCCACTCTAAAGATCATTGCCCCCTTCATCCATGAGCCTTGACCATAATTCAAAGAAAATAAGTAGTTGATCGAGGATGATATTAAGCACTATGTGGATCTATCTAAGATCCCCTTAGAAACTCACCAACCATGGGAATCTTTATATAAACCAATCTAAGATGTTAATCCTACAAAAACCATGACCAAGGGTCTAAGAGCATAGCTCATTTAGAGGGGCTAGAACAAGGAGAAGATGTAAGCCTATTAGAAGTGTAGGTAAGATATTGGCCAAAGGGAGATCAATTTTGAAGACTTAGACTCTGACAATTATTTTTATAACCTTTGGGATGAGTACCATGAGGAAGAATCTCAGGTAGAAGAAGAGGTTTTAGTCAAAGAATAAGAAGAAGATGCCCCTTTGGGGAAAGAGGAAGAAACTTTTATGATCTAGAGGCCTACATCTTGGCCCCATCTTCTTTATGAAACTCTCCAATAACAAGGATAAAACACTCAAAGGTAGAATGAGGTAGGGTCATCTCAGCTTGACTCTGAGGTGCAATATTCTAACCCCTTCTAGAGCCCAAATAGAATAAGGTACATATTTTGACCCTATTCTTTCTACCTCTTCTTCATTCTTCACTTCATCTTCACCTTCCACTATTTACATCATGTTTTCATCACTTACAACCATGTAGCCAATCACCTCACTTGTGTTATTTTTTAATCTTCTACCTTCATCCACCATAAAGCACATTTATCATGGCATAATTGCTTTCCACCCCTCTCCATAGCCTCTTACCTTTCTCACCTTCCACATTAACCCTCTACCTATTCATCCCCTAGGGAACAATGTCCATTGATTCACATTAGCAAGTGACCATTCCTTTTAGATTACCACAAGGATTCCCCTTTGTAGGGGAATTAATATAGTCATAGGAGGAGTTCCACCAATAATAAGAGATTTTAATAAAAGATCAAGAGGCTTGGGTAGAGAAGAGAAGAGGAAAAATGGCCAAGGCCTTGGTGACACATCACATGTGGTCATTTTTTGACCCTATATAACAGTCCTTAATGATTGTATATATGATGCCAATGGTAATAAATCCCCAAGAACATATTCAATTGGGGGATTACTCAATTAAATCCATTGGCCTTAACCTCAGCTAGGCCAAGCTGAATGATAGGGTTGAACTCATGGAAGAGTCCTAGAATTCCATCGCCATGGACTATCTCAAGGTAAGCCAAAAATTACAGAAAGATCAAGAACTCGTAGGAGTCAAAGCTATCATCAACCACTTGAATGAAGAGTCCAAGGCTAAAGATGTGGAGCTCACCAAAATGAGGTCCAATATACAGATCTACATCACCTCTAAGAGCTTCCAATTAGAAACAAATCAAAGGGCCTAGTTGTAAGTCTAAGAGAAGAACCGAAGGCTGAAATTGATGGCCTGAAGAAGGAAAAGGTGTCCATAGAAAATAAGCTACATGAAAAATAAATAGATATCATGTAGACACATAGGAGTCTTTTAAATTATACAAGTGCACAATAATAGATACAATAGTATATGTAACAATATTCTTCATCCAAGGAATATGATATCTAGTAGTTGAATAATGACCTAGCCACCTACCCCTAGATTGAAGGTATCCTCCCAATGGTCTAATAATTGTACATTTTGTATTAGGAGAGAATAAAAAACATGGACTCAAAATTGATTCCAATGCTTGGGTTTATTATGGACTCCCAATGATTAAGAGTATAAGTGAGCACATCTATGGACCATGTCCTCACCTTTGTATCCCACAAGGTTCAATAATCATAGCTCCTAGTCCCAAAGTTATATACCATGGTGAACAAGATAATCTAAGTAATAGGGGTGGCCAATAGAAAGCATACATTAGTAAAGGTTAATGAGTTCCTGAGCTACAATAAGGCAACATCAAAATGTAAATCAATTCTAAATGCCTTAGATAAGGTGGCTTTAGACATGAAGGGACACATCAGATAGTTGGTCCAGTTAGGACTCCCCTCATCGTTCTTAGCAGATAACATGGTCTTCTCAAAAGAGAAGATAAAAGATCTACTGATCACAAATTATAATAACCAAAGCATCATTATATCTCTATGTCAAGTGTCAAGTGTCTCCAAAGTGGATACCATTTTATAGCCTCTTGGCTAGCTTGAAGTTTAGATGTGGGTAGTCATATAGGGTCTAAGTAGCATCTCCTTCAAATAGATAATTTATTTGGACATAACCTTCAAGGCTTTGAAAAAGAAGAGTCATCCCAACAAGGAAGAGTGGATGATTTTGAAGGTGGCTCTTCAAAATTTATGAGTTATGTAGGCCTTTGATTTTCATAGTTTGGTTTTGACTGGTCTGAGAAACCATAAATTTTAGGTTCTTCCATCTATAAGTGGATTACCCTACAAGTCACTAGGAATTATAGATCATAATCCATGTTTTGTAGTTTTTAGGAGTAGTTATATTTTCATCATAGACATGCTTGGTGAGTTTTATGATTTTAATATTGGCCTCCTTTTTCTTGGGTCCCTTTTTTATTTTTGGATAAATCTTAGCTCTTTTTTTTGGTGCCACATGGCACACTAGAACTTATTCTTCATGAAAAATTTATCGACTTGCCCAAGAGTAAGACCAACATGAAATGTGGCATCATGATTCTCCTCAAGAAGGAAGGGAATTCTTTTATAATATAAAGGCATGTCATTGGGTGATAAAATAATGGGTGTGACCCACTATGCAGTTATAACAAAAAGGAAACAAACCTTCCATGTGGCACCTTGGTGATCATTCTTCATGAAAAGGTTCCTAACTTGCCTATTATTAGTGCCATCTCAACACATGGCATCATGATACTTATCCAAGGTAAGATTATTTTTATCATAACTTCAAATAACATCATTGGTTGAGGGAAGTGTGCCCCTTTACCAACAATAATTCTAGAGGTAGTTTGAATAAGAGACATGCATCACCACCATGCTTCTTCTAAGCATCATGAGAACCATGAAGCATTGAGGTTGTACAACATCTAAGATTTAAATACCAACTAAACTCATGAGCCAAATCTCCTCCTTTCAATTGTAATAGCCTCATCATAAACATGAGTGTTAGGTTTTGGGTGTTATATCTTCATGAGGCCATTGTGCCTATATATTTTGGGCTTTTTTTCTTTTGTAAGGGGTTGATAGTTGTTTTAATAGTTTTGTTTCTACAATTTTTATTAGAGAGAAGCCATTGTAAAAGTCTTAGTTTATTAATATAAATAACATTAGTTGTTATTTTTCATTTCAAGACCTTATCAAGTACCCCTCACAGGAAGGATTTAATATTTTGTACCATGCCTTTGGGCCTTTTGCATCTTATTCTCCACCCAACAATGAAGAGGAAGTGGTATTATATGTAAAATTGAATGAAATCTATTGTTGACTATTATTTATATTTTTTGCTTCTATAGTGTTGGATTTTGTTTATATTGTAGGCTTTAAATCATTCACATGTTCCCTGAAATTGTTTGTAATGTCTTAAAAGTTCAATCTATTTTATGTAATATTAGAAATGGATACATTACGAATTATGGCACATTACCTTAGTTTTATTTTAATTTCCTCCTTACGCTTTTCACCCATAATTAATTTGAAGAGTCAACTTCTAAAATCATAGAGGTCACTTTAAAGATTGCAATTCAGTCCCACATTTGTAAAGCTTCCCATAGGTCATTGTTTGTTGAGAGCAAAAGTCTTAGGCATCAACACACTCCTATAGCACTCTAGCAAACTTTGGCATATCTTAAACTTCATGGATAACTACAACTTGAAGGATAGGTGAAGAGCTTGAGGAACATGAGAGATCTATTGACTTAAACTCTGTACACTTCTATTTTTATTGACTTTGGATAGGCATGAGAGAAGGTTCTTTCTCAAATATTGGTATGATGTAATCAGGATTCATAGTCCAAGAAGGCTTCTAATATGGAATGGTTTTAAGCTCTTGAGGAAGAGTGGTTAAATCTTGCATATACCCAAGCCTTTTTTGATGGCATATTTCAAGTTGTAGAAGATTAGAAGTAGAATTAGATTTATTTAGGGTAGGATAAGGAATACAAGGTTAATTTTATTGAGCTTGTTTCCTCTCATAGTCCACCAATCTATTCTCCATACATTATATTAAATCTCTTATCTCCATCACATCATATATTAGTATATATTGATTTTATCTCTTGATATTTGCCCACCCAAGCTTAGTCAAATATAATAAATCCATCATCATTTTAATAATTTCATTTTTAATAGAAGAGTTTTGGAAAATTAAACCAATAATCTTTTCTTCATCAAGACCCCTCATTTGCATTTCAATGCCCACAAGAGTTTTTTTTAAAACTCAATAAAGGTGGATTAGGAGTAATCTAACTTTGACAAGGTTAACTAGAGAGGTGAGTTTGTTTCCAAAGAGGTTAATTTGGATTGGGAGATGGAATATAAACATGCTAACAGCCTTGGTGAGGCTGACATGTTGCTATTTGAGAGCTACTTGGGGTGAAGCCATGAATACCATCAACATGATATGAATAATGTGAAGGTATAGAGTATGCATCTTGACCAAATGAATGATGAGAATACATACCAATTTCTGATTTTAGACACTTGGGATACATATACCAGGTTTGGTTCACTTGGATTCACCATTGATGCTTATGTTCATGCCTCCAAAGGTTGATGACTTGAAGACCATCATCAATAACTCTTTAATGGATGAAATATTGTCCCATCGAGTGTGCTTGAATCGTTATCATTAATATTTACACCCTTGAGGAGGATGTTCAATCCTCTTCACTTAATTAATATCATGGGGACTCTTCAAATGTTGTGGGTGGCCTTAAATCTGAATAAAACCTATAGATTAGGGCTAGCTCCCCTGATGTTCTCACCTAGAAACAAAAATTAAGCCTATTATGTACAAGGGAAAAAGGAAAGCTAATTGAAAGTAAACTAAACTAGGGAGATGCCACACCAAATTTGTTTACCACTACCACACATTTGTAGATGCACAAAGAGAATAAATCTTCCCTATTCACACACTACTCTTAATCTACTCCTCTTACATAAATATTTTGATATAAAGGTGGTAGATGATGATTATGCAATGAAGGATAGTTTTTAATAGGTATAAAAGGCATTAATGCAATATTTCCTCACCTAACCTTCACATGACTAATTAAAAACTCCATATGTCCTACAAAAGTGAGTTTAAAATACATATCTATGAGAGAATGAGACATATCAAGGAGAACTAAATAAACATTAGATAAGATAAATAATTCATGCCTAAACACTATAATGCAATCATAAGAGAAGGTAAAACCAACTTGTTTATTACTTCAATGGCTTATAAAAGGATCAAGGTTTTGTCATACTTTAGTGGAGGATCATTAAAATACCATAATCATGCATAAATATAGGAAAAGGAGAGAGAGAGAGAGAGAGAGAGAGAGAGAGAGAGAGAGAGAGAGAGAGAGAGAGAGAGAGGTGTCAATAGCCAATTATGGTTTTTAATAACTTATGTAACAAGATAAAAATAAAATAATTTGCTAAAATATAGTTATGAAGTCTATATTCAACATGTGTGCACTTCATTTGATGATAATCCTCTCAAAGTGGCATAGGAGTTATGTTTATCTTAATGATTCATCCTTGATTTCTTAAAATTTACCCTAAGAGTGATTAGGAAGTGAAAAATCATTATATTGGAGTATAACTTACTTGGACACATATTTGAGGCCTCAATCAATCATCTCTCCACCTTTGTTCTACAATTTCCTTCATCATTCTCACATTTGCTCTTTTGGAGGCTTGTTCCTTGTAACCCTATTTTGGTAAAAATCTCATTATTTCAAGTGATATAAAATATTTATATTAAAAATAAGGTCATATTTTAGTATCCTTTATCCTATTTTAACTTCACCCAAAGTTTTAGAGTTCAACTCCTAATGCAAACCCATTTTCTCAACACCCACCTTTCCCAACTAGGCCTAAAATAAGACTACATTCCTATACACCATAAAAATAAATATATATTAATTCACAAAATACTCAAAGATATTTTAATATACCTCAAATAATTTTATATTTCAAAGTTTCATGCATTTTTAGGGGTTATAACTCTAGTTAGGTGAGTTACAAGTTTTTAAGCCCTAGTTTGGAAAAACACGAGCCTAAGGAGGCTGAGAGCAGAGAAAAATGCATATATTTAATTTTAGGGTGTTTAAAAACAAAAAAATACATGTTTTAGGTCTTACATAACCTCCTTAAACTATTACAACAATTTTTTTACATAATCAACCCTAATGAGCACTCACCAAGCAAAAAAGTTTAAATTTTATGCATGAAAAGGACTACGTTCATGGTTGTAGGTACTCTTTGGTCTTTATATGAATATATAAAGAATTATAAACACAAAAAAAGGATCATATTATATCAATCACACCTTTAAAATTCATTATAACTCTAAAACTCAAGTCAAATTATTTCATGCTCTCATGAATCTTGAAAATAGGGTTGTGAAAGGAGATTTTTAACAGACTTGAAAGGTCTTCTCTTTATTTAATGCTTGTTATGGATTAAATAAAGTTTATTCATTAATTTAATTTAATTTATATACCATGAATATACCTTATTATAATCTCATTAATTATCTCACTCTTCATTTTCATCTTCAAGCATCATATTCCATGTAAAGTTTCTCTCTTAGGTTGAGAATATGGACCTACAAATCTGCAGACTTGTAGGTCTATATTCTTCTCCATGTAAGCCATATATGACATGATTTTTGGTATTTTAATAATTTTTATAATATACTTGAGACTTTAATAATATTTTTCAATATCAAAGACCTATTTAAAGTCTCTTAAGTACCTTCACACACCTAACTTTTGCTTGCAAACATGAAAATGGTATTCTTTAGGAGTGTACCCTACAAATTCTCTTCAAGGATAATATTATGATTTTATTAAATTGGTAAATTTTCACTAAATATTATAATATATCTAACATAACTTATATCCATGCATATCTCACCTGAACTAATAATCCAAACCTCAAAATTGTTGCTCATAAGACCTTCTTCATTATCTTCGAAGGTTATAGATGCTCTTTGGACTGTATATGCACTGAATGTGTGTTGGAAATATTTGGTGACCTTTGTAGATACATGATAATTTTATTTTTACTATAAAAAATATTATATAATTTTTATTCTCTTGTAAAAACATAAAACTATGCTTGTTTGAATGTTTAGTATATACCTAGACTCCATCCATTCACCATTGAGCTGAGAAAATTAGATCTCAAAGCTTCTAGAGATATTTGAAAAGAAATGAAACATAATATCATGTCATAAAAATAAATATATTATTACCATTATTATATCAACATAAAACATCTCCAAGTATCTCTTTTGGCCCTACATAGTAATTTAGTAGGATGTTTATGTAAACCTGTAGGGCTACACTTTAAACTTAAAATCTCATTGCAATATTTATTCTTGGAAAGTTTCTATGGATAAAATGAATTTGAATGGAAATTATTAAATTAAAATAACCATTGGTATCACATTAATATCCTTTCAAATTATAAAACATGCAACATATTAATAACTTTCTTTTCTTGCATTAGTTGCTTGTACATAGTCACCTTGTTTGCATATAGCATAAGCTCTTTGCCTTTTGGGCTCTAATGGTATCTTGATAACGAATGAAGGGACTTAATTAATTAAAAAAACAATTTAAATATATATTTTCTCCACTTATTTCATGCTTAGAGACTTCCCACAAAACATAACTCTGCCTTTTCTCTTCATTCATACACCTACAAAGTCACATAGTCAACTTGTGCATGCATAAAAATCCATTTTTCTTGAAGCTCATTGCCTCATTGATGTAATATTTATTATTGGATAATTTACATGAATTTTTTTAATGTTAATATAGTGTTTTAATAAAAAACACAACTTATTCCATGCTCAATAATGCCACAACTTGAAAACCCTTGCCTACCACCTTCAAAAACAATAAAAAATAGTGTTTTTTCTACATTTGTTGGTCCCACATTCCAAATTATGATGGAGAAGGATGTGATAGGGATATTAAAACCTTTTATAATCTTCAAAAATAAACCATGTACATCCATTAGTCTGAAAACTAATTGGAACAAGAAAAAACCTTGCATGTGGGGTTTTAAGAGGGTTTTGGGCTACTTAACTTTTTAAAAATAGTTCATAAATCATAGCCATTAAATCTAAAAAATAATGAATATAATTTAAATTTAATAATATCCCATATCAACTGCTGATATAACTATTTCCAACTCTCTTTCCTCATCATGGAATAACACTTGAAAATGGCCTTCACAAGCTTGCAAAGGGGTCGATGGATAAGATGAAACATTTTTGGAATTATTTTAACTTTAAAATGATTAAAAAATAATACTTTGACTCTAAAAATTTAATATATGGCTGAAAACATCCATTTATTACACGAATTATGGATCTCCATGTTGAAAATTTGCTTTCCAAGCCCTTGACAAGTGACTTGCTACATTATATCTCATTTTCTTGATATTTGTAGGGTCCCACAACTAATTGACATTAAAATAACGTGGTTTAACATGTTTTAGGAATAAATAACCTTGAAATAACTTATAAACACATTAGTGGCTTCAAAATTCACTTGATCCTTCTATTTTTCAAAAGTAAACATTACCTTAATTTCTCTAAATTTACCTTTACTTTTGCTAAACCTAAAATATTAATGTTTTCACCTTGTCATACCTTTTATACATAATTTAAGTTTCACCATAAGACCTCATAAATCATTGGGAGGTTCAAAACACCAATATTTCCACCAAGGACTAACATACCTCAATCTTTGCAAAGAAAGCTTAAACTTTGCTAAGAAACCTTAATCTTCCCAAACACCTAAAAAGACCTTCATGAAGGAGAATATTGATAAGACTATAATCTTCACCCACTCTCTTAGACCTTAAAATAGACCTTAAAATTAACAACACTTGACAACAAACCTTTTATGCCCAAGTTTGACCGATAGGCTAACCAATAGACCAAGACCAAAACTCTCACAAGCTACCAATAAGGTTAGATAAGACTAAAGGCAAAGTTTTGAATTATCCCCTCTCAATATGGCCAATTTTGGATATCATTTATCTCACATGTCAAAATTTTCATGTTTCTCATGGTTTTCCCTAATGTACCTACACATAAGATAAAGCATACTTTAGCAGTGTACACCATTCACACAATGTTGTAGTAGCAATAACTTGACAAGTTACTAGAGTAGTGTAGAAAAGTATTCATAAAGCCTAAAAGTATTCTAAAACATTGCATAGTAATCCATATATTTGGTTCTTATATCCCCTCATCCAAATATTCCCCTATATTGTAGATCAATTTGGGATAATGATGAAATATTATGATAGATCAAGGAGCTCCTTGATTAGGGAAAGATCAAACCTAACTCTTCTCCTTATTGTAGTCCAATAGTCCTCACACCCAATAAGGATAGAACCTAATGACTTTTCATAGACTATCATACACTCAACAAATAATAGTGAAAAACTAATAGCATGCATAAACAACCCTCTAAACCATCTTTGAGGTGCACAATATTTCACCAAGCTTGATTTGAAGTCAAGTTACCATCAGGGTCTAGTCCATCCTAAAGATATCTAGAAGATAACATTTAGATAGTGGTAAGGATTGTATAAATGGTTGGTCATACCTTTTAGCCTAACCAATGCACTAGGAATTTTCATGCACTTTATGGATGATTTAATCAGTCCTTTTCTCAACTCTTTTAACATCATCTATTTTGAAGATATTCTCATCTTTAGCAATACTTAGGAGGAGCATCTAGAGCACATCTCACATGTCTTACACACCTTACATCAACATAAGTTTTAGGCCAACTTGTAAAATTGTACATTCAACACTACACATATTCATTACTTAGGATACATCATTGATCACATAAAAATTTGTGTAGATTTAGAGAATACCAAAGTGATCCAATATTTGCCTACTCCATGTAATCTCATAGAAACAATCAATTTTCTTAGACTTTCTAACTTATACCATCATTTCATGCTTGGTTTCTTGCACATATCTTGGGCTCTCAACCAAATAACATGTGAAAAACCCAATTTCAAGTAGAATCATGTGAAATAACATGATTTTTATTTACTCAAGTAATGCCTCTTCACAATGATTATTCTTATTATGACTAACATTATACATTCCTTATAAGTTCACATTAACGCATATATTATGCACTTAGTGCAATACTCATATATCATGGACATCTAGTCACATACCACTTAGAGACATTCAAAAACATATTGAAAAGGTACTCCACCTAAAAGGAATAATAATGTGATATTGTTCAAGAAATCAAGTAATGGTACCACTAAATACTAGGGAAGGAGATAATTATTCATCCAAATCATAAGCTACTTCAATTCTTAGAAATGCAAAGCAAGTCAAAGAATGCATGGCATATGAAATGTATGAATTGCCTACATTAGTTCCATATCATGATCAATCAAAATAAATGAAAGGACCACAAGGTAGTAGATTGCCTTATTTTGTTGCTTTTTCATGTGATCAAGGTGCTAAGCATGCATGAACATAACTTCATAGACTGGGTATCCCTCTACTTAGCTGATAAGGACTTCATAGTGACTTTTAGTAGCCTATTACAAGGTAAAAAAGTTTAATAGTTCTACTTGTTTGACAAGTTTCTCTATAATCTTGAGCATATATGTGTTACTCATGGTGCACCTTGCCAATGACTCATCTGGGAGGTGGACTATTCAAAAACCTCAAAACACTTTTATGTAACAAAAACTCTAGTTGTATTTTAGTCATGATTTTCTTACCTACACATGGGCATAGACATGGAATACCACATCAATTCTTGCATTCCTTATTGCATTTCCAATCCCATGAATAGTAAATTATGACTTTACACACCTCTATCAGTCTCATATAAACCATTGGAATCTATCAATATGGATTTCATGTCTAGGTTACCTATGAAAAGATAATAACATTACATTGTGTTCATTGTAGTGGATAGGTTTTCCAATATGGCTATCATGGTCACTTGTAAGAAATACATTGATGCAGTTAGCACTATGTAAGCCTTATTCAATCATGTTTGGGTTTATTTTGGGCTTACAAAATCCATCATCTATAATCGATATCTTTAATTTTAAGTCACTTTTGTCAAGCATTATGGAGCTTGATGGGTACACAATTAGATTGGTTTATGGATTTCCATCCACAAATAGATAGGCAAACTAAAGTAAAATCATGCACATGATCGCACTTAGGATGACAATCTCTTATACATTCAACATGCCTATAATAGATCCCTTCATAACTCTTTGGGTCATAGTCCATTCTAGACATGTCTTAGGTTTCAATTTTTAGTACCTCTATACATCTCTACGCAGTTGAACACACTCCATGTTTCCTCTTTTATGCATAACTCACACCTCTCACATAATCTAGTGCAATCCTTTGCATAAAGCTTGCTCATACTTCTACACACAAGTACCACACTTTATTATATACTTTCATGTAATGATCACCTTAGATCATAGTATGCACACTCCTCAGCTCAAATTTATATGAATTTTATTGGCATTTAATCTTAAACTAGCCTACTTTATCAGGCCCCACTTTAGCATGACTGTATGTTAACCTACCTTGACCACCTACCTCAACTAGTGGACCCAAGCCAATTGATAATCTTGAGATTTATTACCATTAGTTCTCAATCATTATTCTTGGGATCATGATCATTAGTGAACAAGTAGGAATCATGCAACCAATTTGGTGGTCACTGGCAAGTTATAAACTCCATCATTAGCATGCAAGGAGGGTAAAATGTGTCAACTATACCTTTATTATACTCTATGATATTTATTTTGGCTACCCTTGTAATCATGCATGTTAAATATGTAACATAGGTATTTGACCATAGATATTCAGGTCGATATAATATACAATCATAATATAGATATCATGTTTTGCATATTTAATCTATAACACATTATACCTTTTTCCCTATTCTTTACTATTGAATATAATTTGTGTTTCCTATAATTAAGACTTATGCTCCATTGAATGTGTTTTTATATTTTGTTTTAATAGATATATACGCATTCACTCTACATAACTAAAACTTGATTATTACCTACACACTTGGTCTTGGGCCCTGTTTGTAGATCAATTTGAGACAAACATCAGTTTCTCACTCCATTTGAACCTAGGTTTTTACTGCTTTTAGTGATAGCCATTTTTTAGAAAATTTTCCAATTAGGGCATGACTAGGGAGGTCCAAGAGGAGTGGTGAAACTATTTATCTTCCCAAATTAGTTATTTAGTGATTTCAAAGGTCACACCCTTCACAGATGGAGAAACATCACATGTTGGTGCTTATGCAAGGGTTTTATTTCCAACCATGAGTCCACCATTAGTAATAGGATTGCCACTACCTAAGGGGTTGCAATTGGATCCTATTGAAATCTTAAATAAAGTGCACTCCCAAACCATCTTGGAATTACAAAATAGAATTGGTTGTGATGGAAAGGATATCTCAAAATCTAAGGAAGTAACTTATCTTACCTGATCCCTATAGGTTTCCTCCATGACATTTTAACCAAGCTTGATCTAAGCTTAATCCTTCCACTCTAATGCTTCCCTCACCACTTCATTCCAGTTCCTATGTCTATCCTTCTTAGTGAGTTATGAGAGTTTAGGAGCTAAGGTTGGTGGAACACTAATATTCAAACCTTACACTCTCACCATTGCTCTAAATTCCCACAAGATCCATATTTAATATTTTTATTACACTATATTGAATTTAATAATATATTGAAAATAATTGACTTTAAAAATATTATTTTTATAATATAAATTCATTTAAAATTAATATAAAATATAAACTACTTTTATGATAGTATATTATAGTATTTAATTAAAATATATTAAATGCATTAATTAATTAGTCACAATTAATAATTGTTCATCATCCTATTGAGGTATTTACATCTCTCATCCTCTATAATTATATTTTTGTCTCTCATGAATTCTTGGAGCAAGGAAATCATGAATTGCATTCCTAGTTTTTGTGAACTCATTCTGAATATGAAATCTAAATCAAACAACAAATTAATTGAAATTATTTAGACTAGGTGGCCACCCACTCTAAGATATTTTGTAGGATTGTTTCATTTTGACTATAAAGTTTGGATGTTATGTCTAGAAATAATGAAATTCAAAAAGACATGTAAGCCATTTCATGAGTAACATTGTTTTCACTTTCAATAAAATGGTTACAATTTATAATGGGCATATTCCCACACTAATATCTCAACATGAATTAGTTTAGAATATAAAGCTTGGGCCTTGGGTCTAATAACAAAGAATCACAACAATACATATAAGTGGCATTTATTTATGACTACCTCACACTCTAAGAACAAGCATATTTTGGATTCATTTTGAATATGAAACTAGGGTATAAAAACAAATAAATTAAATAAGTAATATAATCCATTACTTGCATCATTTTAAGAGGACAAGTAATATTGTTTTTTATATGCCTATAACGGATATGATTTAGATTGGGTGGTCACCCACTCTACGAGATTTCTTAGAATGGAGTCATTTAGGATATAAATTAGAGGTCTTTGGACTAATAATAAATAAATTTAATAGTGCATGTAAAACATTTAAGGTATAACACAAAAAATTAAAAATGACACTTGTTTTCACTATACCTACAATGGTTCATAATTATATAATTTAATAACAATTTTAATTTAAAATCAGAAAAAGTGAACCATTGCAAGCATAGTGAAAATATGTCACTTTTTACTTGTATAAATATATTAACACTTATTTTCAATGTGCATAAAATGGTTCACATATTTTTTTTTAATTTATTCATTGCTATACCTAAGCTTAATTTTCAAAATCAATCCAAACACAAAAGTTATTATAATGGGGATTCTATTAATAATCTGATACTTATTTCTTAATATTATTATATGGGGCACACTCCCACTCTAAATGTGAATGAATTAAATTATAGTGAAAATAGGTGTCAGTCATGTTGTATGATCGATGTTAATTGTTAGATGATTGAAACATGTTTTCACTATACATTGTAAGCTTAAAATTGACAGTGGGTGGTTTTATAATGTAAAAATATTGACTCCATGTCTCCAATGGCTCATATATTTTAAAATTTATCATTGTAAAACCTAAGCCTTAAATTCAAAATTTATCCAACTTCTCTTGTTGGTATATCTAAGCATCACATTTAAAATGTTTCCACATATGAATGTTTTTATAGTATGTGTCTTACAATTCTAAATTTTCACTATTGCATTTATAATTCAAATATGTGTCAAGGATATGTAATCATTTTTATTCATCAAACATTATGATTTCACTATGCCTAGAATAATTCGCATATATTATTAAATTTATTGTTGGTAGATCTAATCTTTACAATCAAGATAAATCTTATTATAGGCATAGTGAAAATAAGTATCAATTGTCCTTAACGCATATTTTCACTCTTCATATACTAATGATTCACATTTAAAATTATATTTATTTTGAATTTGAATCAAATGTCTACCAATAATAAATTTGAAAAAATGTTCAAACCATTGAGGGAATTGTGTAAATATAAAGTTTAGGTAGACTAACAAAGTACTTCTATTGCATGAAAAGTGAAAATATATGTTAATCATCCCTCTTAAGTATTTTCAAAATTGAATTCACTATAAAAATAGGTGTCATATTTATATCATATTTTTTATGAATGTAGGATTTAAACAAATGTATAATTTTGCTCAATATATTTAACATTTTACTTTTATAGATTTGATTTAACTTTCACATTTAATTGTTTAATTATAGGAATCAATGGATTTGATTGGTTGTGTATCATGATTGAAGAGTATTCTATGGATATCTACTATTGTTTCAAACTATTTTCACTTTTCTACATTCAAAAGAAATAAGAAACTAAGATAAATGGTCTAGGGTTAGATGATACATGGATGAGGTTTGCACACCGTTATCTAGATGTTGAGGGGACTCCTCTTTGACTGTGGAGGACGACACCTATGAAGAAAGAGACTTAAACAAGAAAATTTTTAGATAGGTAGGTAGTGGACTGCCAAGCAATGCTTGATCCCAAAAGTGCAAAGGCTTTCTGGAAGGGTGACAGTCCACTGGTTGATAAAAAGTAGAATGTTGCTAGAAAAAGAAATGATAAAGAAATGAATAAAAGAAATAGAAACAAATGCATACCTGTATGTGGCAATCTGTCTTCCATAGTCACTAGCATCGGTGGTTCTACCGGTGTTAGTTCGTTAAGGTCTCCGGTGTCAGTTAGTCTGTCGACGTCGGTAGGGGCAATGGGCCTGGTGGCCGACGTCAGTCAGGGCAATAAGGCTTTGGACGAGTTTTAGGTCTGTTTGTGGTTAGCAAAGTAGTTTGGGGTGTCTGCAAGAGTTTTAGTGGCTGGTTCTGGGTTAACAGGATAGAGAGTATGGTCTGAAAGAGGGACAAGATGGAAGACAGGGGCAAAAGGGAGATAAGGGTGAGAGAAGGATTTTTAGCCTCTCTGAGAAGAACAGATAAGGTTGTGTCAAGAATGCTTGGAAATGGGAAGTAAACTAATTGCTAATGTATTTAAAAGAATACTAAAATAAAACTAGTACAAATACTTAGCTGTGGGTGTAGACGCAAAAGTGTAGGAGGTCTATTTTCATTATGGCTAATATTAGAGATGTCGTGCAACCTTCAATCTAGTGTAGAATGACTGGAGCAGAACCTCTGAGCCTGGAGAGTGCTATTAAAACACCGATACCTACAAGAAGTTGAGGAGTGAGAAAGCTTGAAGTTTGGAGCAAGAGGATTCATGTTCACAAGAGACTGGCAATGGAAGCAAAAAATGTAGTTTTAAAGGAACCATCGTCGACAAAACTGTCGACATCAGCTGCATAATGATCGACGTCGGTGACTGAAGAATGGGAAAAGAGGCTATTTTTAGCCTTTTTCCCCATTATTCCAACTACCAAGTCTAACTGTCATTGGGAAATGGTCCAAGGTGGATTAAAGGAATCTGAGAGGCTAATGGGAGGGTTACAAGGGGGGTTTAAGTAATTAAGATTTGGCATGGGGTGAGGGTGGCATGGGTGATGTGTCAAGGGGGCTATTAATTTAAAATAGTTAATTTATTTTAAATTATTAAGTGTGTGGGTTAGGAATGTTTAGGAGGTGGACCAAGGAGACCAAGGGGGAGGATGACCAAGGGATAGACACGATTTTAGTGTCTACATTTGCCCCTTTTTGTCTTGTTGGTTGTTCTGACAAACTACAAGACAAAAACAGGAGTAATTTGCCCTAGGTATGGGATGACATGTTCCCCCCTCAAAGCAGGAGTTAAGGGAAGGGAACCTGAGATCGGGTGTCGATTTGACAGAGAGTGGATGAAAAAGGTGAAGGTGAGGGTGTGAACGCTATAAAGGGTGGGATTGCATGTATGCCACACCACGCGATAGGTCAGGTCAAATTGTCGCAAGTCAGGGTCGAGGAGTGCCAAAATTGAAATAATCAAGCCCCAGCATTTAGTCATAGCTGATTAGGTTATTTGATCCAAGTTGTAGCTCCAATATTCATCGTGTTTCAAGTATCCTAGGCTTAGGAAGTGCTCTTGGAAACACGAAAATGTCACAAGTAGTGGGGATCAACTTACTCGTGATCCAATACTTGTGAGGGTCATAATGTGGGTTGCAGACAATTTGCTAACTAGTCGTGAGGTAGCACAGGCAATCAAAACAACCAAGGCAAAGTTGTCTTGGAAGTGGTCATGGTTGGAGGAGATAATCGCGATCTCCATGGTCATTGGTCGAGTCGAGTCGAGATAGATAGTTGGTCCATTAGATGGACGGATGAAGGAATGGCCAAGCTAACCTCAGAAGACCCCATGTCAACTGAGTGTTGCCTACATAGCCCTTGTTGTTAGGGCCTCAGGCCAATGTAGTTCTCCTAAAAATGGAGGAAGAGGGTTGGTTATGGATAGGTTGGATGAGGTTAAGTCATGGTCAAAGGTAAGATAGTTTGTCCATCAGGTAGATGAACAAATGGATGTGGTCGAGCTAACCCCAGAAGACATCATGTCAACTGAGTGTTGCCTACATAGCCCCTGTTTGAAGGGCCTCAGACCAATGTAGTTCAAATGAAGAGGCAAAATGATTGATGATTGATCATGATTGTATGAGGTTAAGGGTTTAGCACTTCCCATATGTCTGAGGGTACGTGCTTGAAATGATGAGGGTAAGATGATGTTACAGCCTTTTCCATATTATGTGATGGTGTATTCTATAACATTGGTTGAGTGGTCTTTCATCCCTATCAATTTTCCATATTAGTGATGGTGTATGCTAAAAATGAATTGAGTCTATTTATGCTTCAGCAAGTAATGGTTTATGCTTGGCATAAATTGAGTGGTCGATAGTTTCCATGTGTATTGGTTTACATAGAAACTAGTGTGAATATGCTATGAGACCGTTTAGTGGTTTGAAAAGGTTTGGGTTGGGTTGGTTGAATGTGACCAAAGTGTATGAAGTGAAAGGCAAATTTCTCTTTCATTGACAAGGACCCGATGATAGCATAGGTAGGGGGTTTTAGAAACAAAAGCCCCATTCATGCATTACGTCGTTGACCATTGGTTGTGTTAGAGAAGTAATCGAATCACTTTGACATTAAAATGAGCTTGAAGTCCCTTGAGTAAGTGATGTGATATGTTAGGATAGGGTAACCCTTTTGAGTAGGGATAACTTTACCCCTTTTTATAAGAGACCCAAAAAATGACTACAAGTCAAGTCCATGACCTTTTGTTTTTTTTTTTTTTTCTTTTGAGCAGACTGATGAATGCGGGAAGTCTACATAGAGATGTCATTTTGTTTTGTGGTCATATTGTGAAGTTGATCGATGTGGGAAGCTTCTGAGATAGTGTTGTTTGTAGCAAAATTTAGGCATAGCCATCCTTCGAGGGACTGGTCTATATTCTGCTTTGTATATATTTTGAGGGCTTTGAATAGCTTTCCTTCAAGGGAGTAGTCTATTTGCTACAGTAATGATGATACAGCTATCCTTTGAGGGAGTAGTCTGCATTTAGAATTTATGACCTTTTGATATTTTGACATCTTGATGTATTTTTGATAGAATTTTGAGTCATGGACAAGACTATAGAAGTTTAAGGGCTCCCTTTTATTAGGACAAAGCATTCATACTTTATGAAAGGGTTACAGAGGGATTGTTTAGGGGAATAGGGTTGAAAGGAATAAGGATTAAGAGGACAGGGATTGCTCAAGAGATGAGCTCAAGTTAAATGTCAAGTGAATGAGTACTCGACTAATAGTAGAATGGTCGCAAATGTAAGGCATTAAGGGGCTTAGGTTCTAGTCGGCCTTCAAGAGAAGACAGACGATAAGTCCCTGATCCATACATGTGCGTGATGATGTAAGGTCTAAGCTAATTAGGATCAAATTCACCTCATTTACTCTGTTCCATATTGGTCACGTGTTGATTTTCTTTGAGGACAAGGTCTCCAATTTTAAAATCTTTTTCTCTCAAATTTTTGTCATAGGCTTGCTTGATGTAATTTTGATAGACATGGATGGTTGAGGGTAGCAAGATGATGTTCATCGAGTAACTCAAGTTAAGCTAAGTGATCTTGATGAAAGTCATCGTTAGAAAGAATGTCATGCAGAGAGATACAGAGAGATGGGATCTATACTTTGAGAGGTAGGATAGCCTCTGTTCTGTACACTAGAGAGAAAGGGGTAGCACCCGTAGGGGTTCGGATGCTAGTGCGGTAAGCCCACAAAGTGAAGGGAATGTGAATGTGCCAATCCCTTCTAGTGTTGTTGACCACCTTCATGAGAATTTTAGTTAAGATTTTGTTGGAAGCCTTAGCCTACCCATTTGCTTGTGGGTAGTAAGGCAAAGAGAAGCTGAGCTTGATGCCAAATGAGTCATAAAGTTTTTGGATAGTTTTGTTTTTTAATGACTTGCCATTATCAGTGATGATTTTGTGAGGTACACCGAAATGACAGATGATGTGGGTGTTGATGAAGTCAAAAAATTTGTCAGCTTTTGTGGAGATGAGAGGAATAGCTTCCACCCATTTAGTGAAATACTCGATGGCAGTGATAATGGACTGATGACAAAGAGATGAATGAGGGTTAATCTCACTGATGATATCTAAGCCCCATTGTGAAAAAGGCCAAAAATATTGAGTGACTTGCAAAGCGTGGCTCAGGAGGTAAAGTAAGTTAGCATGCTGTTGGCACTTGATACAATGCCGAACATAGTCACTACAGTCTTGATGAATAGTTGGCCAATAATAGCCCAGGCGAAGGATGCGCTTGGCAACCGAGTTACCACTAAAGTGTCTGCCACAAATCCTATTGTGGACCTATTTAATGGCATGAGATGCTTTAGTGGAGGTTAAACAATGAAGAAGGAGGCCATCAAAACCTCTTTTATAGAGAAGACGCCCTAGCATGGTATAGCGAGCCATGCGTATGATAAAGGCCCGTCGTGCATTACTAGAGAGATCAGAAGGGATGATAGAATGAGCCAAGTAGTCCACAAGTTATTTATACCAAATATCCCATGGACTAGAGTCTATGGTGTTGACATGGTTGATGTTCAAAGAAATGTATGAAGGCAAGGGCATGTGATGCAATGTGATGAAAATTCTTGATGAAGATGATGAAGATGGAATATGCAAGGTGAGAGAAGCCATGGTGTCAGCAAACTTATTCGTTGATCGAGGAATAGTCTGCAAGAGGTAATGGTCAAAAGAAGCTAGGAGGGTGTCAACAAGGTGCTTGTACCTTTGCAAAATTTCATTTTTGCAAAGATATGAACCATTGATTTGATTGACGATAAGTTGTGACTCACCAAAGATGTTGATGGTCTTGATGCTTAAAGAAAGGGTGGTTTGAAGTCCCAAAATTAAGGCTTTGTATTCAGCCATATTATTGGTACATTCAAAGTTGAGTTTGAAAGATAGGGGCATGGGCTCACCCTTGTGTGGGATGAGAATGACCCCCGCACCCCCACTGAGTTAACATTTGGAGCCATCAAAGAACATCATCATTTGGTAGAATGTGTCATCAGTCGAGAGGGTGGCGATCAATTCATCGGGGAACTCACATTGAGAAGGTTGATTCTTAGGTAGAGGGGCATCTACCAGTTGGTCAGTGATTATTTGCCCCTTATGGATTTTTGCTGGATGAATTCCAAGTCAAACTCAACAAGAAGCACGAGCCAACGAGCCATACGCTAGTTTTGGTATGGCTTGGAATGCATGTATTTAAGAGGTTCAGTGTGAGTGATGACAAAGGTTTTGTGATTGAGAAGATAATGATAGAGCTTGGTAGTGGCAAAGACTAACGCCAAACAAAGTTTCTTGGTATGGGTATACCGAGTTTCATAGTTGATGAGTTTCTGGCTTATATAGTAAACCGCTTGCTCACGGTGTTGCTCATCTCAATGCATGATCATGACACCTAATGAATGGTTAATTGCTGAGATGTAGAGGTAAAAGGGTTGGTTGTCTTTAGGTGGAACGAGGACTGGTGGAAAGACTAGATAACATTTAAGGGCTTCAAAAACCTCTTGGCAGTCCTTATCCCATTTAAAGGAGATGTCCTTTTTGAGGAGGTGATGAAAGGGTTGGCAATGGTCGAAGAGCTGTGAGATGAAGCGATGGATGGATTCGAGCTTCCCTTGTAGGCTATGAAGTTGCTTAAGATTGGTCAGGGGTGGCATTTTGAGTATAGCCTAAATTTTAGCAGGATCTATCTCAATGCCATGGAGAGAAATGAACCCCAAGAGCTTCCCTGAGAGGACCCCAAAGACGCATTTCTTGGGGTTAAGGCAGATATTGTATTGAAGAAGGTGAGAGAAGATGATCTTGAGGATGGTCAAATGGTTGCGATGAAGCTTAGACTTGCCAAGCAGGTCATCCACATAGTCCTCCATGATTTTATGGAGGAGATCATGAAAAATGTAAGTCATGGCACATTGGTATGTGGCACCTACATTATTTAGGCCAAAAGGCATGACCCTATAGCAAAAAGTCCCCCATGGGGTGATGAAGGTAGTCTTGTGCTGATCTTTTAGTGTAATCAAGATTTTGTTATATCCTGAGAACCCATCCATGAGTGATAGCATCTCATGACCGGTCATGAGATCAACAAGTTGGTCAATGTTGGGAAGAGGAAAATCATCTTTGGGATAGGTTAGGTTAAGGTCGTGATAGTCAGTGCAAATTTAGATCCCCCCAGTTGCTTTGGTGATAAGGACGATGTTAGACACCCACTACAGATAATCAATGGGTTGGATGAAAGAGACAGAGAGAAGACACTGAAGCTCCTCTTTGACAAGAAGCGCAACTCAAGGATGCATCTTTTAAAGCTTTTGCCTAATAGGCTTAGCCTCTAGGTTTGTGATGATGTTATGAGTGGTAATGTTAGGGTTGATGCCAGGCATATCACTGTAGGTCTAGGCAAATGCCTTGCTATGGTCTGAAAGGAAGTTGGTGTAGTTGATCTACTCCTGGGTGTCCAAAGATTGACCAATCTTTAAGATGTGAGGAACATCAGAAGATGGAAGGTTAATGTCAATGGTTGATTCATTTAACATAACTTGTGTTTTAGAAGGAAGGGAGAGTTAAATGAAAGAGTCATCAACACCCATGTAGGTGAGAATGGCATCATCATCTATGCAGTGGATAGTATTGATGGTTGTCGATTCATCGTCTATCATGTTAGGATAAATGAGAGGGAGAGACCTGGATACCCTATTGAGTTGATAGGTTAGGGGTTCCAAGCGGATGGTGTTTATGCAAAAAAAACTAGGATGGATGGAAACCACCAACTCCGTAGGTGAGGATGGGGGAATAGGTGAGCTTGGCAGAGATTGGTCTATGATGGGTTTGGGACAAAGGTTTGTAGAGGCTTCAGTGGCTTCTTGGAAACCCAGACCATATCGTTTCTTGGCATTGTCATCATTGGGTGGTTTGATGGGCTGATGGGAGCCTTATTCGTAGCACCCAAAGCCAAAACCCTTCCATGCACACCTATAGAGATAGGTATGAGCAAAGGTGGGGTTGCCAAGAAAGGAGAAGTCAGATGTGAATGGTTGAGGTGAGGAGATAGGGTTCCCATGAGTAGGAGCTCGATCAAGACCCCCATAGATGAGGTTGGTTCGAAGGTTAGGATGGTTCGAAGGTTAAGAGGACCACAAGGGATGACCATTTTGATCTGATGGTCATAACTTAGACTGTGATGAAGCTATCCATACTCTTGCAGAGTCTGGAACATGTCTAAGGTAAATAAGTGATATTACCCAAGTGAAAGTTGTTGTAAGATATATTCCATGGGGTCCTTGGTTGTCGCTTGAGGAGGTGGTGCGAAGGCGACCACCGTTTGTAAACTAGTTGAAGCCTCTACAGATGGAGGTGGTGTTTGGGTTGGTGTCTTGAGAGGAATGAGAATGTCATTTGATCGATAGGTCATGTTACATGTCTTGAAAGGAGATGGGTCAGTAGGAATGACATGGAATTGCCCGTCGTGTTCAAATTTGACACAACAGTGCAGTGTAGAAAGAACACAAGCCATGGCACAGATCTAGGGTTGTCCTCGTGGCATGTTATATTAGAACTCTCCCTCAATGATGTAGAAGAGCTTTGAGACTGTGCGTGGGCTGACACAAATATGGAGGATGATGGTGTCAATGGTGGTAGTAGTGGTGTCATTAAAGGATCGAAGGATTACGTCAGTTTTTGATATGCAATTCTTAGGGAGGGCCAATTGATCAAAGGCATGGGTAGAAATGATATTAATGTTGGTGCCCCCATCAATTATAACTCACTTAATGTGGGTTTGATCAACATACGCTGTGATGAAAAGAGCAGCATCCTGATCTTCTGAGTTAGAGGTAAGAATTTCAAAATTGCTGAAAGTAATAAAGGCAATGGGAGATAATGAATGGACTATGGTAGCTAGTGGTTGGGGGTCTTTGGGTTGGACCTCCACTGCCTATAAGGCTCTGATTAGAGCTTGACAATGTTGGGGTGAGCTTTGGATGAGGTCATATAAGGTCATCTTCACGAGCATTTGGTGAAGTTGTTTTAACATAGAGTCATGGATTGCCCCTGAAGAAGAGGGTTGGGATGCACCCAGGATGGAAATCTTGGGCTTTGGTGGTTGACGTGGCTGAACAAAAGGGTAGGTCCAAAGAATAATAGCTTTTTCTTTTGCCTTATCCTTTTGTGACCTAGTGGTTACGTGGATGGCATTAATTTCAAAGAGAGGGGGCAAAAGAGGTGAAGGGACCATAGTTTGTTGATGAGATGTCAATGACGATGAAGAGGTTTGAGAGATACGAGAAGGTGTTAAAGGTCTGTCGATAGTGTCCTCAAGGAGAAGGGTGTCTTTCTCCATGTATTGGTGAATGACAACCTTGAGGGCACAACAATTCTTGGTATCATGTCCCGGTGTGCAATGATATAGACAAATTTTAGTATCATCGAACTAGGAAGGTTTTGACCCGAGAGGTTAAAATGGTTTGATAGGCAGAAGGGTTATGCTGGAGGTTTGTAAAATTTGGCACAATATCAAAGCATATGGACCCACTAAAGGTTCGGTTCTTGTTGATGCATGAGGTGTCGATGACTTTTACTTGGGAGGTGTTGAAGGAGGCTTTCGTACCACCTTTTGGGTTGGTGGTGCGGCCAGGTGTGTAGACGACACTTTCTTTACGAGAGGTGCCAAAGTTTTCAAAGGTGGTTGGCTTATGGTAGGCAAAGGAAGTAGTGGAGGTAACTTGTTTCGGTTAGGGGTTGGAGTAGGGAGCACTCCTATTAGGTTAGAAGGATGAGGGCCCAAAATGGAGGGCAATGGTGATGGTGGAGGAGGAGTTCACCACTGTGGTTTAGCAGTCTTTTTTGGTTTGGTTTGAGGACCACTATTGGGTGAGGCAAGGTTCAAGTCTACCTTCACTTACGGGTGAGTGAGGTTAGTGATAAGGTGAACACTGAGTGACTTGATGGGTTTTGATATGGTGGATGAGGGTTTATGTTCTGATGTGGATGGTTGATGTTTTGAAGGTTTAGAAGTGGAAGTCTAGTCTGTGTCAGAGACTTTGGGGGATTTTGTCATAAGAGGGTCAGCGACATGAGATGAGATAGGCTGGGCAGGATGAGGAGCTTTGAGTCACTCCCATAATGCCTGATGCTCCAATTTCCTCGATTAGAGAAGTCCTAGTTTCTCTACTAATCGAGAGAATGGTTGGGAAGATGTCAAATGAGGCTTTGGTCCTTTAAAAGATGTGGATGGTTGCAGGGCCGAAAATGTGTTAGGTGTAGCAATCTCAGACCCAAGGTGTGGGGGATTCATAACTGGATTGTCTTTGGTCAAAGAAGGTGGAGAGACAGGTTCTTCTCTTAGTGGAGAAGGAACTAGAGAATGTGACTCCTCAAGAGGGTAGAGGGCAGGGATGATTGTGCCTTCTACTTGTGGTTGAGGAGTAGGAAGGGTAAGGTCCTCCATTGGTAGTAGGAAGGACGAAGGCGAGGCTGGTGGTGCTGGTATGGTCAAGGCGTCCTCCAATATAAGAGAGGTTGATGGAAAACTAACAGGAGAAGAGGGTTCATCCATGTGTGATGGATTGATGGGTTGACTAACCTCTTGAGACTGTGAAAGAGGTTGGTCAGGCATGATAGGTGAGACTGTGTTGACTGTGCGTATATTATGTTCTTGAGAGTCATCAGTCATGGTCTGCACATTATTTTGGCTAGGATGATGGTTAGGAAAGGGTTGTTTAAAGATGTCTATGCTTTGATTGGGTGGCACATTTGGGTTGTCCAAGATGAGGTCACCTTTATCAAGCATGTCTTGAATGATGTTCTTAAGAGTCTTACAGTTGGCTGTGTCATGGCCTTTGACACAGTGATAATTACAAAAGTCATTCTCCCTATGCCATGTAGGGATAGCATGCGAGGGATTGAATTGAGGAGGTAGTCAGATTTGGGGGAGCTTGAGGACTCCCTGTTTCACAAGTTTATCCAACATTGATGCATATGATTCTCCTAGTGGAGTATACTAACGCTGCACATATCTTTGCTGGAATTGTTTGGTGATGTAGTCTGATGTGGAAGGCTGAGATTGGTTATTTGTTGAAGAAGATGATCTAATGACTACAACATTTGCTAATGCCTTAGATTTGGAATTAGAAGAAGAAGGTTTAGAGGAAGAGTCATTAGACTTGGTGGTGGGGTTTTTACTCCATAATTTGACTTTGTTTTCCTTGACGACATGTAGTTCAAGCTTCTTAGCCATTGTGAAAGCTTTGTCAAAGGTACAGAATGTTTGAACATGGAGAGTGGATGAAATATGTTTGACACACGCTTGGGAAAAGAGTTCGATGAGTTCAGGTTGAGGCAAAGAGAAGGAGAGCTGGTTAATTAAGCCTCTCCAATGGGCAACAAAATTGGCTATAGATTCATCGTCAAACTATCTGATAGAGTATAGATCTGTGATGGAGACCTTTTTGGTGATATTGATCGAGAAGTGGTCAAGGAAGAGTTGGGCCAGTTGGGTGAATGTGAAAAGAGAGTGTCTAGTGAGAGAGCTGTACCAATCGAGGGCAGCACTAGAAAGTAACATGGGGAATGTGCACAAAAGTAATGTGTCATCATGTGCTATCAGGTAACAAGCATGTCTGAATGCTTGTAAGTGTTGTTGTGGGTCTTCCTTACTCTGGAAGTGAGTAAACTTAGGAAGTTCCCATTGACTGGGATACAGCTGAATTGGGACAGAGGGATGGATGGGTTCATTACAAATTTAGTCATATGAAAGGACATTTCTTGAGCCTAAAATAGAGGTCTCAAGATTAGACATTTTGTCCATCAACATTTTGATTAGATCAGTTGACGGATTTGTAGGTGGGACACCCCCTAGGTTGTAGGGCACTTGGAAGGTGCTAGAAGGGGCATATGATGTAGTCAATTGCACTTGTGTAGGTGCAACATACTGATAACTAGTCATTGGGATAGATGTGGAGACCAAGGGGGGTTATGTCATGAAGGTAGAAGGCATGACTAGGCTTGATGTTGCTAGAGGTGGTTGAGTTATGGCAACATTAACCAAGGGATGAGTGGCCACCCTGGTGTTGATAGGGGTGAGAGTAGGTGGGATGGAGACAACTAGATTTTGGAAAGGGGTAGAAGTTTGTTGAGTAGTATGTGGTTGATGGGGGGTCAAAACCCCAATGGAAGTGGGCCCAGAGATAGAAGGAGAAGCCACACTTAAAATATTAGTCATGGGCTAGTTATTAGTCAAAGTGATAGCCTGGGTGTCTATGGGTTGGATTACAGATGCTATCGATATGATGGCCGTCTCAACTAAAGAGGTTGGCATCCCATAAATTGGGTTGCTTAAGGAGTCTCACGTTTGACTTCACACGAGATAATGTTGAAGGGCCTTGACATTGAGGTCAAGGAACCTTTTAAAGTCTTAGTCCCCCTCAAGGACAATGGGAGGCTGAGTCAGGGTTGGTTGGGTAGGAGTTGATTTGGTCTTTGAATGATACTCTATTAGAGGACTGGTCATGGAAGGCAAAGGCGGGAGCGGTTGTTGCCTCACATGGTCAACAAGAGTCTTGGTTTGACTACGTGTCAAAACCATTCAAGGCAAGAAAGGGTCAGGTTTCAGAAATAATGTTTTTCAGTCTCAAAAAACTAGAATGGGTGTTGGATAGCAAGAAAGTCGAGTTTTAAGGCTGTTGTTTTGGAAGAAAGATTATGATAGTGACTAACATCAGTTGAAAAATCAATGTCGGTGAGAACAAGTGCTCGACGTCAATCAGATAACCGATGTCGGTGAAGAAAGGTTGCCGACGTCAGTTAGAAAACCAATGTCGATTACTATGTGGTTGGAAAAGAAGAAAGAAAAAAAGGTTCTGAGTTGTTTGAAGCTCAAAACAATGAGTCCTCACTAGCTCAAAAACTTAGATAAAGGTAGAAAAAAAGATGAAGACAAGCAGACCCTAATGTTAATTCCTAAGAATAAGTTTTAGAGTCTTGTTGGCTTATGCCTTAGAGTGTGTTTGAGAAGTTAGCTTGTAGAACGGGTCTTAGAAGAAGCAATCTAAGCTTGGTTTCAGGTTAGTTTCGATGCTCAAGATCTGTATTAGGTTCCATACATGGCCTGGTGCTAGGAGCTTACTCCCCTCACTTCATGAACCCAGAGCCAAGCTGGGCCACTTAGCCAATATATACTTCCCCTAGATTTTATCCTCTGCTAGAGAATAGAGTGGGCTTTCCCCTTGGTAGTGAAGTCCAAGTGAGATTGTCGGGACGAGTAAGGTATCCGCTAGGTGATGAAATCCTAGTTGGACCTTGTCTCAAGTATGTTTAGATGTTTGATTTTGTGCAAGTGGTCTGCTCATGTAACATAAGTGGCCTACACTTTATTCATGATGCATTTTTAATTACTAGATGTGAGAGCTAAGTATGCATTCAGGAAGAAATGAAATGCAATGTATTTTAAGCCCAAATTGAAATGTGTGTTCGTATGCAGACAAGTGAGAAGAGGTTGAAGAGTATGATTTTGACTAGTCTAAGATGCAATAAAGAAAGAAGGGTTCTTTTTAACCTTGCTAATAGTGTCTTTTGGAAGAGATAGAGGAAAAGGATGAAAGAAGAGGCCTAATGCACCTATATGAAAAGTATGCTTTTAGAAGAAAAAATATGAACCCAAGGAAAAGTCCTAGGGTCCCACCGGGTGTGCCAGAATGTTTCAAATTGTTTTCGCTTTTCTACATTCAAAAGAAATAAGAAACTAAGATAAATGGTCTAGGGTTAGATGATACCCAGATGAGGTCTGCACACTATTATCCAGACATTAAGGGGACTCCTCTTTGACTATGGAGGATGACACCTATAGAAGAAAGAGACTTAAACAAGAAAATTGTTAGATAGGTAGGTGGTGGACTACCAAGCAATGCTTGATCCCAGAAGTGCAACGGCTTTTTGGAAGGGTGACAGTCCACTGGTTGATAAAAAGTAGAATGTTGCTAGAAAAGGAAATGATAAAGGACTGAACAAAAGAAATAAAAACAAATGCGTACCTATATGTGGCAATCTGTCTTTCATAGTCACCAGTGTCGTTGGTTCTGCCGGCGTCGGTTAGTCTATCGACGTCGATAGGGGCAATGGGCCTGGTGGCCGGTGTCGGTCAAGGCAATAAGGCTTTAGATGAGTTTTAGGTCTGTTTGTGGTGAGCAAAGTAGTTTGGGGTGTCTGTGGGAGTTTTAGTGGCTGGTTCTAGGTTAACAAGACAGAGAGTATGGTCTAAAAGAGGGACAAGATGGAAGACAGGGGCAAAAGGGAGATAAGGGTGAGAGAAGGCTTTTCAGCCTCTCTGAGAAGAACATATAAGGTTGTGTCAATAATTCTTGGAAATGGACAGTAAACTAATTGCTAATGTATTTAAAAGAATATTGAAATAAAACCAGTAGAAATACTTAGCTGTGGGTGTAGATGCAGAAGTGCAGGAGGTCTGTTTCTGTTATGGTTGATACTGGAGATGTCGTGCAACCTTCAATCTAGTGTAGAATGACTAGAGCAGAACCTCTAAGCCTGGAGAGTGCTATTGAAATGTTTATACCTACAAGAAGTTGAGGAGCGAGAAAGCTTGAAGTCTAGAGCAAGAGGATTCACATTCACAAGAGACTGGCAATGGAAGCAGAAAATGTAGTTTTAAAGGAACTGTCGTCAGTAAAACTATTGACATCAGCCGAATAATGACCGACGTCAGTGGCTGAAGAATGGGAAAAGAGGCTATTTTTAGCCTTTTTCCCCATTCTTCCAATTGCCAGGTCTAACTATCATTGGAAAACAGTCCAAGGTGGATTAAAGGAATGCGAGAGGCTAATAGGAGGGTTAAAATGGGGGTTTAAGTAATTAAGATTTGGCATGGGGTGAGGGTGGCATGGGTGATGTGTCAAGGGAGCTATTAATTTAAAATAGTTAATTTATTGTAAATTAATAAGTGTGTGGGTTAGGAATGTTTAGGGGGTGGACCAAGGAGACCAAGGTGGAGGATGACCAAGAGATAGACACGATTTCGGTGTCTATAACTATCTGAAAAACTACTATAATGACTTTTATTAGTTTCATAAAATATTAGGGTCACATCATGTAGTTATTTAATACAACATAATTTGGCACTAGTTGCATTTATAGTGATATAATAACATGCTCATAATGATCACTAATTAGAATTATGTTCTATTTGATATATAAATAGAATCACATATGTGTATTTTTAATATTTTTGTCCAAAAAATATCACTAAATATGATACCCTAAGGTAGACCCCCTTTGTTTTTTAGGAAAATACCTGAAACCTCCAAAAGGCCCAACTTTCCCTTTATACTTTGTAGAACCCAGAACTCTAGATGCAATTTGCACTTGTGAAAATTACTTCGTAGATTTTGAATCTTGTGAATCACCCAACACCCAAACCAGTGGAATTTGGAAGCCACCATGTACTTTGCACATTTTCAAAATGTGCAAAATACATGGTAGGATCTAGATCCCATGAAGCACCAAAACCTAAAACCTACATAACTCAAAATTCACCATGCACTTTACAAGCTTTCACAATGTCAACAATACATGGTAGACTCTGAATCTTACCACACACCCAATCCAATGAAATCCATAACTTGATGTGCACTTTACATATTTCACAACATGAAAAGTTTATGATGGGCTCCAAATCCGACAAAATAAAATTTAAGTTGCTTCTAGCACCTCTAACCTCTGTGAGAACTTCCAGGTGCTTCTAGAACCTCCAACCTCCATGGGAACTTCTAGGTGCTTCCAGCACCTTCAACCTCCATGGGAACTCTCGAGTGTTTCCATAACCTCTGACCTCCATGGGAACTTTTAGGTTCTTCCAACACCTTTCACCTCCATATGAAAATTTTATTACAACAATAAATGGATCACTATGAAATAATCAGAGATAGAAGGAAAATTCTTGAAGGAATAGATCAATAAGGACTTTCAGAAGAGAACTATTTGATGTTGGGAAAGAGAAAACATATTTTACACTTTATATTTTTTTTAATGTGGAAGTTGTAAAAATCACAAGTATAAATTGCACTTTCCATTTTTATAAGTATAGATTGATAAAAAAGTGTAAAATCATGAAGTGTAAATTGCACGGTTCATTTTGGAAAAAGTGATAAAGACTTAAAAAGTTGTATAAGTCTCACTTGAGTTTTGCACATAGGTTTTTTGCATGAAAAACTAACTTGAATTTATTTCAAAGATATATTTTTATTTTTTGAAATACTATTTCTATTTTGGGTGCCTCTTTTGCATGAAGAGCTATTTTCAACCATTACCAGATGAAGAAGCATGTCATGGAGATCCAGTAATTCTAGCCATACCATACCACACCATTAAGATCATTCCCAACTCATGCATGCCATTTTATATCCATTCCGTAAGTCTAAAAATGCTAGAAATAAAATAAATTGCCTTTCTTGCATGAGGTTTTTAGATCTACATGATCTTCTCTACTGGGCATTTGAGTTTCAACAACTACATGTCTTCTATGACATATTTTGTATAAACATGGGTAGACCCCATGGCCAAATCTTTTTGATGTTAGTTATATTTTCTACATTTTTGAATATATTTGCTACAATTTGTAACCTTTGAAGAGAAATAAATTTGAAGATTTGCCTCTCTTGTGTTGTGTAATCTCTATGTGTGTGCAAGTTATTTGATTATTTGTGGAAGTGTTTTCTTTTATTTCAATCTGTGTTGTGTAATCTTTGTGTGTGACAAAGTTATTTGATTATTTTTGAAAGTTTCATCTTTTATTTTAGTCTCAAGAAAATTCATTTGTGGTATTTTACCCTCTTGATAATATTGTTTAGAATAAAGATATTTTTCCATTTTGTGAAAAATAGCTAAAATACTGCCTCTGATTTCCAAATTTGCATGATTTTGTGCTTAAATAAATCCAGTCAATTTTTAACTCTATTGTGTTTGTCAATCAAGAATTTATATCCACTATAAAATATTTGGTGTAATCACAATATTTTTTAGTTTTCTACAAATTTTAATTCTTCAACCCTTTTCCCCATCAAAACCCTAGTTTAGGATCAAAAATCACTAAAGAGTGAGATTTCCACAAAATTGGTATTTTATCAGTTTGAATCATATTTAGTGAAAAGAATATGGCCTTCTCCAGAGATTAAACTCAAATTGTTAAGGTCCCATTACTTTAGAGGTTTTTCCATTATATCATTAGGAATTGCACAACAAGCTACAGAATCAAGACAGGTGCAATCCTATGTGATAATATTTTTTTGGCACATCTAGTGTGAATTGATCCTATAGAGAGTGGAAATATTGTTGGTGTTTCTTTCCTCTAATCATCTTTTGAAATTAAGCAAGTTAGCACCAATGGTGACTTTGAATCAACATCAGTTGGTATGAGCAGCCCAGGTGCCTAACCACCATCATTTGGTATGTATCATCACCCATTTGATCAAAATGCATGTTCCTTCATTCCTTATCCTTCATATCAAGTTATAAATGTCCATGGATTCACCCCAAGTTTCCCTCAAGATTCAACCAGCCTTATCAGAATTTGCCTCTCTAGTCAACTAGAAATGATCCTTAAGGAGATGATGCTTGATTTTGAGAGAAAATATAGAGATATTGATGGGGAAAGGGGATATAATATGCAGCAAGAAGAGTATGCTTATCATGCTTATCTCCATCAATAGGAGATGAGTGATAAAGAAATATATCATAAGGAGTGTTTGGCTAGATAGATTATAGCCAAAGAGGAGTATATGCATCAACTTCTTATGCAAATGCAAAAAATTGAAGATCAAGCTCAACCCACTAAAAATGAGGCTCCCACATTCAAGACCCCAAGATTCAAGCAAGGTAAACCTTATGAAGTTTCCAGTAAGCCTCCTTGTTTTAAAATTACAAGTGTTAGAGGTCCCCTTCCTTTGAGAAAGCCTATCATCCTGAAGAACAACCCTCTCAAAAGCCCTTGTCACCTCAAGAACCTAATACCATCCCATCTAGGATCCTCTCTTATGCCAATGACCCTAACTATGTCATACCCTCTCTTTTGAAACCACACTCTCCCACACCCATTTAGGAAAAGGAGAAGGTGGCCAAACCTTATGCTTTCCCCTCATAGAAATCAATCAATGAGGCTATAATGAAGAAAAGAGAAGTACTAGATAAAGTGGCCCAGGAACTAGTCTAAGGAGAAGAGGTGTTAGCTTAGCTCAATGAGCTTTCCCTACCAAAGTTTCAATAATATCCCTCCCTTCCCCAAGAACCACCTAAAAAGGCCTTTAAGGTCCCTAGTTAGAAGGATACATTCTTGACTTGTAATCAAGGTGAACTTATTCACCCTTCCACCATCTCCCTCATGAAGGAGGAATCTATTTTAAAAAGAATAGAGAAGGAGCTTACAGTCAAAATTGAGCCTAAAAAGGACAACACAAGTTTTTATGATGAAGATTTCATGATAGGCAGTCCACTTCACTCAAGGAGGGAAAAGTTAGGTTTTGATCAGACTACTTCGTATGATTTTTATGAATTAGATCCTAAAGGTAGTACTAATTCCTTCATATTTAAAGAGGTATGTATTTAGGTTTTAGCTAAGATAAAAGGGTATTTTTATTTGTTCCAAGAACTTCTATTTGGTGTGGTTGTATATGAAGATGACCAAAGTATAGAGATTGATATAGTCAATCAGTAAGCTAAAGAAGAGAAGGAAATAAAGAACAAGGAGGATGAGGATAAAGTATGGTATAGTTGTACCATGACTTCATGGACCAGGTAGAGGTTCTAAACTAGCTTATACCTCTTTGATAACATGGAGATGAAATTTCTAATTAGGTTGAAGATGCTAACCAATCTCAAGATGAATTATCCATTAAAGGCAGTACTAATGTATTCAAGAATGAAGGAGAATGATCATATAAAGAGCCATAAGAACATGACATTTTGGGCCTTAGGTGGACTGATAAACTAACATATGTCTCCTTTCAAAGCAAATAAAAAAAATATGGTGTTGAAGCTAGTATTGTCTCAGATGACCAAGAAAAAGCTGCCTTTTGGGGTAAGTTAGAGATTTTTTGCCTAAGCTTAAATAGTCAACCAGGCACTAGTTCAAAGGAGACATCACATGTTTTTCTTACTTCATAGCAAAAAATTAAGCCATTAGATGAGGAGGTTACAAGGGCCCCTATAGTCCAATTTGGAGTAATCCATAAATAAATGGACCAATATGCTTACATTGGAGATATGTTTGTCCCCTTTCATCCACTTGGGAACATGCTAAAATAATCATCAGTTAGGCATCTTAACTCACCTATTTTGAGCTTTCAAAAGCAAGGTGTTTTTTATTATGGCTTATTGCAAGTAAGTGATGCTAAATATTTCCCGTTTGACCCAAGTGGAAAGTACTCGTAAATTGCAGCCCTCTACATATTAGAATAGTTTTCATGTTGTCCTCTAAGTGCCTTTGTGCATATTTTTTTAGTAGGTTAGTTGTATATTTTCATGAGTGCTCATGCATAGGTCAAACTCATTAAGAGTTTGGTTCTTTAGGTTGTGTTATTTTTTCCTATTTTGTTTGTCTATTTTTTTATTTTGTTTGTGTTTAGGTAAATCCTAGATTTCTCTTCCTTAGGTTAGAGTTCATTTAGACCAATATTAACTCCATGCCCAATGTCTTAAAAGGCTTCTAGATTGAAAATGATTAGCATGCAATCATCCCGTAGAGGTCACCAAAAATATCATTACATCTAATACCCTAAGGGAGACCCCCTTTATTTTTTAGTAAAACCCTTAAAACCTCCAAAAGACCCACCTTTCCCTTTATGCTTTGTGGAATCCATAACTCTAGATGAAATTTTCACTTGTGCAAATTACTTCACAGGTTTTGAATCCCACAAATCACCCAACACCCAAATTGGCAAAATTCAGAACCCACCATGCACTTTGCACATTTTCACAATGTGTAAAATGTATTATGGGATCCATATGCCATGAAGCACCAAAACCTAAAACTGGTAGAACTCAAAACTCATCATGCACTTTGCACATTTCCACAACATTCAAAATGCATGGTGGACTTTGGATCCTACCATGCACCCAATTTGGTAGAATCTAGAAATTAGCATGCACTTTGCATATTTCACAACATGCAAAGTGTATGATGGGCTCTAAATCTTACCAAACTTATAACCCCCCCACTTCCATGAGAAATTTTAGGTGCTTCTAGCACCTTTAACCTCTATGGGAACTTCGAAGTGCTTCCATCACCTCCAACCTTTGTGAGAACTTCCAGGTGCTTATAGAACCTCCAACCTATATAGGAACTTCTAGGTTATTTTCAACACCTCCACAAGAAATTATAGGTGCTTCCATCACCTCCAACCTCTATGGTAACTTCTAGGTGATTCTAGCACCTCCAACTTCCATGAGAGCTTTTAGGTGTTTCTAGCACCTCTAACTTCTATGGGAATTTTTAGGTGATTCCAACATCTCCAACATCCATGGGAACTTCCAAGTGCTTCCAGCACCTCCAACCTCTATAGGAAATTTTAGGTACTTCTAGCACCTCTAACCTCCATGGGAACTTTTAGGTGCATTTAGTACCTTCCACCTCCTTGAGAAAAGGTTATTGTAGCAATAAATGGATCACTATGAAATAATCAAAGATAGAAGGAAAATCTTGAAGGAACAACAGATAAATAAGGACTTTCAGAAGAGAACTATTTGATGTTGATAAAGAGAAAAAAAAATTACACTTTATGTTTTTTTTTTATAATGTGGAAGTTGAAAAAATCACAAGTGCAAATTGCACTTTCCATTTTTACAAGTATAGATTGATAAAAAAGTGTAAAATCATGAAGTGCAAATTGTATAGGTCATTTTGGCAAAAGTGATAAAGGCTTAAAAAGTTTTAAAAGTCTCACTTGGGTTTTACTTGTAGGGTTTTTTCCTATAAAAGTAACTTGAATTCATTTCAAAGTTATCTTTTATTTTTTGAAATGCAAGTTATATTTTGGGTGCCTCTTTTGCATGAAGAGCTATTTTCATCCATTACCAAATAAAGAATCATTGCATGGAGATCTAATAGTTCCATCCATGCCATACCATGCTATTCTACACCAAATATCATGCATATCTTGTGCATGCCATTTTCCATCCATTCCATAAGTCCAAAAATGCAAAAAATATAATAACTTGCCTTTCTTGCATGAGGGTTTCAAATCTACATGATCTTCTTTATTGGGCATTTGAGTTTCAACAAGTACATGTCTTCTATGATGTATTTTGTATAAAAATGGGTAGACCCCATGCCCCAATATTTTTGTTGTTAGTTATATTTTATACATTTTTGAATGTATTTACTACAAGATATAACCTTTGGAGATAAATAAAGTTAAAGATTTGCCTCTCTTATGTTGTGTAATCTCTATGTGTGTGCAAGTTATTTGACTGTTTATGAAAGTTTCAAATTTTATTTTAGTCTCAAGAAAATTCATCTATGGTATTTTACCCTCTTGATAATATTGTTTGGAATAAATATCATTTTCCCTTTTATGAAAAATAACTAAAATACTACCTCTAATTTCCAAATTTGCACGAGTCTATGCTTAAATAAAACCAATCAATTTTCTATTATATTACATTTGTCAAGAAAGCATTTAGATCCACTATAAAATATTTGGTATAATTACCATATTTTTCTTTTGCTACAAATTTCAATTCTTCAACCCTTTTCCCCATCAAAACCCTAGTTTAGGATCAAAAAGCACTAAAGAGTGATATTTCCACAAAATTGGTATTTTATCAATTTACATCAGATTTAGTGAAAGGAAGTTGGGCTTCTCTAGAGATTAACATCAAATTATCAAGGTCCCATAGCTTTGGAGGTTTTTCCATTGTATAATTAGGCACTTTCACAACAAGCTATAGAATCAAGATAGGTGCAATCCTATGTGATAATAGGTACATGATATTTGATATGGTATAATAGGTAGAAATGTGTCTTAAGAGGATAGAACATGGGTTATGTTTATCAGCTCAAAAAGGGTTGACTTATTTTGATGTTTACATACACACTTTACCTACCACTTCCATATGCATAAAATGCCTCAAAGATGACTTTGTACACAACAAGAAACATAATTATGAAATTTATACAATCTTGTAATTTTTTTATAAATTTAATTAATGTGGTAACAAATGAGTCATATTTTTTTCTTATAAATGGATACATAATATAAGGCAGAAATGTTTTTTCTATGCTTATATATGAATAAATTTCATGGTTTCCAACGTGTTTTATTTTCTATTATCTTTACATTTTGTCACTTTTTATAATGAATATGACATGAGCGTATATCCCATTTTTATGAATGTGTCAAAACATTCAAGTGGAACAAGTTGTAATGTTGGTAGAGATTTGTGTTTTAATTTCATATGGGTCTCCAATGTTATTATAAATGTGGATATATTAATAAACAGAGACATGGAGTTTGCATATTCCAATCCATGTTATACCCATTACATTTTTCTTGATAAATTTTCCATTTTTTGGCATATGCATACCTTTTAATATTTTATTAAGATAGTTTTCACTTTATTGATCCATTATAGGTTGATCTTACTTAGGGAAACCATTGGGTATCTTCTCAACATAATCCTAGGGTTTGTATTATTATTTTTAAGCATTGAAACAATCAAATGATTATGTTAATAAAGGAAATTAATGAAAAAAAATGGTGTATTTTATATGTATCTTTAAAATAGTTTTTTAATTGGCTAGAATTTTCCCTTTGGTGATGAGTACAATTAGGTGCAAGTATCAAAAATCCAACATAGCTAATTTAAGGATGTAAGTTTGATTGAAGTAAATTTAAGGTTGTATATATAAGGCAATCAAATGGTGTACTCCATATGAATCTTGCAATGTATTTTTGAATCACCAAAAATTATTGGTATGGTAATGAGTACATTTATTAAAAAAAAAAAAAGATAAAATCCAACATAACCAATTTAATGTTGTATATAAGCTTGATTGAAACCAATTTAAGGTAATGTATAGGGTTTTTATGATATCAAGATGTCAAGAACACAATAATTTTAATGTTTTAAATTAAGAATTAAATATGATAAGCATAGAATGTCATATATCATTATCTGAGGGTGATTTGAAAAAGCCTTAGGATGATAATGATTAAATTACACTAATACATTTTTTCCAATATTATATAATGAGCACTTATGGATATTATTGAATAGGTAGTACTCATGTTTTCATCATGTCATTACTCGTAAATATGAGCCAACACTTTTAGGTTGAGCACATAAAGATATTATTGAATAGGGATCCAATTTAAGGATAATATGTATAGGCTTGGTTGTGATATAAATAATTCAAGAACACAATGATTTTAATGTTTAAAATTTAAAAATAAATATGTCGATCGCATAATGTCATATTAGCATTATTTTAAGGTGATTTGAGTAAAGCCTTGGAGGATAATAATTAGATTTCACTAAAAGGTTTTACCAAACTTATAGAATGAGCATTTAAGGATCTTATTTAATAGGATATACTCATGTTTGAATCATGTCACTACTAATAAATTTGTTCCAAAACATAAATAATTAGAACTTAAGTATATTACTAAATGGGTAATACTCATGTCTAAATCATGTCACACATGTGACTTCTAATCAACAAAGCATTGCCTTGGGATGATAATGATGACATTTCACTCAAAAATTTGTGTGAAATATATAAAATTATCACTTAAGTATATTTACCAATTATATTAAATAATCGTGTCTAAATAATTGTGTCATATATGTAATTTCCCTTCGATAAAGCATGGATCCAAAAAAATGAGTGATGAGAGAGAGACGGATATTGAATGTGAAAATAAAATTTGTCATTGAACCAAAAATAAATTATCCCTTCTTCATCCATGGCTATTAAATGTGAAAATAAAGTTCTCCATTGATTAAAAAATAAATTATAACTTATTCATTCCTAATATTTTAAGACTTCTTAATAGATGAATGTATGCAAATTAAATTGAAAAGAAGATATTCAACAGCTAAAATAACATCATTTTATTTTATTTTATTTTTTAAATGGGACCCATTACAAAGAATTGTTGAATCAACTACTTTACATAAAGTGATATGCCCCAGAAAGTGCTAATTGTAAAAATCAACAACTAAAGGCGAATAATACCTCTTATGTCAACTTAAATTCATTATAAAATAACCTAGTGAAAGTATCACAAGGATGAAAATCCAACAATATTTAAAATGGAAATAATATAACATGTAAACAATCACACTTAATAAAACATTGAATGATGGGTTAAACATAGAATGGTGAAAGGTTTATACAGCCCCATTTCATCAATTCTAACTTGAAAATACAATGGTTACAAGGAATGTTGGTGTGTAATGTAGCATAATCAATTAAGAGATGTTTAAAATAATTTGTTATTCTAATTATATTTGACATTAGTTACTCTTGAGTAAATGTTAAGGTGATATGCTAAAGAGATGAAAGAAAAAATAATCTTGAAGATGAATAGGGGAATTTTAATTTTTTTGTCCCAACATAAATATATTTTTTGGTTGTTTAAACTTTCAAAAAATCATAATCTATGTCTACTTATATTGAGATCCTACATTATCAATATAAGTCATTTTTATTCAAATAATCCCATATTTGTTATATAAATAGATGACATAATCCTTCCTCTCTACATTTTTAATCTTTTGGGAAGAATTTTTATCTATGTATATCACTGATTTTAATTGGACGTCACAGGCATAATTGAAAATAGGTTGTGTGATATCACATCCTAAAAATTTCAGACTTCAATATTTTCCAATAATCAAGAAAAAAGGGAGTCTGTTTAAATTTTAATATGCCACTAAAGGTGATTTTTTATCATATCATCAAAACCTCATGGTAACACATGCAATTTTACATTGGTTAACATACCAAATAACATCATGTCTTGAACAAGAAACATAGTCACTACATAAGACACAAAAGTTTGATTCAAAAATATAATCAAATAAATATTAGGGTTTCAAAAAACACATCAAGCAATTAGGTGATAAAAAACCAGCACTTACACATTTTTAGTAATTTACATAATCTTATAATTATATTATGAATAATAAATATATACACAATTATATGTAAATAATTTCCAATTGAATTGATGTTGAATTAATTATATGTATGATAATTTTGATGTAATATTTTGTCTCCACTAATATTTGTCATAATTTGTCCTTGTTTTTCTACATTGATATTTTCCATATTTTTCCTCCACTTATATTTTATCAAAAAATATAATGTGCATAATCATATGTAAACTATTTTGAATAGTCAATTTAATTTTGCATTAATTATATTTATGATAATTTTGATATTTAATTTTTCAAAAGAGTTTAATTATATGTGATAATTTCATAGAAATTTATGATATGTTCACTGCACTATATGTTGCATTAATAGTTGTGATAATTTGTGCTACACTAATATTTGTCATATTTTGTCCTTTTTGTTGCATTAATATTTGACATATTTTCCCTCCAATTATATTGTATAAAAAATAATGTTTTTTAGTGATGTTATTTGCATTTGTAGATATAAATTAAAATTAAGCTAAACTACTACACTTGTGACCACCCTTCTTATACACTTAGCTCATGTCTTATTGCATGACCTTTGACCACATTATTTAATTCCTATGTAGATGACCCATTCCTATAATCAAACCAATGATCCCATAATGTCCATGTTCCTCATAAAAAATATCTTAGGCTTATCCAAATATTATTCCATGCTCTTAGATCAATTTTTGTGCTCATAGGACAACAAATCCCTATTTCAATAATAAGTTCCTTCATAGTGTCCAATTCCAATGATATTTTCCTCTTTCCAAATAACTACTAGTTTCTCAAATTTAAATTCATTTAATAGGTTATCCCATCATTTTAGTAATCCCTATTCAATGGAATTCCAAAATTATCACCATAAATCCACATTTCAAACCATTTTGCACACATGAAGCTCACACATTGAAAAGCATGAAAATTCTAATTTTCATTGAGGCTGATTTCCCTATTTCTACCAATTATAAATACATACAACCCTACTAGCCTTATCAAAATGTTGATTATACCTCAATGATGACAAATCATGGCTGAAGCAATTAATCACACTAGAATTTCATAATCATATAACATTACACCATTCTTTCACACAAGTCACTTTAGTATGGGGGGATAACATTGATTTTGATCCCTCTTAGAAGTATTAATATGTATACAGTGATAAAGATAGGATGTGTTGAGGTCAAGTATAAATCCAACTACTGACCCATTTTTACCTCATGGTTGCATTTGTATTCTTGATCTATTAAGATAGGGTTACAAGTGAAGGTGAAGATACTCAATAGTTTTCATGATGGATTGAAAGCTCCCACATACCTATGGAACACACAGGACATCGGTGCTCCATAAGGAAAAAAAATCCATTCACCTCTATCCATATACAACACACTTTTTCAAAGATTTTTCAAAACCCTATTTTAGTTCTACAGTCAATCGACACAGTCACATAGTCTATTTCCTAGTCTCATTCATGGTCCTACATTAAAATTTTTTAGATAAGTTATATTTCTTGAGTAAGTTCATTTTTTAGCATATTTCCAAATCAAATTATCTCAAATTTTTCATATCTATAGCATTCTAAATTTACATAGTTTTTTATCTTTTCTAAGCAACTCATTTACTTATTTTTAACAATTTCGTAAAACATGTTAGTGAAGTTACCTATTGTTTGAATGTTGTAAAAATCTAACCATGATGTTGATAGGGTTTATATCCTTATTTTTTATATTTACAATTATTTCCATAGGGTTTTCATGTCTAGTAAATTATTTAATAGAGATAATCTTTGAAGTTTTAATTTCATATTCTATGCACTCTAAACAAGCTATTTTTAATTCTCTTAGAAGAAGTGCTAGATTATGTGGTATTAAAATTGAGCATAATCAAATTATTTTACTAAATTACATAACATGGATAATAATAAAGGCATATCAGAACCTTTAGATGTTAGTACACATATTGAGAATGTAGAGATCAATGAAACTACTTCAGAGCATGAGCAATATGATCAAGATAACTTTGGTCCTCAATATGAAAGCCAAGATGTAATACCACCTATAGGTGATGAAAAACCAAATTTTAACAAAGTGTAATTGCTTAATATTTTTCAATAAATTTTCCATGAAAAACCTCTTGACTATCATACCATTTTGAAAATAATTTTGGACATAAAAAGTGAAATTATGGTAACATCACTTGTGACTTATAATCCCATGGATATAAACTTTGAACTACAATTTACTATGGAGTCAACATAAAGGTTTAAATAGATTAATATGCCAAATGCTACTTAGTCATTGGGAACACCACATTTTATTAGCACACATTATTCTTCTCATAATGTATAATTCCTTATACACAAGTATTAATATCTATAAACTAAGGTAATACATTTGGAGCAAGGTTCCTCAAAACCTAATTAGTCATTATATTCTCACATTTTATTACACACTTCATTGTAATAGCATATAACTATACATCATATACTTATAGGTTATGTGGAACCTAAGCTTACACTATATGATGAAAAAGGTGACCTTGAACAACATCTAAAGGCCTTCCATGTAGCATGCCTGTAATATGAGTCCAATGAAATTTTATTAACTCATTTATTCCTAAGGAGCATAAAATAATGTGATATAAAATGGTTTTAAAATTTACGTTATCAATTTGTTCATGCATTCAATCCATTAGTTAATATGTTTCTAGATCATTTTTCAATTAATATCAATGAGAAAATTTCATATGCTTAGATTTCTCAACTCAAATAAAAATGTAATGTGCTTATCACAAAATATGTCTTAAGGTACAAGACTATGTTATCCAAAATTTAAAGTCCTATGGAAGATAGAGAATTATAGGATATATTCAAATAAATTTTTCTTCTACCCCTACATGAGTCCATTATGCTTTAGAAATTTCTCTCATTCACATTTTTTTCCACATAATAAAAGAAAGGAGAGTCAAATTACTAGTAATGAATAAGTTTAAATATGATGATCATTCCATATAGCTCAGTATATATAATACAAACTATTCATAAGTGTTTTCTTTTGGTTATATATGATATTGCATTTAATATTTAAGTCTTATCTAAGTAGGAAATGAGTGAAAATTATGCTTTGTTTGTATGTGATACAATGTTGATTCTTTATCTTATTACTGTGTCTAACTTGGATGAAATGAGCATAGGTTTGTATACATAAATACATCCCTATGGTAGGATCATTTTGAAAAGACATCAAATAGTTTTGGCAATAGTTTTGAAGATTTGTTGAAGAACACATCAAGATCTAAAGATCTACATCTTTGAAAATGCTCAAAAGATACTCTAAAGATGCTCTAAAGGAGCTCTAAAGATGCTCTGAAGGTGCTCTAAATACTAGTACAGAGTGATCCAAAGATGCCCAAGAGTGCTTCAAAGATGTCCAACTGGATCCTATAGATCAAGATAGTAACTCCAGAGATATATATTGTATATGTATATAGAGTTTCCATATTTAGATATCTTATTTTAGAAATTAATATTCATAGTAATAGTCTAAAATGATCTAGATATATTTATATTAATATTTTATAAAATAAAACACAATCTCTTTAGATCTATGTTAATTATTTTCTAGTTATTATTAGTCGAGTTAGATTCAACGCATTCTTATACGCATAGGATCTATTTCTTAGATATTATATATTTTGAATAAGTGAATTTAGTCATTTAGATTTCCATACTTTATATTTTGTGAATATATGTTGAGATATGATTCAAATGCATGTCTCCTCATTCCAAATAGCTAGTTAATCCATGAATTATTCAATCAATAGTGATCATAAATCAGAAAAAGCATTCTAGTGTAGTTTTGCATATCTGTATATGTTCTTTTGATTATGAAATAAAGTTTAGTATTCCTTTCATTACTGAGTAAATTTTTTCCTATTTTGAGGAAGGATCAAGGGCCCACTTCTCTCTAAGATCAAGATAAATTGGTATTTTTAGTTTCTATATTAGAATCATTTCTTTAATTTAGGTATAATTCATTTACTACAAAGTTTTATTTCTTTTTCAATGCAAGTGTGATTTCTTTTTCAAAGTCAAAGTGTGAATTCCCTTTTAACACAAATGTGTTTCCATTTAATTAAAAAGGTTATTTGAATTCAAAGCAAGTGAGTTTTATTTATGCAAGAGTGTGACTTTAAATTTCATAAGAAGAAAAATTTATTAATTCATATCCATATTCAAAATTTGTTAAAATTAGTTTAAGTGACAATAGATAGCAGTCTCAAATTCTAAAATATCATGTTATCCTACCTAGGTAGGCAAGTCAAGTGAGGACATCATAATATCTTATTCCAGATGTTTAATTTCTAGATGTTGATGTTGTGAGCTAAGAAATCCCTTAACAAGGAATGTCATAGGAGATCTTTAGTTAGCAAAATTTTCTACAGATTAATTTTCTACAACATAGAATTACGATCTTTTTTTTCTTTATGATTTAGATATCATAGTAGATTAAACCCCCCAAATAGTTAACTATAAAACTCAACTACCCAACAGTCTCATTGCATATAGCCTTAGACACTGGCCCTGGTAGAAAATGACACCAATCTATTGATTGGTTAAATAAGAGGTATAATAATAGCCTATTATTTTTGGCACCATTACTAGGGACTCATTAATAAGTGTTAATGAGATAATAAATTATATTTATACATGTAAAATTTAAAAACATTCATAAAACTCAAAAATACAAAAACAATCTAGGACTCTTTAGATTTGTGAAGCACCCAAGAGATTCTCAAGGATGGTCTATCTCTAAGGGATCCCAAATAAATAAAGAAGAGGAGAGGATCCAATCCTTGTTATAAAGATCAGGAAGTGAATTAAATATAACTTAAAGCTATATACAAACTTTTTTTAATTCCTCTCATGAATAAGGTTCATCCTCACAAATACATCCTACAAGAAGAATCCTATTCAGGACATCTTCTCATATAGGGAGAATTGATCCTAAAAATTCACTTTCTATAATAGTCATATTTGATCCACAAGATCTATAAGAAGAAGATCTAAGCACCAAGGAAGATTATCCTCCTAAGGTAGACCAAAGGTTGATTACCCAAGAAGATAATTTAGATTGGATTGAAAACCAAAGTTGGGAAGAAAATATGGGAGCTGAACATGCACATGTGGAAAACCATAATCGATAGTCTCAATAGGTTAGAACTTTTTCCTATCTAATAAAATTAGGTCTTGATGATAGAATATTCATGAAAAATATCTTACCATCCATTTTAGCTACTTTAGAGGTAAATCCTCAGAGGATCTAGATCAGTTCCTCTTTGAATTTTAGGTTCTTTGCCAAATATATGACTATATCACAAATAATCAAAAGTTGAATTTATTCCCATATACACTCAAAGATGTATCCTTGAGATGGTTCATAGGACTTTAGGGTAATTCCATAACCACTTGAGATGAAATGGAAACTACATTTCTTGACAAATATCAGGATTATTGTAGAGTCAGAGAATGGAAGGAAGACTTTTTCAAGATCAAATAAAATGAATATGAAACCTTAGAAGATTAGCTTTATAATTTTATATTTACCCATAAATAGAGTGTTTACCAACTCATTAAGGAGGTCATCAAGACAATATTTCTTAAAGTTTTATATGATGATCCATGTGATGATTTAAACCTAATAGGAAAGGGTGATATTGACAAGTTAACCTTTCATCAAATTTTGACATTATGTACTAACTACTCTAGGACAAGACCTAGCACAAACAAATCAAGGTTAGGAAAATCACTTGAAGTTGTCCAATTAATGCAAGAATTTACTAATTTCAATATAGAGATTCTAGTATAATTGATATTCACATTAGATGACCTCAAAACAAAAACCAATGTTACCAACACTGAACAATTGTTAATATATTATCTTATATGTAGACTCAAACATGTGTTAAAATATTATCTTTTAGACAAAATTGAGGTATGTGGTATTTGTGACCTAGACCATGACACCAAAAACTAAAAACATATTCCTACTATAATAAACCAAGTAAAATAAGTAGCACATATAGTTGAGGAAGTGAAATTTATCCAAAGACAAGGAAACCATTACTCCTAACCTCAAAATCAATTTGGTCCAATATCTCCTCCCAATCTATGGATGACACCATGGGCTAGACAAGTCACACCACCAATGTGGGGACCACCACAACCAAAACCATGGGGTACTCAATAATATATGCCATATATGTGGGGAATTCTTCAAAATCCTTCATAACCCTAGGCATAATAGCAAAACCAACAACCACATTGGGTACATCAATCACCACCTCAATGGTAAAATCAATAATATCAACCATAAAGAAGGTTTCATCTACATCATTCCTTCACAACCTCATCCAACACTAATTGAGCATAAGGTTAACCAACCATAGTTACCTGACCAACTAGTGGAAAACCCTAATAATAGGCAAAAGACACCTATTTATGGAGTTGATCAAGAAAGTGATGTTACAAGTGGTTTATCTGAATGTAATAATGTTCAAATGAGAATAGGGAAGGTATTAGCAGATTCACCCATTACATAACTAAAATTATGAACGATAAAAACACTCCTGAGATAATTGTATTCCAAGAACCAACTAAAGAAAAGTTAAAAGCTACGACCACAACAACCATAATTCAAGATCCCCTTGCTATTCCATTTATTGAGAAACTTAAGGAAGAAAAACCTATGGAAGTTTCTAAATTGATGCACAAATTAAAAAAGATGAAGATATAAATTTCACTATGAAGAACCATTAAGGATATTACTGAGTTGAATCAAATCATTAAAGGATTATTCATCAAATCACTAGGAAGAAAGAAATAATATCCTAAAATAATTTAGGTAACAAGAAAAATTATTGATTTACTAGCAGGAAACATACTTATTACTAAATACGGAGATCCTAGTAGTCTTATGATTAAGTGACAATTGAGAATAAGTATATTCCAAATGTACTTGTAGATATAGGAGATAACATCAACATAATGACTATCAACATAGTAGAATCTTTATCTCTTATATGGATTAAACCTACCACTACAATATTACAAATGGTAGATCAATCCACTATTACCCTTGAAAGAACCATAGATAATGTACCAATCACAATAGAATCTTAGGAATATCTTATAAATTTCATGATTCTTCAACCTAAACCAAAGAGCTTAGGATATCTAATCATTCTTGGTAGACATTGGTTAGTTATAATTGTAGCATGAATTAATTGTAGATCTATAAACATGACCATTTCATATGGAATTCCAACTAAATAGATATCTCTTTATCAGCTTGTTAGACCTTCAACGGGTCTTTCTAAACAAATATGGGTAGATCATCTTGAATAAAACTATATTAGTGTATCTTCCTTAGCTTTGTTTACCATCAAAGAACATGTCCATGAATTTGAGAAAAAAATAACATAATATTTTGATCAAGAAAGCCTAGATCTTAAGTCTAATAGTTTTTCTCTAAATTATGATAGCCTATCTCTAAATTTTGAAAACCTAGATCTAAAGACTGATAGATTAGCTTTGAAGACTAGTAGCTTAGCTCTGAAGATTGATAGCTATGATCTAAAGATGAAAAATCATGAATAGGAAGAAGATAACTCCACTATTAAGAACCAGGACAATGCCATAAGTTCCCCAAACATGTTATCTGGTACACAAGACATTCAACAAGCCATAGTTGATTGGGCTCAAAATAGGCAAAATTCATTTTTACATGATTTTCATTATCCATTAACCAGTATGATTTTCACAAGTAAAAAATTTTAAAAAGATTTAGCTAAACTTCACATGTTACCACACACACATCCATTGAATGCCTTGATGAGTGAATACAAATACTTAAATTCCATTGTTCAAGGCACTACATAAATTACAATCCAACCTAGTAAACTATTGAACATCAATAGTTAGTTAACTGACCAATAGGAAAGAAACATTTTTGATGTATTGGTACAACACATAAAATATTTTTCTTCAGATTATAGTGATATGAAATAAATACCTCCCAGTGCCTATAAACATCACATCTACACCAAAGATGTTAGACTAGTCAAACAACCACAATGGAAAATTAACCTAGCCTTGAAAGAAATTGTTAAGGAGATAGAAAAACTATTGGAAGTTGGTTTTATTTATCCCATATCTAATAGTCAATGGGTTTCACCTCTAGTTATTGTGCCTAAAAAGAATGTAAAATGGAGGGTTTGTGTAGAATACAAATAATTCAATAAATCCACTATGAGAGACTACTTTCCCTTGCCTTTTATTGATCAAGTTTTAGATAATTTGGAAGGAAAGTAGTATTTCTATTTATTAGATGGATTCAATGGATACAATCAATTCAGAATAGCCCTTGAAGATCAAGATAAAACTACATTCACCTTCTATTGGGTAACATATGCTTATTAATTCCTTGATTTTGGATTATGAAATGAACTTGATACCTTTTAGAGAGTAGTGTTAGCCATTTTTTATGATCTTACAGATGATTGTGTGGAATTGTACATGGATTATTTCATTGTCCATGGTACTAAATTTGATGAAAATTTGAATAATTTGGATAAAATACTTATTAGATATGAGGAACACCAAGTATATTTGAGTCATGAGAAGTGTATCATAATGTCTAATGAATGGATAGTCTTAGGACATCATATCTCTTCTCAAAGAATAAAAGTAGATCCCAAAAAGATTAAGTTAATTTATAACCTCCTCATTAAAAAAAGACAAATAGATTTTAAAAGTTTTCTTGGTCATGAAGGATATTATATAAGATTTATTGAATACTTTATCAAGATAGTTGCATCTATGTTTTCTTTGATAAAAAAAGAGAGTGAATTTTTATGGAATGATCAGTGTCAATAAATTTTTAAAACATTAAAGAACAAACTCATGACTACTCCAGTCTTGAAAGGATTTAATTGGAAAAATCTTTTTCATATTTATATTGATGCTTCTAATAATGCATTAGGATTAGTTTTAGGACAAAGAGATGAGGATGGAAAAATGTATGTCATTCATTATATCAAAAAGAATCTTAATCCCATAGAGAAGAACTACACTACCACATAAAAGGAATTTATTTTTGTTTATGCCATAAACAAGTTTAGACATTACATTATTGGTTATGAGGCATTTATCTATATAGATCATTCATCTATTAAGTACTTGATGAATAAACCAATAGTAGGTGGGAGAATAATTAGATGGCTACTTCTTTTACAAGAATTTGACATTACCATCATAAACAAACTAGGGAAGTATAATGTTGATACTAACTTCTTATCTAGATTGATCACTACATGTGATAATGAATATGTGGAGGACTTTTCTCCAGATTAACATCTATTTTCTATATCTACATACTCTCCATGGTTTTCATACATGGAAAATTACTTGGTAATAAGGAATTTTCCTCATTCCTTTACTTATAAAGAAAGAAAACATTTGGTTAGAACTAGTTCTCATTTCAAATGCTTTAAAGGCATATTATTTAAAATTAGACCTGATCATGTAATTTTTAAGTGTGTGAAATAAGATGAAGTGTATAACATCATAAGAGCATGTCATAGTGAACCTAGAGGAGGATATTATTCATCAAAAAAGATCATTCATAAAATCCTTGGTGTAGGTTATTATTGGCCATATCTTTACAAGACTATCAAAAGGTTTGTATGGCAATGTGATCCTTGCCAAAGGATGGGTAATCCTACTCTATCATCTAAAATGCCTCTCCATCCTCAAATAAGTATTCAACTTTACTAGGGAAGAAATGTTTGTTGATTTCATATATCATAGGATCATGTCGAGATTTGGATATCCTAGATCTATTTTTTTAGATCAAGAACCCTAATTCATGTCCAACATGATTAAGAATTTTACATAATTATACTAGATCAATCATAATAAATCATCACCATATCATCTCCAAGCTAATGGGCAAGTGCAGGTCACTAATTAAGAACTAGAAAACATTCTAACCAAAATAGCTAACATTAATAGAAAAGATTGGGTAGATAGAGTACCTAAAGTAGTTTGGTCATACAATATAATATGTAAGACAACCATAGGATTCTCTCCATATGAACTTATATTTGGAAATAAACCTTTGTTACCAATAGAGCTTGAATTATAGACATTAAAAATAGCAGTTGATATGGGAATTAATATTGATGAAGCATAGAAAGAATGAATATTGTAATTAAATGGGTTGGATGAACAGAGAATGGATACACTCACTCAAACTAGCATGATCCATAAATAGAGAAAGTAGAGGCATGATACTCAAATCAGAGAAATATAATTTCAAGAGGGTGATTGGGAAATTCTATTTGATTTTAAATTCAAAAATTTCAAAGGGAAGATAAAGATAAGATGGTTGGGAGCATACTTGATCAAAACCATTTATAGTAACAGCTCTATCTAACTTAAACTAATTTATGGTGACCAAAGGACACTTTTGGTTAATGGTCACAAGCTTAAGGTGTATAGAAGACCTCTCAACAAGGAAGAGTTTATTGAGCATAATCAAGACCAATTTAACCTTGTGGAATAATTTGGGTCTTCAACTAAGGCCAAATAATTTTACAATAGACATCAAACAAAGGGGAAGTGTTGAAAACTAGAAAATAATAGTTCTCCTCCCTTCAAAATTAAAAAAATTAAAAAATATAAAAATATAAAAAAATATAAAAAACTATTGAAAGGTGAAAACTAGAAATGACACTTTTCATAATAAATTTCTACAATAAAATATGAATTGTTATCAACTAACCTACATTCTCAAACTTGTTTATCCTTGCAAGACACATGAAAACCCTAAGAGATAGGCATGGCTTTGTAAAACAAAGGTAAAGTTGTATTTCTTTCCCAAAATGTTAAGAATTTTTTATTTCATGTTATGCATGTATGATCATTAAGCACTCAACACTTTTTCAAATATAAACTTTTGGTGATGCCACGTGGATGTGATGAAGCCAACATCATCGTCGCATTCAAATATTTGATGTGAAGTTGTTTCAAAAATGGCCTTTTCAAAAATATATGATGTGATGTAAAAATCATTATGGATATGTTTCAAGTACTACCAATTATGACCCCTTACACCATGTCATTGATAATAACTAAAAAAGTAATTTTCCATCAAATTACACATGCTCTAAAGTACTCAGTCATAATTATTGCCATAATTTCATGAAACACCTTTATTTTCTAACTCATTGTTCCTGCTCTTTATTTTTGCATCACATCCCTAGTTCTTTACCTTCCTCTATACCATGTGTAATTTTGAGCTCCAATTTCATAATATAATCAAGTTTTTAAGAAAATAGTGATAGCTTTGAAGATGGGAGGTAGGAAGAAGGAAATTGAACTAGAATCATTAGATGCATTGCTATAAGATAAATCAGCTATGGATATTTTTAAGTCTACAGGATGGTTGAATTTTTTGAAAACATTTCAAGGTTTTTAGGAAAATATTGTGTAGGAATTCTTTGAAAATTTTGATCAGGATTATTTTGTTGATAGAGGTGAGCACATTCTGATGGATTCTTCTATTATCAGTGCACTCTCTAGAATTACTGAGGAAGGTATATTTATCATAGATAAATTAAATTTTATCGACTTAATTCAAATGTTCATTGAAGGAAATGAGATCCCTCCTAGATTGGCCAAATCTATACAAGGTGTGGCCAAAGGAATCATGTGAGATATTCTTCCACAACCATGACAAAATGTTGTATTTTGGGTCATGAAATATCTTACCTGTGATGACCAATTCACTATGGTTGATGGAGATGCCATGCAACTTCTTATTCATTTGAAGAAAGGAGCCACCAAACTAGAACACTATGTAAACCTTCCATCCTTCATTCATCATGTTATAATTAATGTTGGTCAAAAATTAAAAAGAGGAACTAGGTTAGTTAGACACCATGGTTTGGTTAACCTCATTTATCATCATCATTTTCTACAAAAAACTAAAGGTGAAAATTCATGGTCCTCATTTATTCATAAATCCTCCTAACCTTTGGGTAAGAAAACACCATGTCCTATTTCTCCTCCTCCCAAAATAGCACAAATATAATAAAGACCATATTTTATTCCCTTAACTTTGAATATGTTGTATTGAAGATCAAAAAGATGAATGGGAGTTTCATCAGAAACCCTACTCCTCCAATCAAACTCTGATAAAGTCATCGACTCATTCTACAGTAGGAAGAAGAAGGAGATGTAAAGGTATCCAAAATTTTAGGAATCTTAATATGTCCCATAAAAGCTACAAATGTTGAACAAATCATTGAAGAATAAATCCAAGCATAATAAATTATAGTTGAAGAAACCCTTATAGAAGAAATTATGGCTCAAGAAGCAGAAAGACATTTACCCTCTACAACTAATAAGGGTAAAGCTCCACTTATATAAGAAGGTATATCTTATCCATATCCTTCTCATGAAGATGAGGAATTATAGCATGTCATGACTCTATCCTAGCATAAAGAAATATTCAGTAACAAAATGCAAAATTAGATTTACTCTGTTCAACACTAAAGGATAAGAATCAAACTATTTATAATTTGGAAATAAGATATGAATAATTTGTTTCTTGAGTTAGAGAATAAGAATTAATTATTATATTATTGAATATTGAGTAGAATAGAATACATAATCTAATGTTTTCTTAAACACATGAACTGAGTACTTTATAGAATTCCCTTGTCAATAAGGATGCCCAAATTGTTAATTTATAAAATTATATTACTGGTAAAGATATTCATATTAATAATTTACAATAGTCTATTTTTGGTAAAAATCTATTACTTTCTCAACAAACCACTCGTATACAAGATCCAACCATTCAAACTTTTGAATTGCAAGCTTATTTACAAGTTATGTAGAGGGAAACTTGGGAAATAGCAGTACAAACTCAAGGACCTACAAGGGTTATTCCTTCCTTCCCTTTCCCATTTCATGAAATTATTTTAGTATAGAAAAAAACTCAATATAAAATTCAAAAATTGGAAGAATAAAATGCTAGGATTAAAGTAGAGTCTCAGCAACAACTACAGAAAGCTCAGACTTCCATTCAGAATATTTGTGAAATTTTTGAAAAATTGTTATCATGCAAGCAACCTTCCTCTTTATATGTTATTTTCATTCATGAAAAAATTTAGAAATGATTAATTTATCTTCTGTTTCCTTATGTTATTGAGGATGAATATATGTTTTTAAACATCTTTCAAAAAAGTACCACAAAAAGATAGGATGAAATTTGTGAATTCTATATTATTTAATATGTTGTTGGGTTATCAGTCTAGATTTCTAGTGAACTTATTTTTAAGATAAACATAATTACGTGTTTTCCTCTCTACCATGAGATATCAAACATCATGGAATAAAGCACACAATAAATGTAATGAGTTGCAGAACACCATAAGTCTATTTATGAGACCTCAGTTTCTAGATTCCCTCAAACTCCTTGACATGTTTTATCCCATGTACCATATCTACATGAAAAATAAATACAAAGAATTATTAAGATTAAATTTAGAAACTTTTAGAGCTTTTATGAGCCAAAATTCCACTAACTCCATAAATGCAAGCATATCCAGGTGGAGGACTTTGCCTGTTGCTTTAAAACATAGGGGAGTTATGAGTCCCACCACCATTAGGTGGAGTCTTCAGAGAGCTCAAGTAATTTCATAGATTATCACTCAGCTCTTAGATGAAGGAGGATTAAATGTGTGGATTGGAATGATATTTAGACCTCCCATTCTTCTTTGTCTTATGTCACCCTAGAAAAGTTGGCACAATCAAGAAGAAATTGAATTTTAGGCATAGAAACATACGGTGGTAAGGGATTATGGATTCTTGCCTAGAGGTCATCATGATTGGGGGCACCACTTTTAGATCTATGATTTTAATCAGCAGTTTGAATCTAAACTTTTGGATTGAAGAATAAGTTATTCCACTAGCTTGAAAGAGGACGTGTAAAAGGTAAAGTGTGGGGGAGAAATGATGAGCATTCCATATAGCTCATTATATCTAATATAAATTCTCCATAAGTGTTTCCTTTTAGTTATATATTGCATTGTATTTAATAGTTAAGGTCTTATCTAAGTAGGAAATGAGTGCATATTATCATTTGATTGTATGTGATACATTGTTGATTATTTATCTTGTTATTGTGTCTAACTTAAACAAAATGAGCATAGTTTTGTTTATAGAAATACATCTCTTTGGTGGGATCATTTTGAGAAGACATCAAATAATTTTTGTAACCCTTTTTGGCAACAATTTTAAAGAGTTGACGAAGAACACATTGACCTCTAAAGATATATAGCTCTGAATATGCTCCAAAGGCACTCTAAAGATGTTATGAAGATGCTTTGAAGGCACTTTGAAGATGCTCTAATTATTCTTCAAAGGTGTTATAAAGACCTGTACATAGTACTCCAAAGATGCCCAAGTGTGCTCCAAATATGTTTAGTTGGATCCTAAGGATCAAGATACTGATTCCAAATATATATATATATATATATATATATATATATATATATCTGAAGATATTGTGTTTGATTTTACAAAATAGTATTTCAAATATATCTTGGTCATTTTAGACCATTACTATGAATATTAATATCTAAAATAAGACATTTAAATATGGAAATTACACACACACACACACATGTGTGTGTGTGTGTGTGTGTAATTTCCATATTTAAATGTCTTATTTTAGATATTAATATTCATAGTAATGGTCTATATATATATATATATATATATATATATATATATATATATATAATTTCCATATTTAAATATCTTATTTTGGACATTAATATTCATAGTAATGGTCTAAAATGACCAAGATATATTTGAAATACTATTTTGTAAAATCAGACACAATATCTTCAGATTTATGTTAGTTATTTTCCAGTTATTGTTAGTCGAGTTAGTTCCAATTCCTTCCTATAAGCATGGGATCTGATTTCTAGATATTATATATTTTGAATAAGTGGATTTGGCCATTTAGATTTCTATATTTTGTAATCTATGAATAGATGTTGATATATTCTTTAAATACATGTCTCCTTATAATTCTAGATAGCTAGTTAATACATGAGTTAGTAAACCAATAGTGATAAAAAATTGGAATAAGCATTCTAATGTAGTTTTGCATATTTGTATATGTTCCTTTGATATTGTAATAAATTTCAACACTCCTTTTCATTACTAAGTAAATTTATTCTCATTCTAAGGAAGGAGAAAGGGCCCACTTCTCTTTAAGGATCAGGATAAATTAGTATTTTTAGTTTCTAGATTAAAAGTTATTTCTTTAATTTAGGTATAATTCATTTAATACAAAGTGTGATTTCCTTTTCAATGCAAGTGTGATTTCCTTTTCAAAGGCAAACTGTGAATTCCCTTTTAATGCAAATTTGTTTCCAAGTAATGTAAAAGGTTATTTCAATTCAAAGCAAGTGAGTTTTCTCTATGCAAGAATGTGACTTTCAATCTCATAGGAAGAAAAACTTTTCAATTCATCTCCATATTCAAAATTTGTCAAGAGAAATATAAGTGACAATAGATAGCAATCTCACATTCTAAAATATCATGCTATCCTACCCAGTTGGACAAGTAGAGTGAGGACATAATAATGTCTCATGCTAGATGCTTAAGTTCTAGATATTGATGGTGTGAACTAAGAAATCCCTTAATAAGGAATGTCATAGCAGATCTTTAGTTAGCATAATTTTCTATAGATTTACTATTTTGTATCATAGAATTAGGATATTATTTGTTGTCTTTATGATTTAGATATCATACCAAAGTAAACCCCCAAACAGTGAACTATAAAACTCAAATACCTAATGGTATCATTAAATATAGCCTTGGATACTGGGCCTAGTGGAAAATGACACCAATTCATTGATCAATTAAATGAGAGGTATAACGATAGCCTTTCAAAGTATATGATAAATTCATATTCAAATATAAATATCTCATGAAATCAACCATAAAAGGTGAGGCCAAATGATAATAATAATAATAATAATAATAATAATAATAATAATAATAATAATAATAATAAGGAAACAATCCATGTAGTTTTTGATCCCACTCCATGCATTGTCTTATCAGCTCCTCCAAGGAGATAGTTTACCAATCTACCAAAAGATTCATATAAGATCCTCAAAACACTCTTGGACTATAATATCATATCCATCCATCCCATTAAATAGGTTAATGTGAATAATACTCTTCCAAAAAAATTTGATCATATTTTTTTGTTTTATTTTCATAAGGCACTAGGCCACACTACTAATAGATGTATCAATTTGAGGCATATGATTGAAGAATTTATATATGAAAACATCATTATTATGGGCACACCAATAGATAATTTTAAATTAAAACCAAGTGAAATAAAATAATTAAAAAATATTTAGTCATATTTTTCATAAGCATAAAACCAATAATACAATAGATATATCAAGAGTGTTTTATGCACTTAATGCACACCATTCACTAGCTTCTTGCCATTCATATAAAATTACCACATCCTTTGAGTAATAGCATTAGTACCTTCCATACTTTAGTGCCATCTTGGACACTCATCATATTTTTAGGGCATGAGATAGTAAATGATGACATGAATTTGCACTCTTTATTCATTTGAACTTGCATTGATCACCAACCTATTCAAAGTATCATGATTGATAATAGTTCAAGTGTGAATATGTACACAATCACAATTCTTAATCATCTTGGGCACATATTTTAGGGTTTGCTTCCCATGACCATGGTAATGAAAGTATTCAATGGTAACATTTAGAGCTCCATATGTGATATTAAATTACCATTATATTTTATTCAAGTGCATTTGGACATCACTCTTATAGTAATTCCCAGTGCAAGGGTTTCAATATATTATTGGGATTCCATTAAATTTAGTAGATTCACATAGTTCCTTATAAAATTCATAGGTGTTTAAATTATATATATGATAAGGAGGTCATAATATTTTAGGTTATCCCATATGAATAACCCTTATCGTAGATTAAAAAAAGGATCATACATAACATATTTCATTTGAGCCACATAAAAAGGTGCAACCTACTCAGAGATTTAAAAAGTAGGTATCTACCCTTCGACAGAGGCTTATCCTTAAAAGGCCACTTTAAAAAATATTTATTATAGATTCTAGATTGCCTCTATATATTGATTCATGTCCCAAATTGATATTATAGGTAATTAAGTTTATTTCACATAATACACAAACACATGATTCATACACTCCATGATGGGTTCAAAAAAATCCTAGAGTTCATCATGTTCAACAATAGACATAATATGTTATAGATCATTAGTATGATAATGGAAGTTATGGTATAGAGGGAAATAAGTAATCAGATTTTATATTTGGCTCAGTTTAGTCACAACAATATAGCATTTTACATTCTCTAAAGGTTAATATTTCTATCCTAGGCACAAGACTAATTGATTGTGAGTAAAGAATAGTTAAAAAATGTACCTAGTTACAATTTTCAAAAAAATACTGGGGTTTGTCTTAGATTTTTTAGATTGGGGGAATCATGCATGACATGTCTTCATAGTTAACACTATTATAGATTAAAAAAAATTAGTTATTATTATTCATTCTTAGAATCCATATCAACAGATATCAAATTAGGGGAATGTGTGCAGAACATGACTACGTCCTTACTATTGAGTGTAGAATAGGGCTACCAAAATCATAGAATATATATGGTATAAGTGTGTGTGAATTTCACTATATTTTGTTTTTATAATATTTTTGGATATATTCAACCCTTTTAAGCATAGCAAGAGACTTTAAAATACAAAGAGTACTTCCTTTATGGAAAAACAAAAGGTTGGAATATGAAGAGACAACACTTTTTAAAACTCCATATATAGAACTCAATTGTATTTGTATATGGTTTCAACGTGATATATATTAATACATATTTTTATAAAATGGTTTTCTTATGTATCTTTTATCATTGTTTTATGTGTAGTGAGTACTTTATTTTATTTATTTGTTAATAATATGTGTTTATATCAATTATTCCTATTCTAATAAGTATATATTTCTTTGTACAAACTATCTACTTTATCTATCAATGAATATATTCAGTATGAATTGTTATCATCTATTTACTTTTGTTACTTCATGCATAAGTTATCCTTGTATTAACATGTTATGAAGGGTTTCTAGGAACCTCTACTAATAATGGTGTGTTGAGCATGGAATTTTTTGTTAAAACATGTTCAAATGGTTTCCAAGGCAAATATATATATATAAATATGTCTTGATGAAATATTTCAAAATTTTATAGAAGAGAAAGTGAGAAGAATAGGGAAGACTTCAAAGGAAATTACTTAGGATCATATCTATGGAGAAATTTATGAAATATTTTGGTGTGAATTCCCTGATATATTAATTTAATGGTTATCTATATTAGAGTAATATTATTTTTAACCAAGAAGGATGGAATTCTTAGCTTAGTCAGAAGAAAAGCTAGAGAGCCTAGAAAATATAGAAATTGATTGAACTTGTGCAGTAGACTATTAGAATAAGACTACCATTGATAGATATATCATTAAATTTTTGTAAAAGTATATTTATATTTTTAATTTATGTAGTACTTGTTTTTCTTATGAATCTAGGAAAAAAATTATTCAATGACTACCTACTATGTGTATGCACCTAAATCTGGTCACCCTGATAATTCTACTAATTCTACTAATTTAACCTATAACTATATTTTCCAAGCCAAATAAATAGTATCCTATCTCATATTCCACACATCCCACAAACCTTATTCTACCCTTGCAACCAATTAATCACCCTCATTAGTCTACTAACTAAACCTACTAACCTACCCATTAAGCCACTTGCCAGTTAATTAAATATAATTTATTCACCTACCCATCTACCACCCTACTAAACTAGTTATTCCTACACCCCTAATCCCTAATGGAGATTATATAATTAGATAATTATATAATCTCCTCTAATTTAACCCTTCTCCTCTATAATTATCTATTCTAGAGGTTTGGAAAATCCTTGGCCATTGAACCCAATGGCTCAAAATTAAATTTGAGACATTCATTTTCCCTCTCATGGCTATATAAACAAGTCAATCCCTCCATGGAAACTAAATTTAAAACTATAAATTCATCTTTCAAACTTTCATCCATAATCATCCCTCTTGCATCTATAGAGCCTTATCAAAACCATTACCCAATCAGGAATCTATTGAAGCCATTATCAAGCATAGTCAAGCAATCCAACATTCAACATATTTTACATTCAAATCAGTTTGGAAATATTGGAGGGGAGATACAAGAGGTAAAATTATGGTAAATAATCTCATTAAATGAATATTATTATCTCTATATCCTCTCTATTTGATGTTGTTTATAGTTTGGGTTTTTATTGATAAAAATAGTAATATAGGAAGAATCTAAAATTTAGGCTACATTTTGGTGACCACGATGGGACATACTCCCTAAATATAACCTCTTGAGTATATTATAAGTAATTTATAATCTTGAAATAAAAACTAGACATGAATTAAGCACTAAAATTCTGGAAAAGTCAACACATATAGGAGAATTATGGTCTTACACTAGTATTAGTTGTATTACAGTCATGATCTTGTAATTGGATAAGCGATATTACATTAGCATTAAGCCTTAACCACTAACAATCTTGAGATTTGATAGGTTTTTCACCCTTTTTAAATAACTCTACTTTTAAAGTAGCAATATTACTCTACTAAAAGTGATTTTGCTTTAGTAGTAGTAGTTTTGCAGAGTTTTTGGGTTATTATAATATCACTATTTTCTTCTATTTCTAACCTATGTACAAGGATGTTTTAGCTATTTAGTGTTTCTTGGAAATATTTTTTGTATTTTTTTTGCAAGAATAAATAGGGTTATAAATTTTACTAGTGGTAGTTGACATGCAATGTTATAACTCCTAGACTTGCGATGTTGACCTGGTAATTGTAACATTATGTGTAGAGTTACCATTTCACAGGGTGTCTGAGTTATCTTCACATCACTTTTGAATCTATTTATAACATATATTAAATCCATTTTATTCTAAGTAGAATTATTTTAAATATATTATATGTAGGTAAAAGTAGGGTTGACCAAAAATTTGATTGTTGGTGATCAAAGTGCAATATCACAACTCTAAAATCTATAGTTTTGACTTGGTATTCAAGATATTACCATCGTAAAATGTAATATTTCATTTCTTGATCAAATTGGTAAAAAAATATCCTATTATCCTCTAATCTATAGATAAATTTTCCTCATTCTCTAATTAGTGATCATATAATCTCCTTGATAAGCCAATCTGAGTATTTTCTATTTAACTATTTTGAAGTCTGACTATGTTGGGTTTTAGGCTAACTATGTGCTTGCAAAGGTTTATTTTGAGCTTGTTATGTGTAGGTTGACAGGTAAAAAATGCATAGAGGAGATCATATAACCTAAACTATATATCATTGACCTATTATAACACCTGTCACAATATTGTTAATCATGATCTATGGTTTTGTCTTGTTATCATTGATATTGCATTCTTAGTAGTGGCTTTGTAATTAAGAAGAGTTAGGGTGCAATTTGAGTCACTATTATAATATTGAAACTAATAGTTAGAGTAAATTTAGTAATAATATATTCTTATTCTATCTATCCATAAAAATATATCATCTAGATATCTATTTATTAAAGGTTTTGATTAATTAGTCAATGTCTACAATTTGCCATAACTATATGTTAATGTTTTCTTAGGCATTCTATATTTTGAAACATATATAAAAAAATAATGTGTTTGCATCATCTAAAATAAATATTTCATATTTTTCAACTTTATTTCAAAATTTCTAATCTCAAATTTTTTAAAGTTGTGACTTTGCCTTAATAGTCATGGTTTTGCACTAACAGTCATAGTTTTGTAGGTTCTTATTTGTTGACCATCACAATTAAGTACTTGCTACAATATCGTAACTTTTAATGTGCATTTTTTACTTATAGTTATGATATTTTAGTCTCTAGTTATGATTTTTTATCTAACTGACTATGTAATAGAAATATTACATTAGTAGTAGCAATTTTGCATTAAGTCAGACTACTAACCCTTTTTGTCCAGGACCTATCAAGACAAAGGCACCCCGTTTGTTTTCCTAATCCTTTTGCTTCTAGGAGGGGTTTTAAAAATATTATATTTTAGTCTTGGTGCTTGTATATATTTGTTTTTTATGTGATTTGATTGTATGTTTTTTGTTTCCTCGCATAAATAATTAATTGGGAAAAAACAATTATGTGTGCATTTTTGTTAACCTTTGAGTCTAGGATAACACATGACATGGAATTAATCCCCACACATTGTCTTAGTCACTAGGGGTTGGTGACATGGATCTCATCACCATTCATTAGACCAAACTCCATGTTTTAGTAGAGTATAAATATCAGGAGAGCTATCGTTAGGTGCTAAAGTGGAATCCCTAATAAAGGGTTCTGTGGAGTGGGGCATTTTTGCTTCAATACACAAAGTAGTTAAACAGCATCCTATATGGACTTGGGATCCATATTACCCTCATGTATATCATATACACCCCTAGAAACCTTTTTGTAAACCTAACTTTAGACCTTTTGGCCATAACAAGTGTTTTATTGTCAGAGTCAGGATCAACTCCTAAGAAGTCATTACGTAAAAATGGGGTCAAGAGGGTTTGATTGATTCCATAATGGGTCACCAACCTACGACATCAATCATAAATATATTATATAGTTTAAACATTAGGTTACACACCCTTTTTAGTTTACTAAATTGGGAATTGTGGTTGAATGTGTTATTAACATGACATGTTTAAACCTGTGTTGTTTGTGAACCATGTTGGCTACTCCCATTTTTATCTTAAAATACCTAGATACCCATAAGTCCTTCATAAAATCCATTATATATCTACCATTCTCCATCCTAAAATATCAAATATCCATCTCATATCTTCTCATCCATCATCCTTGGATATAAGCTTAGTCTTGAAACTAAATCTTAGTGGTAACCCATCCCTTTAATCTTCACTATCACTTTCAAATTTGTCAACTAAGAATTATTAAAATACATAGCCTTTTCAAAAAAATTATCTAGCACCCATAAATTCTCTATCATTTCCTCTTTATACCTATCACCCATCCAATCACCATTTTCCCAGTGTGAAAGGTACTTAATCATTCCATCTCCTAGTCTCCTTGCTAGATTGGACTCTTGCAGGGTTTTGTCTTTTTGTAATCCTTGGTCATTTTAGTCTTCACCTCTCTTTAAAATTAAAAATCACCATATTTCCAAAATCACCTTATTTTACCACTCTTAGATTTTATCTCTAGACCAAGTTAGTACTCTAAGTCACACCACCTTATATCATGCCTAATCACTTTTTTTCACTCACTATGCCAATATAAACATGCCCAATTTCTTAGGATGGGACAAGGATACAACCAAGAGAATGAATTAATAGGTAACATAGGTGATTAAAATTGGGATCATGAAAATACACAGTGATATGCACACTCTCAGAGGAGAAGATGACTGATTCACAAATGACTTCTTCCATAGTGATGAATTTAGAGCCTGGTTTAACAAGTATATATATATATATATATATAAACCATGACCAAATTATATCACAAGTCATCATAATGGGAATAAATCTACCCCCAAGATTTTATCACAACCTTTTTCAACATTTACTATATCTATCCTCACGACCTAACACTCCTCAACATGTCCACACTAATCAAGCACCTGAAGAAGAGGAAATTATGGATCAGGAACAAGAACTTAAAGATTAAGAATGATATATCCCTCTCCAAAATAACCATGTTTAGGATAATATGAGGTAAACCACTCTAAAGGATTTATCAGACCAATTTACACAACAAATTAACTCTTTAGCCTCTTAATTCTATACCCAAAATCAAAAACCATCCTCCTCACATCAAAATATCCATAACTACAATAGACCACACATAAATCATGCTCAAACCTCTAATCCTCTTGGAAATCCTTTATTTTTACAAGAATGAAAATGATTAAAGAGACTCTCCAAAAAATAAACCCTTACTCATAAGCAATGAAATATAAATATGAAGATTTTTCATCTTCTCCCTTTGATACAAGAATTATACAAATTCCTTTCCTACCTCACTTTGAGGTTTCTAAATTCAAAAAATATATAGGGAAAGGTGATCCCTATGATCATATCTAAGAGTTTTATGTGGCTTGTCATTAGGTTGCATATGATGATGCCTACTTTTTAAGACTTTTCTAAAAAAGTCTCATAAGACCAGCCCTATAATGGTTTATGCATTTGTTAAAAAGGTATATATCTAGATTTGGAGAGTTAACTGAATAATTTGTGAGACATTTATCAGTTAATATATAACATTATGTCTCCATTATAGACTTATACAACACTAAACAAAGGAATGGGGAAAGCTTGGCCTCTTTCTTATAATGTTGGAGAAGCTTGGCCTCTTTCTTACAATTCTAGAGAAGCTTGGTAGGCCACTTTTGATGCATAATATCAGAAAAAGAGCTAGCCAAAATATTTGTTGACAACCTCAATGTAGATCTAAAATATCAATTGAAACTCCAATGTGCCAAAACTTTTGATGAAATTATTGAAAAGGGGATACAAATTAAAAGAGCACTTACTAAAAAGGGAATAATTAGATTGTACACCCAAAATGAGCATAATAAACATTAGGATAATTCTTTTTCAAGAAAAGCAAAAATATTCAATAAAAATAGGAAGGTTGTGGGAGATGGGGTTACATATTCCAAACAACATGTTCAAACTATGTAAAATAAGGCTCTCATAGACCATCAAAATGTCTCATTTATCTTAGTACCATGAGGTAATCCAAAGCCTCAAACAAGAAAAAGACCTCTTACCATCCTTGGAGTGCATGTTGAAGTGGTCCTTCAATAATTGATCGTTACTAACATGATAACTCTTCTTTAAATACAACCTTTGGATGATAGTAAACCTCGACCCAATTGATATCACAAAGATGAATTATATCCATACCAAAGAGTCAAAGGTCATGATATAAATAAATGCATGAAATTAAATAATTATATTTATGACCTTATTGAAAAGGGTGATATTGAAGTAGAAGGGGAGAGTACTCCTAATCAATTAAAGAATCAGCAACTGGGTATTTACCAGGACCCTTTACCCAAGCATGGTCAAAAATAAGGGAACCCATTTAGAGACCAGGGTCAAGCCTCTACTTCCAATTACATAGAATATCATGCCATCCCATAACACTACATGAATGCCATTAAAATCCATAGCCCCCAAGAGCCCACTCCACCATCATCCACCATATTAAAAATCAATAAGACCATAGTTAACTATATTTTTACTACCCAATATAGTAAAATCATAGTTCTTGGGGTACCAACAAAGGACCCATCCACATGTACATCTTAAAAAGTTAATATCTCTAAGAAAGTCTTGATATTTTCTAATCAGCCTTATGATATCATCAAATAAATTGAGAAGACCCCCATTCAAATCTCACTCATGGATCTTCTCAAAACATGGTCTGAGCATTGTGAGATCCTCAATCAAGTCTTGAATGATCTAAAAGTCCCATGAGATATTGACACCAATTAGTTCCAAGTGTTGGTGGGTCATTTATCTCCTTCATATCAAATCACATTTAGTGCTTAGGATATGCCTCCCATTGGCCCACATCATAACAACCCTTTATTCATATAAATATCCATCTCCAATCATCACATTCCTAGGGTGCTCATAGATGGAGGGTCTACATTGAATTTTAGTAGTTTAGATTTATTAAATAAATTAGGGTATTTTGAGGCTTTTTTGGGGCCTACTTTGATCATGATTAAAGTATATGATGACAATGAATGTCTATCTACAAACATTATCTACCTTCCCATTATCATGGGACCTATGGTGCATCAAAACTTTATTCATGTTATGGATGTTAATTTGCCCTATAATTTACCATTGGGTTGCCCATGGATCCATGAGATGCAATCAATCCCATCCACTTTTCACCAATGTCTAAAATTTTTGCACTCTAGCATGGAAGTCACCATTCTTGGGGAAATTGAGCACTTTTGTAGCTATCAAATGGGTTAATCTTAATCCTTTTACTATTGTCAAAGCACATATTTTTCCACTTTTAACCCAATATCAGCCAAATATATCAACCTTGATGATCTAGTACCTACTTTTGATCCCTCAATTGAGGTTACAAGACTTAAAATCACATCCATAGGGTGCAAGGAATACGAATATAAAACCTTATATGTAGGTGACCTACCTCTTTCCCCATAAATTTAAGGGTCCCTGGATATGAGGAAGACTAATCCTATTAGATATTAGTTTGGATCCACGAGCTTTTCTAGTGTAGGACTATTATCAAATGAATATATTGATGAATCTAAGGAATCGTGGCTTATTATATAAAATGAGGCCATCACATCTCATAGATAGAGGAACCCCCATTTTTAGAAAATGATACAAAATATGCATTATCAAGGAAAGGGACTAGAAAGACCTGAGCAAGGTAAGATTGAACCTATAATAATTCAAGAACATCCACAATATTTTGGCTTAGGGTATAATCTTCATGACAATGACTTAAATAATATCATTGTGGATACCACTTCAATTCTTGAAGAGTCTCTTTTTGATGAATAAATCAAGATAAGATCTGCTCATAGTCTTTTCTAAGAGCTTGCTACCACAAACCTTTTCCATGACACTACTATCACCACCATAGACATATCCTTCCACTACTCCTCATTAATTAATTAGGATTAGAGTTAGGATCCATCCTTCAACATATTTCAAAATGATTAGGCTATCTTAGAATTTTTGGGAGCATGGGATTTCATGCCTTCTGGTGATCATAAGAAGGGATTTCCTATTAATATCTTCTAGTCATCTTACTTTAGGGAGAAAAAAGTGCCCTTTGATCAAATTGAAGAATAAGAATATGAAAAAGAAGAGCCACCCCAAGACTTGGAATAATTTCCACACATTTTCTCTAAATATAAATATTATACTAAAATTGACACAAAACCCCCAAAAGGTTTCACTCCAGATATCATAGATCAATCATTGCCTCATTATTTCCAAGATCAGTCACCCTCTCTAATTAAGGAGGTGATTTAAGTTAGCATCAAATCTAAATAACATCCTAAAATAGTCAAATTGGGGGAAACTCACATTAGAGGAACATCAAAATATTATTGAGCTACTCAAAGAATTTATAGATGTTTTTACATGGTGCTATTATGAAATGTTAGGACTTTATCCCTCCTTAGTTGTGCATCATCTAGTTTTTCATCCTAGCACTAAACTAATCAATCAAAAATTATGAAATATGCACCCTAAAATATCCCTACTAGTGAAGGAGGAATTACAGAAATTATTAGAAGCAGCCTTTATCTGACCCATTGCTTATTTCAATTATCTATCCAATATTGTTCTTGTAACCAAGCCACAAGGAGGGATTTATATTTTTACTGGCTTTCGAGACATAAATAAGGCATGTCCTAAAGATGATTTCCCTCTTTCAAACATTGTCATGATTATGGATTCAATAATAGGGTAAAAAATGCTATCCCTTATGGATAGATTTTTGGGCTACAACCAAATCAAAATCATGCCTAAGGATCAACATAAAATATCCTTCATTACCCCATGGGGGACCTATTATTACCAAATCATGACCTTTGGTCTCAATAATGCAAGGGATACCTATTAGTATACCATGATTATTATATTCCATGACATGATGCATGACATCATGAAAGATTATGTTGATACTATTTTAGGGAAGTCACGACTCAAATCTAAGCATCATATGGTTTTACACAAAATCTTTGAGTGGATGCATGAATATAAATTCAGACTAAATCTAAATAAATGTGTATTCAGTGTTACCTCAAGCAAGTTTCTAGGGTTTATTGTATCCATGAGAGGCATATAAGTGGACCTAGCTAAAGTCAAATCCATTATAGAAATGCCTTCCCCTCATAATTTGAATCAGCTTAGAAGCCTCTAGGGAAAGTTATAAGCTATTTAGTGGTACATGTCCTAGTTCATAGATAAATACCACCCCTTCACCCATCTCTTGAAGAAGAGGACCCATTTTAATTAGAACTTTGAATATCAATAATCCTCTAATAATCTCAAATAATATTTGGTAAATCCACCTATGTTATCACCACCAATTATAGGAAGGATCTTGCTCCTATATATCTCCACTACACCTTATGTAATACGTGTTCTAATTTCTCAACACAATGATGATGGAAAGGAGTAGTAAATTTATTATCTCAATCACCCTTTGATTTTATATGAGCTAAACTATTTTCCCATTAAGAAAGCTTATCTAGCCATTGTTTTCATTTCACAAAAGCTTCAGCATTATATGTTAAATAGTCAAGTTCAACACATCACAAAATTTATCCTATCAAATATATACTATCAAAATGAGCTCTCATAGGATGAATGGACAAATGGATAATGTCACTAAATGAATTTTATTTATAATATGTTCATCAAAAGGCCATTGAGGGATAGGCAATAATAGATAAACTCATAGAGGCACCTCTTTTGGTGACTAAACTTCTTGTTATAGCCTTCTCAAATGAATCCATAATGAATATTATAGAATCTAATGGATGGAAGATATATTTTTATGGATATTTTACCATACATGGATCACAAGCAGGAATCCTTTTGGTATCCCCATAAGGAGATCTTATGCTTAAGGCTTTTTGATTGGATTTTTTGTGTACTAATAATAATTTTGAGTACAAGGCTTTAATTTATGGCCTCCAATTAGCCATCCATTAGAACATCCATCACTCTAAGTATTTGGTGACTCACAGCTAATAACTAATCAAGTTAATGAAGAGTTTTATATGAGGTATGAGAAATTACTCCCCTATAATCAATTGGTCGATTAGTTAAAGCAACTTTTTAGTCTATTACATTTGAACAAGTACCAAGGGGCAGTAATAAGCTAGTTGATTCCATGGCCAATATTAGGTCTCTAATTGATCTTCCTAAAGGTGTCCTTGAAGAGAATTTATTAATTAAGCATTTGATCTTACTAGCCCATCAATCTATGTCTCCTCTACAAATTTTTGCTTTTCATGATCCCAGTCTCCCCTAGTATCACAACATCTACAACTATCTCCATGATAACATACTTTCACCAAACCTCAATTTCCATCAATACAAGGCCTTCATCCATCATACCTCACACTAAACTATACTTGGTAGTATACTCTATCAAAGAGGTTATGACTAGGCCTTGTTAAGATGCATGACCTTAGAAGAGGATTCTCTTACGATCAAGGAGGTCCATGATGGTATCTATGGCATCCATGTCAATGGAATGACCCTAGATAAGAAATTGTTCAAGACTAGATACTATTGTCCTACCATGGAATAGGATGCCTGTCTATATATTATAAAGTGTGTATCCTAACAAAAACAAGGTAATATTATCCATGCACCCATACAAGAATTATAACCTATTATAAGTCCCTAACCATTATTTATATGGGGACTAGATTTGATTGGCAAGAGAAATCCCACATCATATGATGGCCACAAGTTTATTATTACAACTATGAGATATTTTATAAAATGGGTAAAATCTATGTTGCTTACCTAACCCACAAGTCTCTAGATTTCTAAATTCATCTTGAATCTAATCATTTACCATTTTGGCACTCTTTCCAACATCCTATCAAATAAAGACAAATCCTTTAAAAATCAATAAGTTGAGGCCTTGTGTAAACATTACCAGATTAAGTAGCACTTCTTTATGCCATATTACCCAAAGCGAATAGATAGGTTAGAGCTAAAAATAAGACTCTTATCAATATTCTCAAGAAAATAGTCAATGAGGCAAGAAGGAACTAGCACCTACAATTATATCCTACACTATGGTCTTATCAAACAAGTATTTGAATTCCCACTGGGGCCATTCTATATTCTTTAGTTTTTGAAATAGAGGACATATTTCATGAATAAATGGATCTCCCCTCTTTATAAATCTCATTGTGGGGTATTATCATTTATCATAATCTTGACAAGAAAGGCTACAATAATTGGAGTTTCTAGATGAAAAATGTCTAAGGGCCCTAAATCACCTATGGGCATGTCAAAACAGGTTAAAACAATAATATCACAATAAAATCTAGTCCTATGAGTTTGAGGTTGGTGATCTAGTCCTAAAAGAGAATCAAAAAAATACTAATATAGACATGGATAAGAAAGGAAAATTTGAAGCCAATTGGCTTGACCTTATATAATAGTTATTAATTTTGGATCAAGAGCCTATAGGTTAGCCACATTATATGGAGAACTATAAGAATTAATGAATATAATACATCTGAAATACTTATATACTTGATAGGATCCAATTTACCTCTGTCTATGGGTCCCTACTCTTGAGGGCACACCCATTTCCATTTGACACCTATCTTTTCATTCCACTCCATTATCCCATCCTTGACCCTAGTCTTACAAGTGAGCATCTATTACAGGTTTATAAAATAATAAGAGACAGATGTTTTAAATTAAATAAAATTCATTGCTTATCATGTGATAGGGATGTTTGTTAAACAAATATTCTAGAGTAATTTTATCCATTTTCACATACATCTTCCATCTTATCACCTCCTCAAACATACCCCTATCACATTCTCTTTGATGATTATGTCTCCTCTTAGCCTCAAGCTAATCTTATCCCAATTTGTCTCTTATTGTCTCTAAGCCATGGTCCACATGTTACCATAAACTTTATCATTATAGAAGGGTCAAAAATAGGTTTTAATTTGGGGTTTCATATATGTTGGTTCCCAATTGTACACTTCTATCACTCGGCTTTGCACACCTAAAGAGAGTGGCAAGCAAAGATGGAAAACCCACTTAACATGTCATTGTAGTCTAGAATGGGTTTGACATCATGACTAAACTAAAATGTGTAATATGACTATGAGGCACCTACAAAGGGTACGGTGAATTCCCTACTACTTTTGGCTCTACCTAAACGAAGGTGTGAGGACCTAAGGGGTAGCTTCACTCATATGAAGGAATTCTATGATTCAATCTTCATGGGGATTGTTAGTGCAAAGAACTAAAAATCTAACTAGAACACAACCAAGCTTACTCAATCCACTTGGCAAGGGTTGTCACACAAAATGAGAAAATATTATAGGTCAGGTAGAAAACACTAAACACAGATATGGATATAACTACATCTTCCATTCTATAGAATCTTCAAGAAGAAAGGGTTGAACAGGAGATTAAAATGTTGATCTTTAACACACAGAGTGTAGACACATGTTAGGTATACATTGTTTATGTGCTTATAGGCAATAAACACTTTGGTTATGTAGAAGATGTGTTATACGTAAGGTAACGTAGGGTAGGATAAAAACTATCAGCTAATATAGATTAAAAGTGGAGGGTTAACACATGAGCACAAAGAAGTTCAAGTAAATTTCCATGTCACCTCTACCAACAAATGTAGCACCAACTATGAACAAATGAAACTAAAACCATGCATAAATGAGATCCTTCTAAAACACCTCCTAATTGAATTTGTAAGCCTAGGACTACCCTTAAAAAGGTTGCCAACACTCTATTTTCAAATCTCAAGATAGAAATGACTTTATAATCTAGATATACTCTCTAAATGGATACCATAAAGATGAATACATTAGATCACCAATCAGCTAAGCATGTAAAACATGACATTGTGCTTTAACAACAAAAAGAGAATGGAAATCACCAGCAAATTTCATTTATCAATTAATCTAAAAATGCATACAATGTGTAGTTGATAACATAATGAATTTACATTATGCTAGAAAATCTTGTAACAAGGGAGACATGTGTGATGCTCTCAAAGCTTGCCAATGATTTTACAATTGAAACCAATTTGGCACTAGGAATGTTACACATTGAGAACTCTTTGAGGCTATAGCTCTTGACTCAAAATTTTAATTGACCTTTGTAAAGGGACATTCCCCACTTACTTATATAATTGAGCTAAGCCTTAGAATATTACTAAAGATGCTTCAATTGGAATATTCCTTCATAGGCCTAGAGTCTATTAGACCTTGTAACAAACATGATTCTATAGACTATGCATGTGCTCTTGTGATGATGGCAAAATTTATCCTCCACTAAGGTAGAATATTTCTTGTTATCCACATGGAGAATAATCCATCAAGAAACAAAAAAAACTTTATCATCTTGCATAACAAATGTAACATCCCTTCCCTACATACATGTTCAAAAAAACTCCCTTGAAAAGGATGTGCCACTAAATAATAGAGTACAATAGTTTCCCAATGGAAAATGAGAAAATAAAAGGGAAAAGAAAGGAAAAGGAAAGTGAAAAGAAAGGGAAGGTGGGGATAGCTATAAAAAAGCATAAAAATTTTAGTCAAGCACCGGAATCAATCTGAATGATGGAATTCCTCACCAACCTATTTTTTACTTTATATATTCATCAAGCATGGGGGTGAGATTTCCATAGTCTAGGCCTACCTGGTATTTGAATTTGAAAATTTATTCTTCAAGCCTGGCAATAGTCCATTGAAGAGTGGTTTGCTTTCATCCAGTAAGTTATTTGAATTGGTCACAGGATTTCTCAAGTGACACCAATTACTTTATCTTGTGGACAATGAAGGATTCTTGAGGCACATCAATGAGGTTCTTCAGAGAAGCACACACTACCTCCTCCCCCAAATCAATTGCACCATCAAGGCTCACCATATTCCTTATCATGGCCTTTATCTCCTTTGTATTCATCTTAAGAGACTGTTCTTCTCCTTTTATATCAAAGAGGCCATCCTTGAGCATCATGAGATGATGATTGATCCCTATTTGATATTCATTTAGCTTATTTTGATCATTTAGAGTAATGAATTTTTCTGCAATCAAAGTATCCATGCTCATCTTACAAATCTCCTCTACCTTCTATCAAGCTTCCTTCCATTTCTTAGTGTATACCACATAGAAAAACATTTTTGAATCACACTCCATTTTTTTTAGTCATTCAGGCATTTGAATATAAAGTGGATTATTTATTTAGCCCTAGCACCCAAGTCTTGTTGTTATTCCTTAGTTGGTAATATTCTAGTCTTTAAGTCATTAACTTGGCTAGAATCAAATGAAGTGAGTGTGAGATGGAGAGAACCTAGAGACTTGCTAGCTATTGAGTCACCACCTTAGGCTCACTCAACAAATTTTGTAAGTATGATATCATAGAATGATTCTCTACCTTCAATTCTTCCATGGTGGCTTTATCTTTATCCATCATGTGTGCCACCATGTTAGCGAAGACTTATGAGCTATGTTTTATCTCATTCTATAATGGATCCCCTAGATTTTATTATGTAATTATTGAGGAGAGCATCCTCTTTTAATGCATCAAGTGGAAGGATAGCTATCTCAACATTCATTTCTTCCATGGTGGTTAAGGTGGTTTTGGAAAGTATTTTGGCCTTTTTAGGGGACTTGGCCTTATGCACCTAAGTGATATTCATCATGTCAATCTCTCCTATTTTACTTATAATGTCTCTTTTTTATTTTACCTACTCTTCAATCCAAAAAAGAGGCCTGGTCTGAAATCCCATAAAATTTATAGACATTGTTGATGGCCTTGAGATAGTGAAGGGTGGTGTTATTGATGTGCTAGATGTAGGGAGTGCTACAAGCTTGGGTTATGGACTCAATACAAACTAATCAATGTCTTTATCACTCTCTTGCTCCTTTCCACCCTTATTTGCTCCATGTTCCTTTTCCAAGTTTGGCTCTATCTACTCCAAGACATCAAACTCTGACCCAGGTTGATGAGATTCACTAAGCAATTTATCAATTGAATTTCCCTACTCAACTAATTGGCTAGAAAGTTTCACAATTATTTCACCTTATTTATTCTCTTAAACTTTATTCATGGATAAGGATATGTTGATGTCCTTAGAACCTTCACGTAACTCTTCACCAATCATGGCCTTGGGATCCTTATTATGAATTGGGTTATGGACCCTGATGTGAGGGTGAAGACTTCATAGAACTTTAATTAAAGCAAATTCTACTGAAGCACCCTCCTCAACACCTTTATTGAAATCATTTGTTTATTTATCTATTGTTTTAGGGGTGGGAATACCCATTTTTAGGCTTAATCCCCCCACCTTCTTTCGTAATCACCTTGTCTTCTAGTGTTGGACCTGACACCTTTGGAAGGGAAGGAATTCCTTGTGGTACATATAAAGCCTCTTGTGAGCCTTCATGATCAACTATCACCTCAAAAATGATGGTGATTTGAATACCCTACTCATGTTCTTCTTCAGTTTTATGATTAGATTTATCTAATTCTTCAATTTCACCCTGATCACCTTGGCTTGGTGTTTGGGTGATGACACTATCTGCAAAGGTCTATGTATCTGATGAAATTTTTTCCTTCTCTTGAGGGGCTTGAGCTTATATAGCCACCTCAACACCAACCTATAAAACATCATCAAAACATAAAGGGTCATCTAAGCTTAGGACATATCCCTCATTACCTTTTCTCTCTATGACAAAGGGTCCCTTTTCTATAAGTGTGCCCACTATTAGGATCTTAATTGGGGTCTGGGGCCTTTCCCTGTGAGTTCTTCACCCAATCTTCACTTGAGGAGGAGTGAAGGCACATTGCTTCTTCATTACTTTAGAAATGGGTTTACCCTCATCTAAATCCTCCTCCTCACTCATATCCCTTATCCTCTGGTCATATGAGGCATGGTCTTCTTTCCTCTTCATAGGGACCTCTTTAAATAGCAGGTCTCTAAATGCAAACTCCTTCTTCATAGGCAGTCCACTTGGAGGTTTTAGTGCTTTCTTGATTATCTTCTTCTTTGTTTTCTCCCCTTGATCCTCACCTCCTCTTTTTATTAAATATATTATTAGGGGAGGGGTGGATACCACTTATTGCATAGGTGGAGCAGGTGGAACTCTAGCTAGTTTGGCTATAGGGATGGATGCTAGAATGGTTGGCATTGTTAGGGCTCCCTCTCTTGAAATGGATATGGGGGTGGCACTGCCAACATAACCTTCCCCATAAAATATTTATCCCAATTCTCTACCAAGATTGTTATCTTTGACAAAGATAATCCAACATGAGATTGTGTTACTATTATTTTTTCCACATCTACTGGCTTAGTGAACTCAATATCACCAAGCTTGTTTTTTCCCTTACCTTTTATTGTTGATGGTGGATCCATAAGGTCACCACTATATCCTGGGAGGAAATCCTTCATTTTTTTAACCTTCCTCAGCTCTTGGAGGGTAGGGAAGTCATATATACCAAGGTTGACCCCGTGTTCCTTCAGCCAATTAAAGGTTCTCTTTATGATTTAAACTAATCTCACCAAGATGGAATCATTTTCTTGAACATTAAAATCTACTTAGGATATGGGATACACTTCAATGTTGGATATGTTATACACTAAAGATAGTGTCAGTTTGTCATCTACCATGTCCTTATGGATAGGAGTGATTTTGTATGTTATAACCTCCTATATTGTTAGCCTCATAAATTCTAACTTCTAGACCTCTTCCTAGATGGTGTAATCAAAAAAAATGTCTACATAATGTGATTGATGAAATTTCACATTAGTAGCCATGTTTACCAACCACTTCATGTCATAATTAGGTCAATGTGGCATCTTATCAATATCATATTGGCCCATCTCCTACTTTAATCCCTTTGCCTTGGTGGCTGAAGGACATGAATAATATCATATTACTACATGAAACTTGAAGGGATTATTGATCTTCTTGGCCTCTATCATTTTATACAGTGGCACCATCTATCAAATTAGCTCCATTACTACCAACTTGTCATATAGGTACCCTTGTAGTTTGTGTGGACACCCTGAGAAACCACTCACCTTGATCTATGTGACTGTCTTAAATTATATGTAAGTGGCACCATATTTTTCAATTACTTATTTGGTTATCATGGATATCCTATTGAGGCTTATTAAATGGAAGAAGCACTCATCATAATTTTAAACAAGTAATAGTAAACCCTAAAAAAGTTCTTAAATCCCTCCATAGTGATTTCTAGATATGTTTCATAGATCCTCATTCTATTGAGGTTCCTGGTGAGCCCTTGGAATGTCTTGTTTTGAACTAAATTGTACATTAAATAAGAAGACATGTAGAATTTACCTATAAATTCTTATTTTTTAAGAATTGTAGCTTAGACCTACACCATTTGCCTATGTAGATTATCACTAAGTATGGTAGCCTAGTCTAACTTCGTCTGCCCCTCCAATATGCATATCAAAATTAGTAACATCCATAGCTCAAAAAAATTCACTATGGGCACCCCATGAATCTTGGTGGCAATGGCTATGACATATTGAGGAAATTCATTAAATTCTACTAGCTTCAAATTTTTGGACATCCTAGAGACCTTTCATCTTTTCTTGGCTAGCCAACAAGAGTTGACAATATCCCAAATTACCTTATCATCCTTTTCTACATACTCTTGGCACTCCTTTAAGGAGAGTGTAATGATTTCTAGCTAAGAATAATTTTGATCATGGTGTTGAGGGACAAATGGGTGAAAGAGTACACAACTTAATGGCTACCATCAATGATAGTCCTAGTGTCTAGTTGTTATGATTTAGCACACATAATAATGAGTTTTGGGTATGGAACAACTAGGGGAAATGCTAGAGTAGGGGTGATGTAACTCACATCAAAATTGAAAAATACTATGAGGGGTTCTTGCCATTGTGATAAATTCAATAGGGCCCTAAAATCTAACCCCATGACATCTATATCCTTAATTGAATCCAAAATTGAGACAATGTTTCCTTTTACTGAGGTTGAAGATGTCACCATATTTCCCTAAATTTCTAGTGTAATATCTAAATACCAGATAAACCCTTCACTCAACCAACCCTCAAAATACCTCTTGAATCCTTCCCAAGAACACAACATAAGGAGCAAATAAGACACTTAAAGTTAATCTAGACAGTTACGTACACTAGAATTTAAAAGTCTATAAAGAATTCATCATAATCACATTCTAACACCACACTTAGATAGGACATACAAACAACTCAAAGGCATGAATGCAAGATCTAAATATAAAGGTTAAATTCAAAATGAATACAAATACCTTATTTATAATCCCTTGTATTTTGTGATTAGGGTTGCCATTAATGCTTCAAAGCCTAGAGGCTAATCACCAACCACTCTCATTAATTACTTCGAGCCTCATTCAAAAAAGAGAGGGAAAACACCAATGTTTCTTTTTTATACCAGGTGATCCTCCTTACAACACATAGAGCCATACATGTGGAGAATCCATCATGATACCTTTTTAGGCCTTTGAGTATTTCTACATTTTTTCACTTGTTATTTTCCACTAGTGCAATGGTGCAATATGCCAAGAGCTCCTCATGGAATGTAAGAATACCATGTTTCATAATTTATCTTTTTAAATTTAGGAATTTGGAACTTTAGGGACCTTGTAGACTTTGCCCACCAAGAGGTAAGTGGGGCAATTTTCAAAAGGGGACCAAAACTGAGAAAACCCCAAGGAGCTACCATGTGGCATCACTTTTCTTACAAGTTTAGGTACTGAAGCCCTAGAGACTTTAATTACCTTACCCACCAAAAGGTAAGTGGGGTGATTTTCAAGAAAGGCCCAAAATATCTAAAGCCCTGAGAACATATTACATGTCCAACTTAGACATAAGCCTAGGCTCTCAGCCATTTTTTACCTTTGTAGTAGTTTTTTCATTCAAGGGTGCAAGATCCTTCTGACCCCAAATAATAGTCATATAAGTCCCCTAAGATAAACATGTGTCTTTCATTTGGTTCAATAATAAATTTCTCACCTTAGTCATCAAAACATGTTAAGTGCAATTCAGTAATTTTATCTGGGGCCCTAGAACTCTCTTCTTTAAATCATAAGGCAACAAATCCATGAACAAAAAAAGGCTTGTTATAATTTTATCTTCTCATTATGAATTTTCCCTCCTTGATACCTTTATTCAAATTCTTGAAACTCCTTCAGAATCATTGAGACTGTCTTTTATCTTCAAAAAAGTGCCCCTCAATAGTTATACAAAGAGTGGAGGAATACTCCCATTCGATAGAAGCAAAACAAAAGATGTGACTAAATGTAAACATGTATTTTGACCTTCTAGAGGAATATATATAGAAATAATATTGTGGAAAGTGACTAAAATATTGATACTCATCTATTTTGGGCATGAGAGTTTTACTGACAAGGTTCCAATTTCTCTAATGCAATTTTGGGCACTAATATTGGCTCTTGCTCAGGGATCGGTACCCCTAGTGGGTACACGAAGAACACCAAATTGGTTACCTATCTATTGGGTTATGTAGTTAAAGTATTTCATCATAGAGATAAGGAAAAACATACAATGGATAATTAGAGTTATAACAAGGTAGCCAAAAACAACAATAAAAGGAAAGGAAAGACACAAACTATACAAAAACAAACCATAAAAATAAAAAAGGACAACACAACATGTACATATTTACAAAGGCTAACCATGGACTCAATCTAGAAAACAATTGAGGATTCTACCATTAACAGGAAATTCTAAAATTTATCCATCGATATCTCTGAGATAGAATGTATGGTTCCCTATTTGATAATCAATGGTGTAGAGACCCATCCATAGGGAATCAAATTTACCATTTTTTCCCTTATCTTCATACATGTTATCCCAAAGTAGAACTAAACCACCAATATAAAAAGATATTGGGGTAACTTTCTTATCAAAGATATTTTTGAGTCTCTCTTTGAGCTTTGAATGCTTTTTATGAGCTTTTATATGATATTCATCAAGCTCTATAATCTGGTTGATCCTTTCCTCATGGTGGTTTATCTCTTCTTCATCCTTAGTTATTTGTTGCATGAATTGGTAAGTAGGTAACTGAAGATTCAAGGGTAAAATAACTTGATCTTTATAAACAATCTCAAAGGGGATTTTTCCATTAGATCTCTTAGGATTCATTCTATCCACCTAGATAGCAAACTTTAACTATTCACCCCATTTCCTTTTGTTAGAATACAAAGTCCTTGTACTGATTTTTAACAAATTCTTATTACTAGACTTGGCCTACCCATTTCCTTATGGATTGTGATTGGAGGCATATGTTAAATCAATCCCATAATATTTAAATAATGTACTTAGTTTTTGCCCCTAAATCACATAGCATTGTCACATATAATTTTAACAGGCACCCCAAATCCACAAATCACATTATTCAATAGGAAATTGATGACTACCTAATGGGTTGATTTTCTAGTGGGGATTGCTTCAACCCATTTTTTGAAGTAGTCAATAGCAACTAATATCCATTTGTGACCAACACTTGAAGCATCTAATATCTCACCCATGAAATCCATTCCCCACTGCCTGAAAGGTCCCTTAACAGAGACTAGTTGTAAGGGAAGTGATTTGGATGCCTTCATTCTTCTAGAGAATCACTAGCACTCTTCACATCTTCTTACCATGATAGCAACATCTTTAAAGAGTGTGGTCCACTAATATTTGTCCTTCAAAATATTATGTGTAATGACTTTAGGAGCAAATTGACCACCACACACACCACTATGGAACTCTGTAATCAGTGAAGAAATCTCACTTTCCAATAATCATCTCAAGAGGACACCATTTGGGTTCCTCGAATCTAAATTATCTCATAACAAAAAATACTTTTGGGATACTAACTTTAGTGTCCTCTTTTGATTTTTGTCTAAATGGAAGGGATAATTTAGAGTCTTAAAATAGTAGACTATATCTTTATACCATGGGGATTGGTTGTACTTATATTTGGGGCTATTAACCACCTATTCTATTATATTCACCTCTATAGATTGTAATTTTGTTTTAGTCATTAGCTTGGCAAGACCAATGCCTCTGAGCAACTTAGTAATTTATATCTCCATGTCATATTTTTGAAATTTGTTGACCCATCAACATCTTTTTTCAATAGTTTTGCTTTGAGTTAATATGTCCTTCACCATAGTGTGAGGAACATAGGCTACAACCTTTAAACTCATAATGTAAGATCTGAACTTCTTGATAGACTTTAAAAGAGTAAAGGCTTGCTTCTCCATTAGGGTATATCTTAGCTTAGATCCTTGTAATGCCTTGCTGAAAAAGGTAATTGGTTTCTCATGACCTTCATCATTATTTTTTAATAGCACTATGGTAATAGTATGTTTGGAGGTAAATGAAAAAATTTGGAAATATTTACTATAATTAAGACTAGCAAGCACTAGGGTAGTTTTTAAAGCCACCTTGATGTCCTAAAATGGCTAGGTGTCCTTCTCCTCTCACTTTATAGTTTGATCCTTTTTCAACATTGAAGTGATAATCAGAGTAATCTATGCAAAGTTGGAAACAAGCCTTCTAAGAAAATTAATCTAGCCAAGAAAATATTGGATAACTTTCTTGGTCTATGGAATGGGTACTTTGTCAATGGCTTCTACCCTTTTAGGGTCTATCATGACACCTTGTTGAGACACAATGTTTCCCAATATCTTCATCTTTTATACTCTAAAGTGGAATTTCCTAAGGTTGAGTGAGATTTTGAACTCCTTGCATCTGATAAGCATTTGTTTTAAATACACCAAGTGGTCATTTTTTTCTTGGAGTACACTATAACATCATCCTAGTATAACACAATTAATTGGTTGATTAATCTAGCAAAAGTTACATCCATTACTCTCCAAAAGGTGGTACCTTCATTCATCAAACCAAAAGGCATTTGAACATATACATAGGTTCCTCATGGGGTAGTGAAATTAGTCTTGGACCTTTCTAATTCCTTCATGACTCCCGGTTATATCTAGAAAAACCATCCAGAGTTGACAATAGCTCAAACCCAGTAACATATTGGAACAAGTTGTCCATGTTAGGCAATGGATAGTTGTCCTTTAGTAAATCCTTTTTCAAGTTCTATAAATCAATGTAGATCCATATGTTTTTTTCTTCTTTTTGATAGGGACTAAGTTTGCCACCCATGATGAATACCTAATGGGTTGAATGATGCCACTATACCTTAATTTCTTTAATTCTTCCTACATCCTGGTGTCCAAGATGGGATTGATAGGCAATTGTTTTTTATTTAATGGTTTCATATCATGGTGGAGGGGAATAACATGCTAGAACAAGTCTTCCCTATAAGCCTTCAACTCTGAATATGACCACATTAGGTAGTCTTGGTACTTTTTTAATAGATTGATGAATGTTTCCTTCTCTTTATTGATCAGGTGAGTATCGATCCAACTCTTCCTTAGATTTTCTTCTATCCCAATGTTAATCTAAGTCACATCCTTTTATATAGAAATGTTTCTATATTTTACTCTGTCAACTCCATCAAAAGATGCTTCAAAACTAACCAATCCTCTAGGGATAGTATTAGTTTTTAACTAGATTATTTATTTTCCATATAAGGATTCTTTTCCATCATAGACCTGTACTATAGAGTCTCAATAAATAATGGTTCCTTAAAACTCATCTATACATCATATAAACCTTCTTATTTGATCATCATTGTGAAAGACCTACCAATGATCAACGTTTTCTGAGACAAAAGGCCTTACCAATATCTCAACTTCATACTCACAAGAGGGATTTATATGTTGAACTTTAAACTTTGTATCCCTCTTCAAAATCATACCTACCACATGATTAATATCTTGGGCATGATATTCAATATTGAAAGCATCAAATCACTCCAAGTAGTTCCATACAACATTCTAGTACTGATTTAGTCTTTTTTATTTTGTGGTGTAAATAGTTCAGACCTATTTCACCACTAATTCTAAATCGCCCTTAACCAGCAACCTCTTGAATCCATATTCATGAGAAATCTGGAGACCAATCAAGAGTGCTTGATATTTTATAATATTGTTTATGAACTCAAAGGATAATTGGAAAGAGTATCTATAAATTTAGCCATTAGGGGCATAGAAAACCACCCCATCTCCATTTCTAATGTTTGAACATACTCCATCAAAATTCATGGTTTAGTTGGATTCTTCATTATCAATACCAAATTTAGGATGGATCTCCATATACTTGAAACTCCTTAAAAAATTTCCAATGTCTATATCCATATAAAATACTTTATACAGCAAGTACTTGGGATCTTCTACGACATGAAGCATTTGGGTCTCCTGGTCCATGCAAACCATTTTCCCATCTAGAAGTATAGTTTCATAGGACAATTCTATCTAAATACTACCCCCAATACTATCAATCCTCTTTTTGGATGGTAACATACCCCATTTTACTGGACAATTTATAATAATAATGTCTTTACTCATGAATTTACCTGGGTATTGTGCAAGTTGCACCACCAATACTTTGACCATGATAACAAGAAGTACTTCTCTAGAATACATGGAAAGGCATCATCCATATGCTATAGTTATCCTTATATAAATCTCATTCAACATATCCAATGGCATGATATTATAAGATGCACTAGATTGAAACATCCAGTTATGAACAATTAAACCATTAATTAATAGGGTGGTATAGAATGGGTCGACATCCAACTAATTCTCTACCAATGTTACTCTTAAATATACCTCTACGTGATGCTCAGGAGATTTTGAGGTGTTTTCACTTTCCATAGGGAAAGCAAGAGAAGGCTCAACTTTAACAATTTCATTGGTAGTGATGTTCTCCGTGAATCCCAAATACTCAAAATATCTTCTCCTATACTCTAGAATTCTAAGAAATTCCACAAAGGGTATTGTGCCCTTTAGTTGACTTAATACATGGTCCATATCACAAATACTATATTTGGGTAGAGGAGTGTTAATAGGTAAGCTTGTAACATTCTCATTTAGGATACATCCCTCAAGATCCAAGGGAGCAGAAATAGGAGGACCAATACTCTTAACTTCATTTTTCAAGGGAGGCTTCCTAAGTTCATCCTTCTTGCGAATACTAGACAATAGGGGGGTTATATTATTAGCCTAGGTACCTTTTGGTTTAATATTATAGGGTATATAAACAAGCTTAGTGGAACCTTAGACGTCCTTACTCCCTTTGGTCTCTTTTTCCTTAGTCTCTATTTTAGGAGCAGTAGAATCTTTGTCTTTTGGAAGAGTATTTTGGTCCTTACTTCTCAAATTATACTCATTTTCTTAGGAAATTACTACATGTATCATAAATTGTTGGTCCTCAACTAATGGGGGTGAGTCTCCAAATTTTTATTTCATCATTAATCTTAAAAACTCAAAATCATGAATAAGTAAATCATATTCTTGCATCATGTTTACTTCACATACAAAATCTAGGGTTAAAAGTTTTACTTTTTCACGTGCTCTCCAAAATGCTTGAGTAGTAGTAGCCCCCATTAGCTCTATAGATGGAGAATCAACCATCACATTTAGTTCACTAAATTGGAAAGTAAAATTTTCATATGCTAGGGTGCTTTCATAATCAGGGATAATTAAGGCACTCATGCTTCTTCTTTGAAGGTGCAACCCTCCATTTCTTGAAAGTCAACAAAGTAGATATCATCTTCATTAGATGTAGTTTCAAATCCCTCTACATCTTTTCCATCATCACTATCTATGATACATGGGGGATGAGGGAGGAAGCACTTATCACACCAATCAATATCATAATCAATTGTATTGATCTTTATAGCTGAAGGATCTAGTAATTCCCTTTCACCTCCTCAGTTTTAGTTTCTTTCATATTTATCATCCATTTCTAACCCATTTCCCTTAACATTATTCCTAGCTTGGGAAGGTGGGCTTCCTTGACCTTGATCTCAAGGATGATTCCTTTCCTCTATCTTGTGATCCCTCATATCATCATGATTAAAAGGACCCTGAGACAACCCCTTTTCTATTCTAGCCAACTTGTAAGAGATCTATTTTATAGTAGTGGCCATAGTATTCACAGTTCCCTCTAGCTATACACTCTCGTGGGAAACTTGAGGCTTTTTAGGATTCACCAGCTTGACATCAACCCTTTTATTTAAATGCTTACCAATAGCTTTGATGTTATTTCTATTTGAATAGCCAGATTGAAATCCATCCTCAGATTTATGAGAGCCTTATCTCTAAGATAATAGGCTACTTTCTTGTCAAATGCATCATAATACTTAATCAAAGAAGCAACACCACTATGCCTAATGTCTTTCAGTAGCCTTCTCAACACTTTACTGAATCTAGAGTTGAAATACTTCACACACTAATTAGGATTCATCTTGAGGCTCTCAAACTTAGCAAGCAAGAATTTAGGTTCAATTCTATCACCATATTGCATCTTAAATGCATAAATCATAGCTTTCCATGTGTCTATATATATGTAGGGGAGGCATTTGAACCACTCCAGAGCTTCATCTTCAAGTGTGTTCACAAATATTTTTATACACACATCCTCTAGATCTATTTCATAATCCTTAATGATGTTCAAAAATGCTTTCAAATGTTGTTCCCCAGATACTACATTATTCCCTTGAAACTTAGGTAATACATTTATAATATTTATAGGAACCTCATTGGGGAAACTAGGCATACCATTAAAGTTGATAGGTCTAAACCTTGGGATCATAAATAATCTACATTTATTAGCTAAATCTTGATCTTCTTCTCCATCATTATTATTATCTACATTAAATAACCTCATTCTCATGTCATGGTCTCCCATTTATGAATTTAAAGATGAATTCAAACTAGGGGATGGTTTAGATGGAATACTATGTGGAGGACTTGAAGCAGGATAAATAGAATGAATCCTTAATGGCCTAGTAGGAAGACAAAGACTTTTTTGTAGAGAAAGAGCTTGACTCGTAGGGAGCTCAAATTTATCTGAGGTGCTTTGGTATCCTTCAAACAAAGGGATATTATAAAAATGGGGGTAAATATAGTGCAAGACAAACTAATTAGGTCTTACTTGATTTCCTATGCTTTGGCCCATAATAGGATTCCACACTTATCTCCTTTTGGATGGAGATTTTAACTCAGGGACAAGCTCTTTTGATGGATTCTTCTAAAAACAAGGCCCAGTACCCTCTAGATTTATAGATCTGAACTCTTAAAGATAGAGAATGTTATATATAGTAGGCACCAATATTTAAACCTTGATATAGTGGAGTCACCACTAGAAGTAGGACTTCTAGACCAAAATAAACAAAGCTACACATAACAACTAATGAAATAACAATTCTTAATTACTGAGAACAACTCTAAGAGCATTAAATAATCTTTCATATCATGTGGTGAATATCCCCAGTGGAGTGAGTAAGAAAGGCTACAAAGACATCAATTAACTAAATATTAACAACTCGGTATAGTAACAATAGAGAGAAAAATTTAAAAAAACACTTATAGCTCTCTACAAACATTCCCTATAACAAGGATAACAAAAGATCTCCCTGATAATGGCACCAAAAAGATGTTGATTCCCAATTTTACACCTCTATCACTTGGCCTTACACACATAAAGAGAGTGGAAAGCAAAGATGGAAAACCTACTTAATGTGTTATTTTAGTCAGGGATGGGTTTGACATCATGACTGGACTGAAATGTAGAAGATGACTAGGAGGCACTTACAAAGGGTATGGTCAGTTCCCTACTACTTCTAACTCTGCCTGAACCAAGGTGAGAGGACCTAAGGGGTAGCTTCACTCACATGAAGGGATTATATGATTCAATCTTTATGGGGATTATTAGTGCAAAAAACTACAAATCTAACTGGAACACAACAAATCTTGCTTATGCCACCTAGTAAGGGTTGTCACATATAATGAGAAAATATTATAGGTCAAATAAAAGATAATAAAGAAAGGTATGGATATAATTACATCTTCCATTCTATAGAATCTTCAACAACAAAGGGTTGAATAGGATATTGTAGTGATGATATTTAATTCAAATAATGAAAAACACATGTTAAGTACATAATGTTTATACACTCACAGGAAAACAACATTTTGGTTATGCAAAGGATGTGTTGTACATAGGGTAAAACAAGGTAGAACAAAAACTATCAATTAATATAGATTAAAAGTGGAGGTTTAACACATGTGCACAAATAAGTTCAAGTAAATTTCCATGTAACCTCTACCAACAAATGTAGCATAGACTTTGAACAAATGAAACTAAAACCATGCATAAATGAGAACCTTCTGGAACACCTCCTAATTAAATTTGCAAGCCCAAGACTACCCTCAAAAAGGCTACCAATACCCTATTTTCAAATCCCAATATATAAAGGACTTTATAATCTAGATATACTCTTGAAATTACTACCATAAAGATGAATACATTAGATCACCAATTAACTAAGCATGTAAAACATGACATTGTGCTTTAACAATAGAAAGAAAATGGAAACCATCAGTAAATCTCATTTATCGATTAAACTAAAAATGCATACAATGTGTAGTTGACAACATAAAAAATACACATTATACCAAAAAATACTATAAAAAGGGAGATATGTGTGATGCTCTCAAAGCTTACCAATGATTTTATAATTGAAACCAATTTGGCACCAAGAATGTTACACAGTGAGAACTCTTCAAGGCTATAGCTCTTGACTCAAAATTTTAACCAACCACTGTAAAGAAACATTCCCCCTTACTTATACAATTGAGTTAAGCCTTAGCATATTCCTAAAGATGTTCCAACTAGAAGAATGGCAAAATTGATCCTCCACTAAGGTAGAATATTTCTTATTATCCATGTGGAAGATGATCCAACAACAGACAAAACAAACCTTTGTCATCTTTCATAAAAAATGTAACATCCCTTCCCTACATACATGATATAAAAAAATCCCTTGAAATGGATGTGCCACTAACAGGTGTAGTACAATGGTTTCCTAGTGGGAAATGAGAAAAGAAAAGGGAAAAGAAAGGAAAATGAAAGTGAAAATAAAGGAAAGGTGGCACTAGCTTAGAAAAAACTTGAAAAATTTAGTCAAGCACCAGAATCCATCTGAACGATGGAGTCCCTCACCAACCTATTTTTTTACTTCATATATTCATCAAACATGGGGGTGAGATTTCCATGGTTTGGGCCTACTTGGTATTTGAATTTGAATCTATATTTTTCAAGTCAGGTAGCAGTTTTTCAAAGAGTGGTTTGCTTTCATCCAATAAGTTCTTTGAGTTTTTCAAAGGATTTCTCAAGTGATACCAATTGCTTTATCTTTTGGACATTAAAGGATTCTTGAGGTTCATCAATGAGGTTCTTCAAATTATCACACACTGTTGGGAATATGACCAACCCGAAAGCACACAATTGATTACCAAATTCAAGCAACTTAATATGCGAAAATAACCAGAATCAACAAGTAACTAGAATTCAGAATAACACAGAATATGAGAGACAATACACAACTTGTATTAATAACTCTTACAGAAAAGAATACAATAAAGAAGATGCTACTTCTTCTCCACCACCTCTTCAGAGGTTTCCCACACCTCAAGTGAACAGTAATTCTCTCCTCAAAGCTCTCTCTACTAGGTCCCAACACCCAACTCAAACACAGAGTTGGTGTTCACCTTACACCTGTGCTCCACACACTCCACAAGTGCTCCACGCACTCCACAAGTACTCAAAGTACTTCAAGTAGATCTCCCATGAACCTGCAACAACCTGCAATTCAACAGACCATACTTTTGGAAGGAACTGCCTTGCCTTCCTCTTAGCTCTCCATGTACTCCACGTACATACCAATGAGTACACACCATATGCCAAGTAGATACTGCCTGATTCTACTCCTTATTGTGTTGCTGTCCTATCTGATCTCCAACCTATAGATCAATAAATGGTTTTGCACACCTATGAACCTTGACCTTGCACACACACACACACACACACACCTGCAGATCAATGATCTTACTTACCATGTAGATCTCCTATAAGCCATGCTCACCTGATGACCAAGATCATACATCCATGAAGAATCCAGCTGACTCTCCAGTCCAGCACTAACACACCTGGTACTGCTGTGGAACTAGGAGGAACACCCTTGCTCACCTCACACACAGAAGGAGCTAGCTTTGCTCAACTCAAACTAGAACACTTTTACAATACAACCATGAGTCTATTATATAGATCTCATCAAACAATAATTAGACATCTAATTACAATAATTAGATCCGCAGCTATGAGTCTAAAATTAGCACTCATCATGCAAACACTTGGTTTGTCAACCAACTGCCCATAATTAACTCGCAGTCGAACCACACAAGCGACCGACGTCGGTCCCTATCTGCCTGGAGGTGACCGACGTCGGCCGATATCTGACCGACGTCAGTTTCTTCTCTTTGTTATCCTATCGACATCGACTGATCAGACCGACCCCAGCTTCTCTACCACTCAGCAACCTTCAGCAACCTCCTCTCCTATTTACATCAGTGAAGCTTTTAGCTCCACAACCTAACAATCTCCCACTTGGAGATAAATAGCTGCACTGTACTTGTACCTATACCCCATCTAATCTATTTCCTGGTTTGTATCCCTCTTCAAGCTCAATCCTGAAGACATCCCACCACACATCCCATGGTGTACCTCCTGTCATCTGAGTACCCTGCCACATCCAAACCTACAATCTCATGTAGTGAAGTCCTGACCCTGCATAGCATGAATCTCTACTGCTGGTCCCTCTCAAATCCCTGAGAACTCACTTCCCCGAATTGGCTCCTAACTCTCTGACAGCTCCCACTGCATGGGAATACTCAGGTCTATACCAGACCTCATGTGATTTCAGACACTGTACCTATCCAACCCTTAGTGTGCTCCGACTCTACATCCTGAACCTCGCCAACACCTAATTCACATTAGCTCCCACTGGAGACAAAATATATCTATGATCTCCATGCCTCCCATGTCAAAGAATTCCGCTGCTCCAAACTCCTCATGACATGCCACTGAACTAATCTTACCCTTAGCACAAAAAAACCCTATATGTATAAACCTGCTAGCTAGCATACCATCCACATACAGTAACAGAATGATGTTGCAATCACCATCCCCCTGGTAAGTCAAACCACAGTAGTTACCCTGACATTGACTGAAGCCATGCTTCGTCCTCCACCTGTCAAAACCTGTACCACTGTCCTGCAGCTACCTCAAGACCATATGCCTAGTCTTCCATCTCACGTATCCGTTCTCTCTATTCTTCAACTAAGGAATCCATTCGTCTCTGTGCTTTCGCACCAGTTGGCAACCCTACCAAAACTACCGTTTGGTTCTGCATCATATCCCTGCCATGCTCCCACCTGTTTCCTAGATCCTTCCTGCTCTACAATCAGTAACGAGTATAAAGAAGAGGAACAACAAATTTGAGGGCCTACTTACGTCTTCAGTCCTCCGTATGGGTGTTTGAGACTCCTTGACAGCATGCTGTCCACCCAAAATTCGTTACAGTGACCGACCTCGGTCACTCCACAGTCTGCATCTGACCGATGTCGATTTCCATGCGTCTGTCCCTGACTACCAACCTACTGATGTCAGTGTCCTCCTGTTGCCGACATCGGTCCTCATGACTGACATCGGTCTTACATACTACCGATGTTAGTTTTCCTATCGACGCCGGTACCTGTGTTTCCTGTGAGTGATGACTTTTTACCCGCGAGCTCCTTTGAATCAAAACCCATGTCCAAACTGCTCTGCTCAGAAGTATCCAGCACCATCCACTAATTTTTGTCCGCCATCTCGTCCAAAAACACCAAGGCTTTCCAATTCTTAAGCTTGTCAAATACATCTATCTTCTGCTTAAGAACATGCATCTCCTTTCTGCTCATGTGACCAAGCCTACGAAGCCACGTCTCTGCAACAGAAGAAGAATCAGTAATATAAACAAGTAGATAAAGAATACCTGTTTTCTTACCACCAGCTAATTCAAGTGCACCCACTGTGAGAGTTCTTGTGCATCTCTCATCACCCAACCTTTCTGAAGAAATTAGCCATATCTCCAAACCTGAGACCTGCATGACCTTCATCAACACCTGTGTGTTGGCCGCTTGCAATTTCAGCTTCACTTCCCCTTTGCCAATTCTTTGGCAAGGCTCACCAGCTCCTCTACCTGGGGCTGCATGGAAAGAGGCAACTGAATCTTTTATCCAAGATTCAACTTTATCTAAGAAACCTACAAACACATCCTATGCAACAACACCTGCTACATCTGTATCTTTAGTTTCTTCATGTTGATCTGCTACCAACCAACAATCTTCTTTTACCTACTCTTTCTTTTCATGGGACCTTAAGTAACCATCTGTGCTTTTTAACTCCTCCATTCTTAGCTTACTTTGATCTGTCATTGCTCTACTCCCACTCAATCAGAAACCCCTGAGAGTGCCCTGTAACCAAACACAAAACCTGCTTCCTACAACCTTAGCTCTGATACCACTTGTTGGGAATATGACCAACCCGAAAGCACACAATTGATTACCAAATTCAAGCAACTTAATATGCGGAAATAACCAGAATCAACAAGTAACTACAATTCAGAATAACACAGAATATGAGAGACAATACACAACTTGTATTAATAACTCTTACAGAAAAGAATACAATAAAGAAGATACTACTTCTTCTCCACCACCTCTTCAGAGGTTTCCCACACCTCAAGTGAACAGTAATTCTCTCCTCAAAGCTCTCTCTACTAGGTCCCAACACCCAACTCAAACACAGAGTTGGTGTTCACCTTACACAAGTGCTCCACGCACTCCACAAGTGCTCCACGCACTCCACAAGTACTCAAAGTACTTCAAGTAGATCTCCCATGAACCTACAACAACCTGCAATTCAAAAGACCATACTTTTGGAAGGAACTGCCTTGGCTTCCTCTTAGCTCTCCATGTACTCCACGTACATACCAATGAGTACACACCGTACTCCAAGTAGATCCTGCCTGATTCTGCTCCCTGCTCTGTTGCTGTCCTATCTGATCTCCAACCTACAGATCAATAAATGGTTCTGCACACCTGTGAACCTTGACCTTGCACACACACACACACACCTGCAGATCAATGATCTTACTTACCATGTAGATCTCCTATAAGCCATGCTCACCTGATGACCAAGATCATACATCCATGAAGAATCCAGCTGACTCTCCAGTCCAGCACCAACACACCTGGTACTGCTGTGGAACTAGGAGGAACACCCTTGCTCACCTCACACACAGAAGGAGCTAGCTTTGCTCAACTCAAACTAGAACACTTTTACAATACAACCATGAGTCTATTATATAGATCTCATCAAACAATAATTAGACATCTAATTACAATAATTAGATCCACAGCTATGAGTCTAAAATTAGCACTCATCATGCAAACACTTGGTTCGTCAACCAACTGCCCATAATTAACTCGCAGTCAAACCACACAGGCGACCGACGTCAGTCCCTATCTGCCTGGAGGTGACCGACATCAGCTGATATCTGACCGATGTTGGTTTCTTCTCTTTGTTATCCTACCGACGTTGGCTGATCAGACCAACCCCAGCTTCTCTACCACTCAGCAACCTTCAGCAACCTCCTCTCCTATTTGCATCAGTGAAGCTTTTAGCTCCACAACCTAACAATCTCCCACTTGGAGATAAATAGCTGCACTGTACCTGTACCTGTACCCCATCTAATCTATTTCTTGGTTTGTATCCCTCTTCAAGCTCAATCCTGAAGACATCCCACCACACATCCCGTGGTGTACCTCCTGTCATCCGAGTACCCTGCCACATCCAAACCTACAATCTCATGTAGTGAAGTCCTGACCCTGCATAGCATGAATCCCTGCTACTGGTCCCTCTCAAATCCCTGAGAACTCACTTCCCCAAATTGGCTCCTAACTCTCTGACAGCTCCCACTGCATGGGAATACTCAGGTCTATACTAGACCTCATGTGATTTCAGACACTGTACTTGTCCAACCCTTAGTGTGCTCTGGCTCTACATCTTGAACCTCACCAACACCTGATTCACATCAGCTCCCACTGGAGACAAAATCTATCTATGATCTCCATGCCTCCCATGTCAAAGAATTCTACTGCTCCAAACTCCTCATGACATGCCACTGAACTAATCTTACCCTTAGCTCAACAAAACCCTGTATGTACAAACCTGCTAGCTAGCATACCATCCACATACAATAACAGAATGATGTTGCAATCACCATCCCCCTAGTAAGTCAAACCACAGTAGTTACCCTGACATTGACTGAAGCCATGCTTCGTCCTCCACCTGTCAAAACCTGTACCACTGTCCTGCAGCTACCTCAAGACCATATGCTTGGTCTTCCATCTCACGTATCCTTTCTCTCTATTCTTCAACTAAGGAATCCATTCGTCTCTGTGCTTTTGCATCGGTTGGTAACCCTACCAAAACTCCCGTTTGGTTCTACATCATATCCCTGCCATGCTCCCACCTGTTTCCTGGATCCTTCTTGCTCTACAATCAGCAACGAGTATAAAGAAGAGGAACAACGAATTTGAGGGCCTACTTACGTCTTCAGTCCTCCGTATGGGTGTTTGAGACTCCTTGACAGCATGCTGTCCACCCAAAATTCGTTACAGTGACCGACCTCGATCACTCCACAGTCTGCATCCGACCGATGTCGATTTCCATGTGTCTGTCCCTGACTACCAACCTGCCGATGTCGGTGTCCTCCTGTTGCCGATGTCGGTCCTCATGACCGACATCGGTCTTACATACTGCCGACGTCAGTTTTCCTGTCAACGCCGGTACCTGTGTTTCCTGTGAGTGATGACTTTTTACCCGCAAGCTCCTTTGAATCAAAACCCATGTCCAAACTGCTATGCTCAGAAGTATCCAGCACCATCCACTGATTTTTGTCTGCCATCTCCTCCAAGAACACCAAGGCTTTCTAGTTCTTAAGCTTGTCAAATACATCTGTCTTCCGCTTAAGAACATGCATCTCCTTCCTGCTCATGTGACCAAGCCTACGAAGCCACGTCTCTGCAACAGAAGAAGAATCAGTAATATAAACAAGTAGATAAAGAATACATGTTTTCTTACCACCAACTAATTCAAGTGCACCCGCTGTGAGAGTTCTTGTGCATCTCTCATCACCCAACCTTTCTAAAGAAATTAGCCATATCTCCAAACCTGAGACCTGCATGACCTTCATCAACACCTATGTGTTGGCCGCCTGCAATTTCAGCTTCACTTCCCCTTTGCCAATTCTTTGGCAAGGCTCACCAGCTCCTCTACCTGGGGCTGCATGGAAAGAGGCAACTGAATCTTTTATCTAAGATTCAACTTTATCTAAGAAACCTGCAAACACATCCTGTGCAACAACACCTGCTACATCTGTATCTTCAGTTTCTTCATGCTGATCTGCTACCAACCAACAATCTTCTTTTACCTACTCTTTCTTTCCATGGGACCTTAAGTAACCATCTGTGCTTTTCAACTCCTCCATTCTTAGCTTACTTTGATCTGTCGTTGCTCTACTCCCACTCAATCAGAAACCCCTGAGAGTGCCCTGTAACCAAACACAAAACCTGCTTCCTACAACCTTAGCTCTGATACCACTTGTTGGGAATATGACCAACCTGAAAGCACACAATTGATTACCAAATTCAAGCAACTTAATATGCGGAAATAATAATAATCAACAAGTAACTAGAATTTAGAATAACATAGAATATGAGAGACAATACACAACTTGTATTAATAACTCTTACAGAAAAGAATACAATAAAGAAGATGCTACTTCTTCTCCACCACCTCTTCAGAGGTTTCCCACACCTCAAGTGAACAGTAATTCTCTCCTCAAAGCTCTCTCTACTAGGTCCCAACACCCAACTCAAACAAAGAGTTGGTGTTCACCTTACACCTGTGCTCCACGCACTCCACAAGTGCTCCATGCACTCCACAAGTACTCAAAGTACTTCAAGTAGATCTCCCATGAACCTGCAACAACTTGCAATTCAACAGACCATACTTTTGGAAGGAATTGCCTTGCCTTCCTCTTAGCTCTCCATGTACTCCACATACATACCAATGAGTACACACCATACTCCAAGTAGATCCTGCCTAATTTTGCTCCCTGTTGTGTTGCTGTCCTATCTGATCTCCAACCTACAGATCAATAAATGGTTCTACACACCTGTGAACCTTGACCTTGCACACACACACACACCTGCAGATCAACGATCTTACTTACCATGTAGATCTCCTATAAGCCATGCTCACCTGATGACCAAGATCATACATCCATGAAGAATTCAGCTGACTCTCCAGTCCAGCACCAACACACCTGGTACTGCTGTGGAACTAGGAGGAACACCCTTGCTCACCTCACACACAGAAGGAGCTAGCTTTGCTCAACTCAAACTAGAACACTTTTACAATACAACCATGAGTCTATTATATAGATCTCATCAAACAATAATTAGACATCTAATTACAATAATTAGATCCACAGCTATGAGTCTAAAATTAGCACTCATCATGCAAACACTTGGTTCGTCAACCAACTGCCCATAATTAACTCACAGTCGAACCACACATGCGACCGACGTCGGTCCTTGTCTGCCTGGAGGTGACCGACGTTGGCCGATATCTGACCGACGTCAGTTTCTTCTCTTTGTTATCCTGTCGATGTCGGTTGATCAGACCGACCCCAGCTTCTCTACCACTCAGCAACCTTCAGCAACCTCCTCTCCTATTTGCATCAGTGAAGCTTTTAGCTCCACAACCTAACACACACTACCTCCTCCCCAAAATAAATTGTGCCATCAAGGTTTACCATCTTCCTCAACATGGCCTCTATCTCCTTTGTGGTAGTCTTGAGAGACTATTCTTCTCATTTTAGATCAAAGAGGTCATCTTTCAGCATTAGGAGATGATGTTAGATCTCTATTTAATATTCCTTTGGCTTGTTTTGATCATTTGGAGTAATGATGTTTTCCATGATCAAAGTATCTATGCTTATCTTATAGATCTCCTCCACCTTCCATCGATCTTCCTCCCATTTCTTAGTGTCTGCCTCATAGAAAAAAATTATACATCACAGTCCCTTTTATTTTAAACTATGTCTTTTAGGCATTTGAATGTAGAGTGGATTATTTATTTGGCCTTGTTACCCAAGTCTTGTTGCCAGCCCTTAGTTGATATCCCCTCGTCTTTAAGTTATCAATCTAGCTCGAGTGAAATGAAGTGAGTAAAATATGGAGAGAACTTGGAGCCTTTCTAGTTGTTGAATTCATTGCCTTCAGGCTCACTCATTAATGTTTTCAAGTACTAGATCATAGCCTTATTCTCTATCTTCAATTATTCTATGGTGGCTTTATCTTTATCCATCTTATGTGATACCATGTTAGCCAAGAATTGTGAGCTATGTTTCATCTCATTCCATGATGGATCCCCTAGATTATATTTATATATTTTTTAACTTTCAAGGGGAGAATCCTTTCTCAATGCATTGGGTGGAGGGATAGCTATCTTGACATTCCTTTCTCTTATGGTGGTGAAGGTGGTTTTGGAAAGTGTTTTGTCCTTTTCAGGGGACTTGGCCTTATGCACCTGAGTGATCTTCATCACGTCAATCTCCCCTATTTTGCTTATAATACCTCTTTTTTCTTTTACCTTCTCTTGAATCCAGAGAAGAGGCCTAGTCTAAAATCCCATCAAAGTTTTAGACATTATTGATGGCCTTGAGATAGTGAAGGATGGTGTTATTAATGTGTTAGATGTAAGGAACACTAGAAGCTTAGATTGTGTGCTATATACAAACTACTCAATGTCTTCATCACTTTCATACTCCTTTCCACCCTTATCTATTCCATTCTCCTTTTCCAAGTCTATCTCTATCTACTATAAGACATCGAACTCTGACCCAAGCTGATGAGATTCACTGAGCAACTTCTCAATTGAACATCCCTATTTAACTAACTAGCCAGAAGGCTATGCATCAGCTTCACCTTCTTTATTATCCTAGGATTTATTCATGGATGAGGCTATGGTGATGTCCTTTCTACCTTCAAGAAACTCTTCACTAGTCATGGCCTCAAGAGCCTTATTTTTAATTGGGTCATGGACCCTGATGTGAGGGAGAAGACTTTATGGAACTTAAATTAAAGAAAATTATCCTAAATCACCCTCTTCAACACTTTTATTGAAATCATCCACTTATTTATATTTTTTTATAGGGGTGGGGGTAACCATTTATAGGATTACTCCCCCATCTTCTTTCATACTCACCTTCTCTTCTGATGCTAGACTTGACACCTTTGGAAGGGAAAGAATGCCTTGTGATACATCTAGAGCCTCTTGTGAGCCTTTTTCCTCAACCACCACCTCAAAAATAGTGGTGATTTTAATACCCTTATCAATCTCTTCTTTGTTTTTATCATCATATTTATCTAATTCTTTAATTCCACCTTGATCACCATAGCCTAGTGGTTGGGTGATGACAATATCTAGCATCTGATGAAATGTTTTCCTTCTCTTAAGGTGCCTAGACTTGTATGGATACCTCAACACCAAATTCTACAACATCATAAAAATACAAAGGGTCATTTGAAGTTAGGAAATCTCCCTCATTACATTTTCTCTCTACCACCAAGGGTCCCTTTTCTACAAGTAAGCCCATTATCTAGACCATCACTGAGCTCTAGGGCATTTCTCTATGAGTTATCTGCCCAATCTTCACTTGAGGAGGAGTGAAGGCACATTACTTATTCATTAATTCAATAGTGGTTCTAACCTCATCTGAATCCTCCTCCTCACTCATACCCTTACCCTCTTGGCATATCAAGCTTGGTCATCTTTCCTATTCATAGGGACCTCTTTGGATGGTAGGTCTTTGAGTGTAACCTCCTTATTCTTCATAGGCATTTCACTTGGAGGTTATAGAACTTTCTTGATTATTTTCTACTTTAGTTTCTCCCCTTAATCCTCACCTCCTATTTTTCTTAAATATATTATTGGGGGAGTGGAATAGGTGGAATTATAGCTAGGTTGGCCATAGGGATGGCCGCTAGAATTACCAACATTATTAGGAATCCCTTTCCTAAAATGGATATGGGGGTGGCACTAGCTAGCATATCCTCCCCCATAATATTTTTGTCCCAATTCTCTACCAATCTTATTATCTTTGAAATAGATAATCCAACCTTAGATTCTGCCATTGCTATTTTTCTACATCTACTGCCTTGGTGAACTCAATATCACCAAGCTTGCATTTGCACTTACCTTTTATTGTTGATGGTTGAGCTACAAGGTCACCATTGTATCTTGAGAGGAGAGACTTTAGCTCTTTAACTTGCCTTAGCTCTAGGAGGGTAGGGAAGTCATATGTGTTGAGGTTGACCCCATGTTCCTTCAACCATTTGAAGGTTCTCTTCATGATTTGAATTGATCTCACAAGGATGGAATCATTCTCTTGAACATTAAAATCAACCTAGGAGATGGGTTGGGCTTCAATGTTGGCTATGTTATACACTAAATACAATGTTAGTTTGTCATCTACCATGTCCTTAGGGATGGGGGTGATGTTGTATGATATAACCTCATCTATTGTTAGCCTCATAAAATCCAATTTCTAGACATATTCCTTAGTGGTGTAATAAGACCAAATGTCCTCATAATGTGATTGATGAAATACCACATTAGTAGCCATGTTTACCAACCACCTAATGTCATAATTTGGTCATGATAACATCTTATCAATTGAATATTGACCCATCTCTTACTTTAATCCCTTTACCTTGGTAGTTGAAGGACATGAATAATATCCTATCACTACAGGGAACTTGAAGGATTGTTGATCTTCTTGGTTGCTATCATTTTATATGGAAACACCATTTGTCAACTCAACTCCATTCATACCAACTTATCATTCAAGTACCTTTGTATTCTATGTGGGCACCCTAATGTATGTGAATGTCCTGAATTATATGTAAGTGGCACCATATTTTTCAATTACTTCTTTGGCTATCTTGGACATTCTATTGAGGCTTATAAAAAGGAAGAAGACACTCATCATAATGTTGAAGAAGCAATTGTAAACCCTAAAAAAATTCTTCTTAAATCCCTCCATAATGATTTTTAGATATATTTCATAGATCCTCATTCCATTAAGGTTCCTTGTGAGCCCTTGGAATGTCCTATTGTGCAGTAAATTATACATCAAATAAGAGAACATGTAGAATGTACCTATAAATGCTTCTTTTTTAATAATTATAGCTAGGAGTTACATCATCTACCTATGCATATTGTCACTAAGTATGATATCCCTATCTAACTTCTTTTTCCCCTCCAATATACATTTCAAAATCAAGAACATCCATGGTTCAAACTTTTCCATTGTGGACACCCCACAAATCCTAGTAGCTATGGCTATGACATACTGGGGTATTTCATTAAATTCTTCCAACTTCAAATTCTTGGACATTCTTAAGACCTTTTATATTTTCTTGGACATCCAGCAAGATTTGACAATATCCCAAATTACTTTATCATCCTTTTCTACATATTCTTGGGACTCCTCCAAGGAGAGTGTAATGCTTTCAAACTAGGGGGAATTCTAAGAATGGTAATAAGGCCAAAAGGGGTGAAACATCACATAAATAAATGGCTAATATAAAATATGGTCCTAGTGTCTAGTTGGTATGCTTGATCACACATAATAATGAGTTTTTGGGTATGAAGCAACCAGGGGGAATGTTGTTGCAAGGGTGATGTAACTCATGTCAACATTGGTAACTATTGGTAGAGGGTTTGGATATTATAATACATTTAATAGGGCCCAAAAATATAACCCCATGACATATGTATCCTTAATTGAATCCAAAATTGAGACAATGCTACCTTTTGCTAAGGTTGAAGATGTCATCATCTTTCCCTAGCTTTCTAGTGCAATATCTTAATACCAAACAAACCATTATCTCAAAAAACTCTCAAAATATGTCTCAACTCCTTCTAAAGAACACAACACAAGGAGAAAATAGGACACTTATAGTTAATTTAGAGGATTTCACACATTGGAATCTAAAAGTCTATAAAGAATTTGTCATAATCATGTTCTCACACTGCACTTAGCTAGGGCATACAAATTGCTCAAACGCATGAATGCAAACTTTTAATGTAAAGGATAAATTCAAAATGAATATAAATACCTTAGCTATAATCCCTTGAATTTTTATTTTAGGGTTGTCATTAATGTTGCAAATCCTAACTGATAATCACCAACCACTCTCATTAATTGCTTCGAGCCTCATTTGAAAAAGAGAGAGAAAAAACCAATGTTTATTTTTCATGCCAAGTGATCCTCCTTACAACACATGGAGCCATGAAAGTGGAGAATACATTATGATAAATTTTTAGGCCTTTACGGACTTCTACACTTTTTCACTTGTTATTTTCCATTGGTATAGTGATGTAATATGCCCCAAACACCTCATGAGATGTAAGAACACCATGTGTCATAATGTATCTTTGTAAATTCAAGAATTCGGGCCTTCAAATACCTTTTGGACTTTTCCCACCAAGAGGTAAGTGGGTAAATTTTCAAAAGGGGACCAAAACTAAGAAAACCCCAAGGAGCTACCACATGGCATCATTTTTCTTAAATGTTTTGGTACTCAAACCTTGGAAACTTTAATCACCTTGCCCACCAAAAGGTAAGTGGGGAAATTTTAAAGAAAGGCTCAAAATATCTAAATCCTTGATAACCTACCATGTGTCTAACTTAGACGTAAGATTGGGGTTTCAACCATTTTTTACCTTTGCACTAGCTTTCTTCATTTGAGGAAGGGTGCAAGATCCTTCTAACTCTTGACAATATTCATAAAAGTATCTTGAGATAAACATGTGTCCTTCATTCAGTTCATCAAGAAATTTTTCACCTTAGTCATCAAAAAATGTTAAGTGTAATTTAGTAATTTCATATGGGGCTCTAGAACTCTCTTCTTATAATCATAAGGCAATAAATCCATACATAGAAAAAGGCTTGGCTATACTTTTATCTTCTCACTGTGAATTATCCAACCATGATATCTTTGATCGAAACCTTGAAACTCCTTCAAAATCATTAAGAATGCCTTCTATATTCATGAAGTGCCCCTTGGGAGTTCTACAAATAGTTGAAGAATAATCCCATTTAGTAGAAGCAAGATAAAGGATGTGCCTAATTTCAAACATGTATTTTGACCTTCTAGAGGAATATATATAGAAACAAGATTGGGGCAAGTGACTAAAACATTTATACTCCTCTAGTTTGGGCATGGGAATTTTACTGACAAGGGCTCCATTACTCCAATGTAATTTTGGGCACCAAGAACATACACTATACCACTAAATCCTAATTGATTATCCTAAACCCCATATATAATTGTTTCTAATTCAATTATATTCTTGTTCCAATCCAATATTTTGGGTATAGTATACCCAATGAACATACCCCCTATCATTTTTCAAGACCATTGACCATAATTATTCTACTACCATCACGTGATACTATTAATTATATATTTATTTCAACCCTCTCTTTAGTCTATTTTGTTCTATTTTTATCTTGTGCACATATAAATGTGTGTATTTGAATATGTGTGTTTGTTTGATTAATCATTTAGATTTGTACATATTAATTAAATTATCTTGTTTATTTTAACAGTCTTGATATAGTTTTTTATATATTTTATCTTGATTGACTTTATGGGATCAAGGATGGTCTAAGTGACTCCTACATTACTTTTGGGCAAGATAACTTCAAATGGAGTTCCCTCACGTAACATGTTAATGTTCCTTTTATTTTTCTCATGTCATTGGCACACATTTATCTCTTGGTGTAATATCAAATTGATTGCATACATTAGTAATGGCTTTAAAATGGCTACCCATCCCATTCTCCCCAAATCCTATCATTACCAATCTAAATTAATCATCCTACCATCCCATCCCTATCCTATCTCCTTGGTGTAGGAGGATCGCTACCCAAACCCAATTTATGAGACATAACAATTGACAATGGATTAATCCTTATTTATCAAATTGATTTACATTTTATTTAATTTTACCATTATATATCTCATTACCATTATATCCATATAACATTTATACCATGACATCCATAACCAAACAATTATCTCATAACATTTGATCACATAACATATCATCTACCAATCCTAATGCATCATCACATGATTATCCATGTATATATCATATCATGAAGTCCATATCTAACATCCACCTAATCTATTCACATATACATCAAGATATATATTATCATTTATCTACCATGATATTATGACTATCACATCATTATAAAACAAATGCATACATCCATATCTAACTACTCACATCATAATCATGGCATCTAAATCACATCACATCATATAACATTTATAACTATATATATATATATATATATATATATATATATATATATATATATATAATTTATGTAATCCACACATACATCCATCCCATCTAACCATATAACTATCTATAATAAATGCACATCACATAACCATAAACATACATAATCATCACTACATAACATATCACATCAAAAATCTCATAATAATATCATCTCAAATGTCCACATGGAGTCCATGTCAAAAAATATATACAATATAAGGGCCCCATGGGCAAAATTTTGGTACAATACATAAAATACATATATATTTAGCATCATATAGTCTTAGTTAGGCTCCTAGTGGTCATTTGGGGTGCTAGTGTACTAACTGCAAGGAGTTAGATCTGAATATAGGGGCACATTGCTCTAATGGAATTATTTCTCATATAAATCCCTATAATAGTGTGCCTCATGAGTCATCCTCATAATTTTCCACATCACCCCATCTATTCCCCCTACTATCATGGTTGTGTTTGCCTCCTCCTTGGCCATCTCAGCCACTTATACCTCTCCTATCAGATCTCTGATCTGAGTCTGCATCTAGGTAATCTATGCCTGATAACCAAAAATCTCCATGTCTCAACTCTAGATTTGGCTCTAAAGCATAACAACCTAAGCCTATAAGATATTAATAAGACCCTATAATCTAGAAACCTATCCCTATGCCTAGGCTAGTTTCCCATCCTATACCTATAACCACACATAGAGATGGTCTCTCTCCATGATAATTGTTGGGTGAATATTTTGTCGCCAATGTATCGATGAGAAAAATAGGTCTGATCATCCATAGCAAGGTAGATTGGTCATCCAAATTTTTAGGTTTACCACATCTAAAGGGGACAAATATCTCCTCTCATCAAGGGGAGGTTCCCTATAAAATAAGAAGGGGATATATACTATATATATAAGCAAAAAATAACACTTAGGGGTATGATACACCATCCATCTCTCTTATTTCAGAGATGATGTTCACAAAAAAAGGAGAAAATCTTGTTGAAAACACTAAAGGCACTTATCTTCTTTCAAACGTGTTCTTGCAAGGGACAGCAGGAGTTCTTTCAAGTAGTGGCAAGCAACTGGTAACAGGGAGTGTAGCAACCAGCAAATAGATGTAGCACAAAGTCTCCACCTCGACTACCCAAGAGTGAAATATGAAGGACAATGAGGGCACAAAGTCATCCCAAGGTCCTTTACACAGGAATAGAAAACAAACACACACTGAAGACAACTATGATAGCACAAAGTCTGAAAGTAATTGGCTTCAAGACATCTTCCTTATCGCTTTCACTATCTCTATGTGTTAATTTGAATAAACAATAATACACTCATGAAATAGACATAAGAACAATCCCTAGAATGATACAAGCTATAATAGCACAAAGTCTGAAAGTAACTTGCTTTCTGATTCAAAGGAATATGATGAATAATCTGAGCTCAAAGTCTCAGTAATGCCTTTCTATTTGGGCAAAGTTTTACTTCTAATAATAAAGAGATCTCCCTAAAACAATAAAATAAATTACAATATATAAAATCCAATAAAGACTTGGCACTTTGTTTCATGGAATGGCCCATGCTATGCATTCAATGCCTTGAATGCATTTTTAGTTCTATCGAGGGGGGCCATGCTAGAATAGGGCAGTTATCTTAATAATGGCATGTCGATTCATCCCAAATGTCTTATCCTAGGTTTGGATCATCTAGTGTTTTTTTTGTTGTCTGTGTAGCTGTCCAATTTGCCATTACTTCCAAGAAGAAAAATAGGCTACATATTCAATGTTTGCAAGTTCAAAAATCTATTCTACAGACTGTTATAGCTACCAGAATAACTTCTATGTAGATATTTCCCTCTTTGTCTCTTCTTAGTTTTGTCTTTTCCTAGAAATTGAGCCCTCAAGGTTATATTCTTAGCTTTGTCAGCTCTTTTAGCTCCTCCATCAGTGGTTCTTCCCTTTGGTGTTTTGGCCTTTGAATGCATTTGGGTTCACACTCAAGCCTTTAAAGATCAATAACTATTTTGTTGCCATGAATTTTGACGTCTACGGGCCCATCACTTTCCTTGACAATTCCTTCAACTTTCTTGTTTGCTTTGGCCACTTTCTACTAATCTTAACAAGTGATGTGTGGCATTTTCCATTGTGAAACTAGCGAGGACACCTGGTAGCATCCACTTAACTTAGCAACTCACCCAGGGCCCACCACGGTCCTTACTCAATAACAAAACAAAAAGAATAAATTGTGGATGTTGTAACTTGGTAGCTTCCGCTAAGTTATAATAAAACACATGGCACATTCTATAGCTTGGAAACTTATTAGAAATTGTGTCTCAATAGATGACACTTGGCAGCTTTTGCTTTGACTTTATAAGGGACACATCATAGCTTCCACTGCACTTTGAGGTTTGATCTTTCTCAGAGGAACTAGCCCTTCAGGATCTTGAAAGATGGTTCATTTTATGATTGTCGAGTGTCCCCCCATGAGGGTACCTACCCTTCAGGATCTTTTGGGTGGCCTTCAGGCTCTTATTCCTTTGGTAGACTTTTCTTCAAGCTTTTCCTTCAAAGAAAAAGTTTGAAGGAATTCTTTCAGACATTTTCTCCAAAGGAAATGTTCCTTTCCCTTAACTTAGTCATTTCTTCTGTCAGGCTTCATCGGTCAAATTGATTCCTTCAGAAAAAATTTTGAAGGAATTCCTTCAAACTTTTTGTCTGAAGGAAACATCCTTAACAACTTTGCCATGGGATTTCCTTCTGAAGGAATTCCCTATTGTTTACCTTATTCTTTTCTTGAAGGAGATCTCACTCTACCCTCCATAAGGGTTGTCTAACCTCCAAGGTTGCCTTTCAAAAAATTTGCAAGGGTCCATTTGCTTCTCGTCTGCCCTCTGTAAGTGTTGTCTGACCTCCCAAGTTGCCTTTTGGAAAAGTTGCAACGGTCTTTTTGGCAGTTAAGTGCCCTCCACAAGGGTACTCTTTGAGATTTTAGAAGACTTTCATTTAAACTTCTCAATTGAAAAAATGGCTAAGTTTTGAACCTATTTCTTTCCTACAGAGTCCATAAAAATGAACCTACAAAGTCTGTAGAAACAAGTTCGTAGATTTGGGGGAGTTCATATTTTTGAGAAATTGGCCTGCAGAGTCCATAATTTTGAGGCATTGAGAGTTCATAGATTTGAGCCTAATTGCAGAGTCTGTAGAAGCCAAGTCCTTATTTTTCTCTAACTTTGAAATATTCCATAGAAATCTAGCTTGTAGAGTCTGTAGAAACCATCTGTGAGGTCCATAGTTCCACCTGTAGAGTCTATAGATTTGAGCCTATAGAGTTTGTAGAATTCATCTGTAGGGTCCCTTTGCTGAAATTTTTTGAAAAATAGAGAATTTGAAGGCTCATAACAATTTTTGAGAAGGGAAGAGAGAATTTTTGGCTTGTAAGACCAAAAATAGTTCATGTGTTGTCCCAAAAAAGGAGTGACAAATTTTGGGAACTACAGCTGGCTCTAGTTGGGGAACCTTCATCAGTTAAAATTTTGAAGTAGCTGAGGAGAGTAGAGACCAAAATCTCTAGTGCCTTGAAGTGTGCCATTGAGCTATGGAGTCATGCCAACCAAAAAATAAAGGCACCAAAAATAAAAACAAAAAGCACAAAAAATATAACTAAAGACTATACAAATATGTGTGTGTGTGTGTGTGTGTGTGTGTGTGTGTGTGTGTGTGTGTGTGTGTGTGTGTGTGTGTGTGTGTGTGTGTGTACAGATGATCTTATCTAATGCTTCAAGAATTGAAGTGCTTTAGATGCCACCCACTATGAGATAGTGAAAATGGCATTCCATCTTCATAAACTAGCAAGAAACCATTTTCTCCGTAGAATTGGTGACAGGTGAATAGAACTCTCCACCAAGAATCACATTTTCTATGCATTCATTTTGGTTCTCTCTTCTTTCCCCATGGCAAGGCATGGTCTCCAATCTAAAAACCATAAATCTTTGCTCCCTTGGTGAAGAGTTCCTCTTTCTTACTTTGGTGCATAGCAGTATGGTCCACTACCATAGCTTGCTATTCTTATGGTTCAGTCCAATGCATGATTTAGTTGTCAGCATTAAACACCTAAAAAACCACCAGCTTGGTATCTCATTTGGCATGAAAGAGTTTGACAACTTTGACTTGAGCAACTTTCAACCTGAGTAATAGAGATTCATACTTGGTAGTGTTGTTGGTGTTGCTAAACTACAACTCATGTGAAGGAGGAAGAATATCCCCTTGAGGAGATATCAACACCATCCCAGCTCTAGCACCAGTAGAGGAATTATTGCCATCAAATTCTTAGATACAAATATCATCAAAAACTGATCTTCTATCAAATTTTTCTTCATTAGAGATGAAAGATCCTTTTTCATCTCTACTATACCCTACTGATTCTTCTAATGTTTCATTTGAATCAATTTTTAGATTTCCACCTATAGGACTTTCATCTATGAAAACATGAACATCCTCTGTGGTCAAGAAGTAATTACCCCTGCTTGAAGACCTCAATAGAATCTGAGCTTCAAGTGTTGATGTCTGAGTGACAACATATTTTGCCTCCTTTTTAGGGAGCAGCCTCTTCATGACACCTTTGACAGGGATCCTTGTCTCAGACAGGTCCATGCTCAACTTGTCACCCACATCCTTGTAGAAATTTCATCCCAGTAGAATGTCGTATGAGGCTGGGATGTCAGCCACTAAGACTGTCATCTTGATTCTCTTTTCTGGGAATGCTACAAATGCAAATTAGGTGTCCTTAATTTGTCCCAGTAGTGGTACTTGTTTGTTCTCTATGGAGAATCATCTCCCAAATGTCTTGGTCAGTGTAAGACCAAAGGATTCTACCACTTTGGCAGGCATGATGTTGTTTGAAGCTCTAAAATCAATGATGTAGTTGCTTAGCTTGTGACCGTTTATCAATAAGGAAACATAGAAAGGATCTACATTCCTAGGGGAAATAGGAGTAATGACAAGATTGTTTGGGATGGGCATGTTCTTTGGGGGATCATGAGTTACCTTTCTTATCTCTTGTCCTACAGGGATGGCTTTATTCTTCACAAACTCTACCAACCTATCTAATTGCTCAGGGTTGGCTTGTAGGAATTCAAATTCAGTCATTTGAATTTTGGTTTTCTTGACATGGTCAATTATGTCAAATGACTAAAATGGACTAATAAGAGAGGATGGGAGTTCACCATTTTGGTTTTTGGGAGGGGGAGGACTGATCTATGAAATTGAAGTAGAAGGTGCAGAGATGTTTGATGTACTTACCTTTCTGGCAATCACCAAGTCCTTTGGCTAGAAAGGCAGAGTGGTTCCATGCTTAGCAATTGAAATTATTGGTTAAGGTTGCTCCTCTATCTTCTCTTTATCAACTTGTTGGGCTGAATGATTCTTAGACTGGGTGAACATAGCGTATGATCTCTTGACTTCTTCACCTTCACTTCTAGGTTCATCCTAGTAATTCAGGAAACCAATGTTGGAGTCACCAGCTGATTCTTCTTGGTCCTCCATGAAGAGATCAATGTCATTTTCTTGATCAAACTTAGGTTGGAAAGATAAATCATGTTTAGTTTCTAGATATCCTACTACTAAATTGGTTGGAGGAGCTTCAAGGGTGAGGTTCCTCTATGGGGGAAGAAGAAAATTTGGCTACCCTTGACTCTTGGCAACATTGCCTTGATATGCCTAATTAGGGAATGTCTTCCTTGGTACATCTCTGTGTGAAGGAGCAGAAGACATGCCTTGTGCCATTTTATTTTTCAATGATAGAAGTTCATTTTCTAGCTTTTGCACCATTTGATCCATGGTGCATGTAGATGGATATTTAGAAGATGAAGAGGATTTACCTTTATTAAGGTCTCTCCTTATCTTTCTTGCCAAGATAAGGTCATCTTCTACATCAGTATCCAAGTCTTGAGAGGTAGTAAGGTCTATGTGTCTAGCCTGTCTCTGTAAAAAACTCACTTCAGGTAGCTATGAATTGATGAAGAAACACTTGAGATTCTTAGTTGTCAGCTGGGCAATCATGAGAATCCTATTCCTCAGCTTGTCAAACTTGGTAATGAAGTCCCTCATAGGTTCATGGGGATCCTTCATCTATGTGAGCTAGGCCAGTAAGGCATGTGCATCTTCTGTAGGCTTGAACTTGGCTTCAAATTTAGCTTTAAGAGTGTCCCAATCAGTCACTAACCGAGCTTGTAGATGGTAGAACCAGTCTGCAGTAGCACCTTGTAATGTCTCTATGAATAGCCTAACTACAATGTCTTCATACTCCACACCTATTACACCATAGGCTATGTTGATGGAAGTAATATGTTCATCAGGGTGAACTTTCTCATCACCAAAAAATTTGGGTAAATCCTTCCTTAAACTACGTGGAAGCTCATGTAGAGGTGAGGTCAAATTTAGTGGACTAAAAGAGTTACCCTAGGGGCCTTGAGCCATGATTTGATTATGTAAAAGTGGGATCACAAATTTTGGTGGAGTATGGATAGGCAAAGCTCTGCTAATAGCATAAAAAGAAGCTCTGCCTTGTATTGGTGACCTGGTATGGGTAGGAGGAAGACTCCTAGTTCGTTGAAGGTGAGGTTGTGGAGGAAACAAATCAAAATTGATTTGTTTCACCAACTCAAAAATAGGATCAACAACACCTTGAGATTTTTGGCTTCTTGTATAGCGTGGAACTGCCAGATTGTAAAATAAAAATGGAAAAGAATTGTCCCTATTTTAGCTTAAAGCTTGAGGCTTTAAACTGTACGTTCTTCCCTAGTGGATCTAGTTTGTAGACCAGATTATATAATGGAGATGGAGGAAGATGGTAAGGCTATAATGATAATGGGTAAGACACAAAACGGAGTCACCAGAGTCTATAATGGATAAGGATAGGAACTGCTTGTTTGAAATCCCCAGTAGAGTTGCCAAAAAATTGTTGGGTGATTATTTTGTCACCAGCGTACCGATGAGAAAAATAGGTCTGATCATCCATAGCAAGGGAGATTGGTCATCCAAAGTTACAAGTTTACCACATCCAAAGGGGACAAATCTCTCCTCTCATGAAGGGGAGGTTCCCTATAAAATATTAAGGGGATATATACTATATATATAAGCAGAAAATAACACGCAGGGGTAGGATACACCATCCATCTCTCTTCTTTTAGAGATGATGTTCACAAATAAAGGATAAAATCTTGGTGAAAACACTGAAGGCACTTCTCTTCTTTCAAAAGTGTTCTTGTAGGGGACAACAAGAGTTCTTTCAAGTAGTGGCAAGTAACTGGTAACAGGGAGTGTAATAACTAGTGTATTGAGATGTAGCACAAAGTCTCCACCTCAACTGCCCAAGAGTGAAATATGAAGGATAATGAGGGCACAAAGTCATCCCAAGGTCCTTTACATAGGAACATAAAACAAACACACACTGAAGACAACTATGACAGCACAAAGTCTGAAAGTAACTGGCTTCAGGACATCTTCCTTATCACTTTCACTAGCTCTACATGTTAATTTGAATAAAACAGAATACACTTAGGAAATAGACATAAGAACAATCTCCTAGAATGATACAAGCTATAACAGCACAAAGTCTGAAAGTAACTTGCTTTTTGATTCAAACAAAGGAATATGATGAATAATCTGAGCTCAAAGTCTAAGGTATGCCTTTCCATTTGGGTAGAGTTTTGCTCCTAATAATAACGAGATCTCCCTAATAAAATTAAAGAGATTACAATATATAGCAGCCAAGAAAGTCTTGGTGCTTTGTTTCATGGAATGGCCCATGCTGTGCATTTAATACCTTGAATACATTTTCAGTTCTGTCAAGCGAGGCCATGCTAAAACAAGGTAGTTGTCTTAATTATGGCATGTTGATTCATCTCAAATGTCTTCTCTTGGGTCTGGATCATCTGGTCTTTTTTCTAATGTCTACACAGTTGTCTAATTTGCCATTACTTCCAAGAAGAAAAATAGGCTGTGTCTTCAATGTTTGCAAGTTCAAAAATCTATTCTATAGATTGTTTCAGCTACTGGAATAACTTCTATGTAGATATTTCCCTCTTTGTCTCTTCCTAGTTTTGTCTTTTCCTTGAAACTGAGCCCTCAGGGCTATATTCTTAGCTTTTCCAGCTCTTTTATCTCCTCCATCAATGGTTCTTCCCTTTGGCATTTTGGCCTTTGAATGCATTTGGGTCTATGCTCAAGCCTTCAAAGATCAATGACTATTTTGTTGTCATGAATTTTGATGTCTATGGGCCCGTCACTTTCCTTGATAATTCCTTCAACTTTCTTGTTTGCTTTGGCTACTTTCCACTAATATTAACAAGTGATGCATGGCATTTTCTACTGTGAAACTAGTGAGGACACCTGGCAGCATCCGCTTAACTTAGCAACTCACCCAGGGCCCACCACAGTCCTTACTCAATAATGAAACAAAAGGAAGAAACTATAGATGTTGACACTTGGTAGCTTCTACTGAGTTATAACAGAACATGTGGCACATTCCATAGCTTTGAAACTTATTAAAAATTGTGTCTCGATAGATGACACTTAGCAGCTTCTGCTTTGACTTTATAAGGGACATGTGGCAGCTTCCACTACACTTTGAGGTTTAATCTTTCCCAGAAGGAACTTTCCCTTTGGGGTCTTGAAATATGGTTCATTTTCTGAGTGTCAAGCATCCCCCCACAAGGGTACCTACCCTTTGGGATCTTCTGGGTGGCCTTCGGGCTTTTATTCCTTTGACAGACTTTTCTTCGGGCTTTTCCTTCAAGCAAAAAGCCTGAAGGAATTCCTTCAGACATTTTTTTTAAGGAAATGTTCCTTTCCCTTGCCTTAGTCATTTCTTCCACTAGGCTTCATCAGTCAAATTAATTCCTTTGGAAAAAAGTCCAAAGGAATTCCTTCAAACTTTTTGTCTGAAGGAAACGTCCTTAACAACTTTGCCATGGGATTTCCTTCCAAAGGAATTCCCTATTGTTTACCTTATTATTTTCCTGAAGGATATCTCACTCTGCCCTCTACAAGAGATGTCTGACCTCCAAGGTTTACTTTCAAAAAAGATTCAAGGGTCCATTTGCTTCTCGCCTGCCCTCTGCCAGGGCTGTCTGACCTCCCGAGTTGCCTTTTAGAAAAGTTGTAAGGGTCTTTTTGGCAGCTAAGTGCCCTCTGCAAGGGTACTCTTTGAGCTTTTGAAAGACTTTCCTTTAAACTTCCTGATCAAAAAAATGGCTAAGTGTTGAACATGTTTCTTTCTTGGAGAGTTCGTAGAAATGAGTTCGTAGATCTGGGGGAGTCCATAGTTTTGAGAAACTAGCTTGCAGAGTCCATAGTTTTGAGGCCTTGAGAGTCCGTAGATTTGAGCCTACCTACAAAGTCTATAAAAGCCAATTTTGTAGTTTTATCTAACTTTGAAAGAGTCTATATTAATCTAGCTTACATAGTCCATAGAAACCATCTGTGAAGTCTATAATTTTACCTATAGAGTCCATAGATTTGAGCCTATAGAGTCCATAGAATTCATCTGTAAGGTCCCTTTGCTGAAAAAGTTTGAAAAATAGAGAATTTGAAGGCTCATAATAATTTTTGAGAAGGGAAAAGATAATTTTTGGCTTGTAATACCAAAAATAGTTCATGTGTTGTCCCAAAAAAGGAGTGACAAATTTTAGGAACAACAGTAATCATAATAATCTCAGTGAGTCATGCCTATATCTCTAACCTAAGCCATGTTAATAATGATCTCTCATCCCTATCAATGGTGGCTATGATGGTCCTACACTATCTCCCCTCCTACTCACTCTAGCTTATGTGCTAATCACTCTAGCTTGTGTCTTATTCCCCCTTACCAGGCTCCCACTCCCTCTAAACTATGCTATAGCAACCACCTGATCCCCATTACCTCTATCTACATCTAAAACATATAGACCTCCTTATACATCTTGAGCATCTTGTACTAGTATTTTTACCTTCCTCCATCTTTGTAGTCTCACATATGCTTGTAACACTCTCCTAACCACTCATTTCCATACCAAAACCTTGGATTAGAGTAACTTCACTAGTACTCTTTGATTCTACCATATCATATAATTTTTTATCGCTCCTAGATCTAGTAATGAAGTCCAGAAATCCCATGAGACTGGGGTAAGGCTATCATAATCTATGCATTCTAAATCTCTATATACTAGCCTCCTCCACTATGGCTTTTCCCAATCACTGTTATCAAACAAATGTTCCTCACCTAACACATCCTATGGGAGACCAAATTATCTCTGCACATATTTAGGTTGATACCACTCTATGATAAAATATCTTCATCCTATCAATTATCACTCAATAAGTATATACTAATTCACCTCAGCCTTATCCTTCCAACCAAATTAAAGTTCCCTATAAGACATCCACATGATATCCCCTGGTCATAAACTATCAAAATCTTGTCAATAAAATCTCATCTCCCTAGCGTGGCCTCTCTACACACCCAATAAAATGTACCATCCAAAAACCATAGGCTCATGAGGCTCCTTATCCACTTGAGTACCTAGAAGCCATTGGATTTTAATATACTCCCATCTCTAGACATGCAATAATAGTGATAGACCTAGGTTCACCACTCCCTATAAGACCCCAAGTGTAACTCTAGTATAGATGATCTAATACCACTAGCCCTCATGCAAAAAACCTAAAGTCATAGACCATATCCATAACCACATTTCCAAGTCCCATATGAAACCACTAAATAATATTATCTGATCAAATTATGCTAGTAATAATAGACATCATAACTAGTATCAACAGATTAATAGTACCCTATCACAAGCATCTATTTATGTCCACTCGATGATCCTACACACCAACATGTAATACTCTTGCTAATTTCTATACCATCACACTAAGTGTGTGTGATTTCTAGTATATCATATCCCCTATCATTCATAATCATAGGATATGATATACATCCTCCAATGTCACCATCATCTATCTGATGAAAAATTAAAAGGTACTCATCTCCAAGTGCCATTGCTTCACTAATGTAGTGATCATCTCATGATCAATCCACACCATCAGTATCATAGCAATGTAATGCAGCCCCACCAACTCTAACACCCCATAATTGAAAGTAGTCAATTGATGCATCTCATGAAGAACCTCAGGCCACTGCAACCAATATGCCATCATGCCTAAGTCCTCCTACACCAATCACTAACTTTATTCCATCATAATCTCTCTCACCTAACCAACCTATAACCCATTTACCCCTACTAAAGTGAACATCCCAAATCTTAAATCCATACTCATGTTCCTTACATAATCCTAATCAATTCATCCCTAGCCAAATTTATACCACTTCATATCCTAGTGTTTCAACCTACCTTACCCTTATCCATCTTAATATAACTAACCCTAGTTCACCTTAACCTAACTCACCTAATCTAACCCCACATCCTAGCCTATAAACCCTTCCCTAACTCCCTTACATTCCTAATACCAATCATATCCCCTAGTTACTAATCCCATTTACTCATAATTTTCATCATCTAACTTACACTTAATTAACCCTAAACCATCTTCACTTATCTATCCTTAATTCATCCTAACCTCATCCAATTCCCTAACCATCTCTAACCCCCTAAACACCTTAGTCATTTTCCCTACCCATATAAATCTTTCAATTTGTGAGTTTTCCCTAATCAATGATCTTATCAATATCGCTCACTGAGTCTTACAAATTTTACATAACCACAAATATAATCTCGTAGTTATGCAAAACTATATATAACTAACACATTATATTATGATATCATAAATTAAAACTCGTAGTATTATAATACCATAATTCTATAATTATAGTATTTTAATACCATAACTCTTGATGCCACATCACTAGTTGCAAGTGTAATAATGCAACTGAGGGCACTGCCCTCAATCATGATATTGCACCCATGGTGATTTTTCCCTAATAATCATGAAATAAATGCAAAATTTCTCCAAATTTTGACAAATTCACATGATAGGGGTTCTTAACTCATCGGTGGTCTAGCACCTCAAGCTTCTAGAACTACCAAACTCTCTCACTAAAGTGTGAAGCTCATGGCATTCAGTCCATGTTTTTAGCTTAGAGAAAAAATTTCACCAAGGTTAAAGGTTAAAACAAACCCCTTTTTACATTTTTGTCCTATTTGACCCCCTTTCTTTTACCCCCCCATCATGCCCTTCACCACTAACCCCCCTTTTTCTCTTATCTTACCCCATCCAAATCCCATAAACTTTATCAACTACCTTAATTAGTCATTAATTATCCTCCTTAAGCCATTTGGGGCATAGTCATTACTCATCATCCATATTAATCCCAAGACATAAATACATCAGCCTGAGGTCTCTTAAGACTATATAGGCATCACCTAGTCATGATCTTGTGCCCAAGGATAACTCAGTCATGATTAGCCCCTAATCCCTATGTCATACCAAATTACTCACTCAATAATCATACATCAATTACACATCTCACATATAATGGCTCCTTATCATTACTAAACTCATCTAGTTTCCATCATTGACTTTCTATCCCTCTCTATCATGTGTCCTTTTTTATGGAAATTATCACTGGTTTATATCCATCTCATCTCTTTACTTCTTGAATAATATCTCTATCTCAAGTATTTAGTCTTATCAATCAAACTCCTTTATAGACATTAATCATTTGTCTAGAACCCATCTCTCTAAGTCAAGACACTTTCTCCCATAGCATCTATGCTTGGGGTATCTCAATCATAGCTATATCAATACATAGGGTATCCCAAACTTGTTTCATCATCTTGGTCTTATCCCATCCATAGGATTTTTTTTCATGTGACCATCCTGGTTGGTTCTCCCTACCTGTTCTTTTGACTAGACATCATACCTAATAATACCATCTAACATTATTTCCATGACTATGATTTTTATTTAAAATACCATTACTCCCTCCACTTCATCCACTCATAATTCCCTTTCAAAGAGGGGCAAAATTTATGCACCTAAATCCACTCACCCTGATAATTCTACTAATTTTTCTAATTTAACCTATAATTATATTTTCCCAGCCAATTAACTAATATCCTATCTCATATTCCACACATCCCACAAACCTTATTCTATCCTTGAAACTAATTAATTACCCTCATTATTATACTAACTAAGCCTATTAACCTACCCATTAATCCTCTTGCTAATTTAAAATATAATTGATTCACCTACCCATCTACCATCCTACAAAACTAGTTATTCCTACACCCCTACTACCTAATGAATATTCTATAATTGGATAATTATATAATCTCTTATAATTTAACCCTTCTCCTCTGGAATTATCTATTTTATAGGTTTGGAAAATCCTTTCCCATTGATCTCAATGGCTCAAAATTAAATTTGAGCCATTGATTTTCCCTCTCATGGCTATATAAACAAGTCAATCCCTCCATGGAAACTAACTTGGAAATTAGAAATCCATCTTGCTAACTTGCAACCATAATCATCATTCTTACATCCATATAGACTTATCAAATCCATCATTCAATTAGGAATCTATTGAAGCCATTGTCAAGCATAGTCAAACAATCTAACATTCAACATATTTTCAATTCAAATCAGTTTGGAAATCTTGGAAAGCAGTTATAAGAGGTAAAGTTATGGTATTGAATCCAATTACAAGCATCTGATTATCTCTTTATCCTCTCTATTTAACATTGTTTATATTTTGATTTTATATTGCTAAAAATATGAATATATGAAGAATTCAAAATTTAGGCTACATTATGATTAATATGTTTGTTGTGGTAAAGGCCATAGTTCTTACTCCTACCAACATGGAATAGTCACTTCAAACATTATGGGGATGTGTGTGAGTAGGAGTGAATGATGTAGATATAAATAGAGGAACTTGAACCTTAACTGAGAATATGGAAGAGAAAAAGATCCAGAATGAGAATAAAATTATGGGATTATAAAGATAACTATGACAAAAAAGAATATGGAATAAATTGAATAATCTAGATTTAACAACAAATATGAGTAAGAATAGAATAGAGGATGTTGAAGAAATGGGAGCCCATAGAGAGTCTTCACAATATGATAAAATTAGAGAAGATAGAGAGTACATAGAGTAGAAAAGAGAAGGGCTCGAGAAGGAAGAAGTAAATATTGAGGGTGATAAGGAAATGGAGCAAAGTGAAGAGGAAGAAGAAAGTAGGATAATAGTAGAGTAGTTAAAATATAGGAGTACATTGAAATTCAGAGGAAAGGTATTATTTGAAATGAGGAAGGAATATTCTAAGGAAGAAGTTATGAAAATGCACAGAGGTATCATAGGTTTAATATCATAGACAAAATAAGTTGAATATAGAGACCATTATTTTCAAGAGTATGCATCCCCCTAGCCTAGTTTGTCATTAGTAAGAACACCAAGTGTAAAAGAAGGGATGGGTAGAAGCTAGTTTGAATAATTTATGGATACATTTGGTAAACTCAGTATAAAGACTAAGAAATCAATTGATAATAAGAAGTCAGAATAATTTAGATTTATTTTTGAACCTATCTCTAAAACACCAATAAAAACTATTACACATAAGCCTATAGTCATAGTCACTAGTGTCAACAACCTATAGTCATAGTTATTAATGCACAAAAGCTAGTATTAGCTATTAAAAGTGTGCCAACTATGGCATTATTTCTAGGCATGTTTATTACTTTGATTCAATATGATGGGTCTACGAACCCTAAACAATATTTCCTGGCCTATGACATGAAATGGAATGTTAAGGGAATAATTGTTGATGATGTAAAAACATACAAGCTTATAAGAGATTCAATAGGTCTAGTATTGGAATTAATTTGTAAAAGGTATGTTAATGCCCTATGTCTTTAACAAGTTAAATAGTATCTAATTACATCATTTAAAATTAAAGAGTGCTCAATTTAGAATATTCAAGATCTAAAGGAGATTTTATATCATAGTGGAGAATCTATATGGGACTATGATCACATATTTTTAAAAGTGATGAATAATATTTATTTCATCATGGAGGATAAGGACAAAGTTACCTAGTTTACAAAAGGGATATGATCTAGAGTAAAATTTACCATTATGCAGTCCCAATTCTTGACTAAGGTTGATGCTCCAGTAATTATCTTATGAGTGCAACAAATTAAGGACTATGGAGATGCTCCAGTATCTGGCTCCAAAGTTATAGCAAAAGTAGATGTTTTCCTCAAAAGGATGGATGAGATGCATGAAATTTATAGACCTAGATTAGGCTTATGGTCTATAGAGTGTGGTCAACAAGGGCATCATAGGAATGATTATCCTAAACTCAAGATAGAGTTATATGAACTATGTAGAGTAGTAGGCACACAACCTCAAAAGTGTCATCTATTACAATAGTACATTCAAAAATTATAGAGTTCATACTGTAATTTTCTTAAATTGACTATTTATGATGAGAATATTTGTCAATATTTATAGGAAATAAATTAACATATCACCGAAAATGTATTCATAGTCATAATAGTTACCTACTATGATGCAAAGAATTCTAGGCCCAGATGTGGAGATGACTAGTGCAACACAAGGTGGTCCTAAGTGGATGCCTTCATTAGCTCAATATCAACTTAAAGGTTTGGTTGGATAGATGCCATCATCATTTTAATACTAGTATACACACACACACACACACACACACACACACACACACACACACACACACACACACACACACACACACACACACACACACACACACACACACACACACACACACACACACACACACACACACACACACACACACACATTGATGGAATAGTTTGAGTCCTCAACATTAACAATCCAACTAGGCTCCAACATCACCCCAGCATTAGTATGGTGGATACAATGCACAGTAAACATAACAAGGAGGATTTATTGTGTAGAAGTCACACAATTAGGGATTTCAATAGAATAGAGGAGGATAAAGAATAATATACTAAGGTGGATATCAAGGATGTCATAATAATAATTATTGGTAAGCTTGTCATGCCATTTAATGTTTTTTATATGGTTAATATAATCATTTTACATGAAATTGCCCCATTAATCCTCAAATATAGACATATTTTTTGTATTTTAGAGTTGAATGACAATATAAAACTAAATATTTCCTAGTATTAGAGAATCAAATGAAATAAATTATAGTGTATAATATGAATATTATAAATGTGCAGCCTAACTAAATTTCATTCATACAAGTTGCTAAACAAAAACACATAAAGGGTTGTCTCCATTAGAAATGTCATAGGATCATGGAATAAAAAAAGTGTCATAGGAAAAATATATTGATACTATGATAGATAAAATATTGATATATCAAGTTCCATAATTCCTTAAATACATACAATAATAGAGTGTATCAAAGGATATGCCATAATAATTTATGCACAAATTATGGGCAAATTGTGAGGATCATTAGGTATGAAGGTGTTGTGACTGTACTAACATAATTTTTAAAACTACTCAACTCTTTATGAAATGAATATATCTCATATAATATTACAAATATTTTTCATAATATTATAGACTACACACAAAGAGGGGAACAACATATCGACAAGGTGGTATGGTATGTCAAAACCAAGAAACCATGGGATGTTGACTCATTAATAGACATTGAGCTTGTAGGATATGAAATTCCTAATGCAATATTTGATTTTATAAGTAATATCAATATGATTCCTAGATCTACTTAAGAGGATATTGGTATGCCACATTTGAGTTATAGTCTTATCACTCCCAGTCTTTCATACTATGGGAGGGTAAAAACAATTGGTCACCTTGAATATGTGGATATTATATAATTGCTCAACTAAGTATGTGAGGATATTTTGAGGTCATTGACATGAAAATAGATGAGACTCATTATCCTTCCTTGATTTTTAATAAATGGGATTATGACGGACAAATGACTATTAATGCAGTGTGTAATCAATTAGAAGATCATCAAGGGGACAAGATAGTTATTAACCATTAAAAAAAGTAGAGCAGAAGCCCTATGTTATTCTAAAGAACTAGAATCACCTTATGCCTAAGTTAATAATCGTTAGTTCAAAGTCAACATAGAAACAAATAAAAATGCTCTGTGAGTTATAGAATGTCAATTCTTTAAACCATACCTTGAGAAAAACATGCAAATGTAGACAATAAAGTAGCTAGTTTATAAGCTAGTGATAACAAAATATCCAACTCTTTAATTTCAAATTAAAGTATGTACATCTTAGTATATTTGATCTCATACTAATTTATAGGTAGATTTCCTATGCAAAATAATGGAAATAATAGTGGAATATATAGGGCCTACTCCAGAAGGTGTCTTACCTTGAGAAACAACATCTTCAATAAGTGATGACCCAAACACATATATGTTGAATTGGGCTAGGGGATATCATGAGATATGGCCTCTATACATGGTTCTCACCATATAATACCAATTACCAAAATATTCTATGACATAGAATCTCAATCTATTTATATTGAGGTTTGAGTATCATGTACCGGATGTAGATCAATGAGTTAGTGCACTCATCTATGCCTTAAAGAGAACTATTTCAACTTGGTGGGAAGTGCATAGAGAATAAGAGTTATAATGGGATGAATCATGTGAATTTATATGATCATGATTTCAATTAATTCTCACTATGAGAAAAAAGTGGCCATTACTTCAAAAGGCCAATATACTAAGTTGTATATTCATAAATGCATAGAAATATGGTCTACACAAGGTATGGAGCCAAGATATTAGGTGCATATTTTAGCCCCACACCACTTTAAACTATGTGATATATGTATCAAGATAATATAATGGAGACTAAATGTTGGGCATGGGTATAAAAAAACTTTATTCAAACTTTTGTGTTTGAAAATGACAATCCACTAGTACACAATGCATTGAAAAAATGAAAACTTTTCTATGTTATGGTTGAGTAGAAGATTTGGGAACTATGATAGATTCATAATCACATTAAAAATTAGATAGATAGTTAAATATAGTGATTCATAATTAAAGGCTAGTAAATAAGAGTAATCTCTTCTTAAACTTTGTAATAAAATTACATACGATCTAACAAAATCTACTGATAGTGATGGGGATATGGATTTATAATGATTCTTTGAACCTAAGTCAGAAGCTAAGCCAAAAAATTACAAATCATAAACCAAGCTGAATAATAAAGACTACACAACATAAACATTCCAAAATGAGAAGGGAAACAAACTCTACGAGAGGATATACTTAGTGGATCTAATAAACTATATCAAAAACAACTAAAGAAGATTGAATAAAATATTAGAATAGAGTTTGTGCCTAAAATTTTGATTATGGGAGATTATTTGGAGTAGAATGATATTTAGAGGCATTATTGATGCTAAGAGATTATCAAAATTTCTTTCCAACCAAGTTTGTAGAACTGAAAGGTGTATATCCATCATTGGGGGAAATGCACATTGAATTGAAAGAGTGTGATAGACTTATTAAAATACACCCATATAGATTGAATCCTAGCATGAAGATGAAATCAAAGGTTGAGTTGGATCACATGCAAGAAGCAAGTGTCATCTATCTAGTTAGAAAGGTAGATTGGGTTAGTCTCATAGTTGTGAAACCAAATAAGACCAGTAAGATTTGAGTCTATGGGGACTAATGTGCACTAAATTATGACTATATTAATGATCCATTCCCAATACCATTTACATATGAGGTTCTCAAATCCATCATATGTCACAAGGTGTACTCATTTATAGATGGATTTAGTGGATACCATCAAATTCCTAACATAGAGGAAGACCAAGATATAATAATTTTTGTAACATAATGGGGGTCATTTACATATAAGGTAATGCCCTTTAGTCTTAAAAATCCTCCAAAAATTTTCTCTAGGGTTATGGTAATTACATTTAAATATTTCATTCATGATTTTATGAAAGTCTATTTGGATGAATCAGTTATCTTCTCTTTATTTAAAGAGCATTTTGTAGAATCTATGTTTAATGTTATAATGGAATTGACCCCTACACATTGCATTGAATATATAAAGTTCTTATTTTTCACACCTTTTACTGTTATTCTCAGTCACATCATATACATTAATGGAATCCTAGTTGATCAAGATAAAATCATAATTATAATGGGGATGTCACCTCCAACTAGTTCCATAGAGCTCAAAACCTTTCTAGGGTATATATGATACTATATAAAATTCATCAAGGGATACACAACCATCTTTATGCCACTAGAATATATATTGAATTACAAAGTTTGAGTGGATATCAAAATGCCAAAAAACATTTTTTGAGCTCAAACAAAGGTTAGCAACATTTCCTTTATTAATTTTTCTTAATTAGAAGAAGCCTTTGCATGTACATGTGGATGCTTCCAGTATCACAGTAGGAGTGGTCTTAGTGCATCTAAGGGATGGTGGGTTGGATCATCTTATGTACTTTACCAATAGGAAAATATTGGTAGATGATAAAAATTATATGAATATAGAGAGAGAAGCCTTATCTATGATGTTTTCCTTACCAAAGTTTAGGCATTATATTTTGGCCACACCATTTGAGATTTTCATATATCACTAGTCATTATGATACCTAGTTAACAAGCCTATATTAGGTGGATGGATCTCTAGGTGGTTAATGTTGTTAAATAATTCCAATTCAGAATCACTTTGAATTTAGGTTGAGAGAATGTGGGACTAGATCATTTGAGTAAGCTATAGAATGGATAAAAACTAAAGGAATTATAAGATGAATCTATAGATGCACATTTTTTTTATATCCTCTATGATCCTTGATAACATGGAGGACATCACAAAATTCCTAATATAAGGAATGTTTCTTATGCACTATGTTTAAAGGGATAAAAATATAATGATTACATGAACCATTTATTCTAGCCTCATTAATGGATTTATGCATAAGATCAAAAAGGATGATGTGTTTCACATAGTAGCCATAGAACATGAGTGACCATAGCTTCTTCAAGAATCACATCAAGGATTCATAGGAGGTCATTTCATAGGATAAGCCACTACAAAAAAAATATTTCAAAGTGGTCTTTGGTGGCTTAATTTGTTACAAGATGTTCACAATGTGGTAAAACACTATGATGTTTTCCAAACAATGGGAAAACTAAATCATCATCATGATATGTCCTTGGTTCCAATGCTAGTAGATAAACCATTTAAACATTGAGGAAATAATTTTTTAGGGCTTATAAGTCATCCAATAAAATCCAATCATGTGAGATATATCATCATAGTGACTGACTATTTGATAAAATGGGTGGAAGTTTCTACGACACTAAGTTATGGTATAGAGGATTTTGCTAAATTTTTGTATGAAACTATCATAATAAGGTTTGTATATCCAATAAAATTAGTTATATATAGAGGTACTCACTACTTCAATAACATAATCAAGACTCTCACTAACGAATTTATGATATCACACCACAAGAGCACAGCCTATCATCCACAAGAAAATGGGCAAGTTGAGGTTTCAAATAAAGTATTGGGTAGCATGTTGATAAAGATATAAAATTTTCAAGGGGATGATTAGGAGGATCACATTCCTATGATTCTATGGGCATATAGGAAAAATTATAAATGTGTGATAATATTCACACCCTTTTACCTAGTTTATGGTCTTGATGAAGTTATGTCTATGGAATACATTATTTCGCATCTACACATTGAAATTATTATGAGGTTATGTGATCAAGGATCATTGAAAAAAATATTGATGGATTTGGTTAAGATGGATTAAAATAGACAAAGAGCATGGTGGATGCAAGATATTAACAAGTTCAATCAAAAAGGATGGCATGATTACAACATGTGATCTAAGTAATTTTATCCCAAGCAAGTGGCATTACTCTATGATAACATATTTAAAGCATTCTTGAGAAATATATGCATAAGATGGAAAGCACTCTATATTATTCACAATGTTTCAAAATAAGGTACAATTATTTTAAAATATTTTTAGGGAACCATTTTATAAGGGAATATAAATGGTTGTAGGCTTAAGCCTTACCATCATTAATATATATCATGCATCAGACCAAATATCATGATCCATACCCATTTTATTTTATTGATGTGGCCAAAGGTATTTTTTTTACCCATGATCCATAAGAAGAAGCAAAATAAAATCACTAGCACTTTAACATCTACTACATAAATCTGGTATCGAGCAACTAATCAAATTACCTACTTTTGGGAAATTAGATGATTTAATCCTTAATTTTTTAATTTTATATAATGAATGTGTCATTCATTTATCATAATATGTGACCATATTCATCAACTTTATGACTATGGTGAGAGAAATAAGGCTTCCAACTTAGGGTAAGCCTATTCTACCTTAAAAATCTATAGCTACACATATAAACTCTAACACTAAATAAAAATACATAGGGTAGGTAGATGAATTCCCATTGATACTACTGAAGATGATTTTATGTGCATCCTACTTAAATACATCATCAAATGCTTTTAGTAGACAACAAATCAAACAACTAAAGGAGTTGTAGACATTATGTATCACATGATATGCTTATATGATGATTTTAATTGGACTAAATTTTGGCCTCCAAGCTCACAATGACCATTGATAATATCCTCATTGTCACTTCACAGGCATTCTAGTACTAATTTTTGGTCTTACTACTCTGCTTTACATAACGGAAAACACCAGAAGGACCAATCAACCTTGTTGGAGATTTTTGTCATATTATTATCTTCACCAACATTACATGGATTAAAAAGTTCAATACTATGATAAATTGGTGAAATTCAACATGTGGTGGATGGAGATCCAAGCCATGATAATTTTCACCCTAGGATATGATGTAGTATCTGGGATAACATGCATCAGTGACCAAGATACATAATGGCATCTATATCAAAATGCATGAGTTGACTAAAGCAACAATAAGTCAAATATATTTTTTAATGACCATGTTGGATGTGTAGGTATAATTTGTGAGATATAAATCCCTAGAATTTAGATAGGTGATATATTTTTGTTATATGCCTCCAAGTGTGAAAAAACCTATGTAAACTCAAACATAAGATTAAGCCCAACCACAAGCTTAATTATAGCCAACACCACAACCAATAATGGCTCCATCATTGACTGATAAGGGAAGAAAGAAGGCACCTTCATGATGATCCTCACCACTACCACTTACAAAGAGGATATGCCACATAAAGTATTAGATATCCAACAAACATTTTCCAAAGATAGAAATTAAATTTGTCTTAGTTGAGAGATGAGTTGGAGAATAGGAAGTTTTATTATCCATGATTGTAGACATTAATAATGATGTTTATAAGCAACAATAAGAAAAAGAATTATTTTTTTGAAAAGTACTGCATACATTCCAGGTGTAGAATTAGGTAAGACAAGATCAATGGGTTTACATCACCTAACTTCCTTCTTTTATTATGTTTGATATTGTAGGTCAAGAAGCAACTCAATAATAATTTTAGGTTGAACATTTCCAAGTAGATCCAACTACAGGATCCTCTACTCTATACGATGCAAGCCTTCTAGTCCACCACCATCTTTGATGCATAGATCACGACCCATCCTATAACTAGTCCATCCCCAATAATAAAAGATAGAATGGTGTATTTTTTAGAACCAACATAAGAGATTGGCAAACAACAAACATATGAAGCACAACCCCAACCTCATGTCTAGGCTGCAAAGAGGCAAAAGAATAGCTTCACTCCACCTCCAACTTATAGAAAGAATATGGTTATGTGAAGGGGAACTATTCTATAATCATCCTCTTTATAAGATTAAAATTCACTTACAGTGCCAAAGTCATCCACCCCTATGGAAGAGCCTGAAAATACCAATTTTCCATAACTAGAGCTATAATATGAAGCTACATAGGAATAAGAGGATCTAAAAAATATGCAAAAAGAGGTTGTGAGGAAGGATAAAGAAGAGAAGAAAAACAGGAAGCAAGAGGAAAAGTGTAAGGATATAGAGGAAGAAGAGTAGCACAAACATTAGGCCATCGGGGAATAACCTAGGCAAAGAGCCAAAGAAGCAAAGGCTAAAAAAAAAATTAAGAAGCAAAGGATAAAATTACAAAAGCCAAAGAAGAAGAGGCTCAAAATAAAATATCCAAAGAAGTAGAGACAAAGCATAAATAAAAATAAGAAATAATAATGAAACAACAAGAACAGGTTGTATAATAGAAGAAAGAAGAAGAAACAATAATTGTAAAGGCTTAAGAAGAATAAAAGGCTACAGAAAAATCTAAGGAGAAGGAAGCTACAGATAAAGCCAATGATTTAGCTAAAGCCAAAGCCAAGGCTGCAACATAAGCTAAGGTTAAGGTTGAATTAGAAGCTAAAATGAAATATGAGGTAGAAGTTAAGGCTAAGGCTAAGGCTAAAGCTAAAGTGGATGTTGAGGTAAAAGCCAAGAAACAAGCAAAAAGTGTAGTATAACCAGCACTTCCAATACAAGGAAGTGTATAGTAGGAGGCTTATTAGCCTACACCCCAAATAACTAGCCAATGGCTATGGGTTATTCCCACATCATCCACACATACACCACCTTTTATCTTCCTTTAGTGTATTTCATGATAGCCCTTACATTAATTGTGGTAACATTCATGGATATAGAAATGACTACAAAAAAAACATCTTTAGATTTTTCTCATCTAATACTAACAAAAAAATTAAATGTTCAATTGCTTTCTAGGAAGTAATAGTGCATAAGGCTTTGATATTGAAGTAAAAATCATTGCAGCTAAGAGAGAAGAATACAAATTTGAGCCTTTGGCTCACCAATGTGAACCATATCATTGACACGAACTTCCCTACATTATTTACCCAAGTCTTAGGTTATTAGGTTATGTCTAAAGAAATGTAATTTTTATCACTATTGAAAGACTGGTTGGTTGTACACAAGCTTCAAACATTGCAAGCTCAAGGGGAAAATATCAAAGTAGAAACATAGGGAATTTTTAATCTCTTGGAGGAGTATGAACATGTTATAGATACAATCATGATCCAACCAAAATGGATAGCTCAAGGTATGTTGAATTGGAATTAGTTGCTTATTAATTCATTGTTTGTAGCTAAACTAGACTTCAATAAGGTAGACAAAGACAAAGTTGTGATGGAGGATCATATGGATACCCTTACAATAATGAACAATGCACTCAAGTAGTTTCATGATTCAATGTATAATGCCATGTAAAAACTATAGACCTAGATAAATTAAATTCCATGTAATTTATTTGTAGGCATTCGGGCATAAAGGCATGTTGAATAGTTGGAGGAGCTATCTCAAGATATACAGTTCAAAATGTCAAATTCTAGGGCACTCATCACCATCATAGAAGATAGATATATTCAAAACCTAATGGTGACTTAAGTCATACTACTCACATTACTCATTATGGTGTAGGAGTGGTGACCAAATGAAAAATGCTAAAGTAAGATCTATCTCAGCTTGATCCATCCATTTCGAAACTTATTAATGATCCATAATTCATACTCATACAACAATTACAAAAAATACTTTAGTAGAAGAGGAGTGCCACAAGTGTATATCCAACCATCCAACAACCACACTAGCCTGCACTATTAGATTCTACCAAACCAAGTGATGCATCCACTACTCTAATAGATCCATCAGTATAGTAACTTATTGCACAACCAACCTAGCGCATGCCACCACTAACCTAGTAGGTACTGCACATTTCTAATTTTTCAATTTTCATAAGATTTTGGAAATTTTTAGAGGATGGCCTTAAGCATTAGAAGTAGGGATAGGTTGGTTGAAAACTAGTAAAGGGTGGCCACATGGTTAAGTTAGTCTATTAAAAACCTAAAAGGTTGGTAGGCTAGTATGCTACTTAGTTGAAACCCTAAAAGGGTATCTAAGTAATGCACAAATGGTGAAAACCAATAAATGGCACCTAGAGAGAGAACCAAGACTCTTTTTTCTATTTCAATTCCTTAGTTTAAACTTTAGATCAATATCCTTTGATGTGAATTTATTTCAACATGAGACAATTATTTAATTCTTAGAAAGCGTTGAGTGTAGAATAGAGTTACCAAAATCATAGAGTGTATTTGGTAGACACATGTAAATTTCACTATTTTTTCTTTTGTATAATATTTGTGTATGTATTTGACCTTTGTAAACATAGGAAGAGACTTCAGAATGTGAAGAGTCCTTCCTTGGGGTAGAATAAACGACTGGAATATTAAAAAAGAATGCTTTGTAAAACTCTATATATAGTTCTCAGTTTTATTTGGATATGGTTTTGATGTTATAGAGATTAATGCATTTTATTCTAAAATGTATTTCCTTTGTATCTTTTATCATTATTCTATGGGTAATGAGTACTTTTTTTTCTTTAATCTATTAATCACATGAGTTTATACTAATTGTTCATATTCTAATAAGCCTACATTTATTTGTGAAAACTATTTTTCTTATCTATTAATGAATATGTTTACTCTAAATTGTCATCATTTATTTACTTTTGTTACTTCATGTGCAATCTATCCCTATATTAGCATATTTTAAAGGGTTTATAGGAACCTCTACTAAGACTTTCTTAGGTTTTAAACTAATTTCATCTATGTTATGGCAATCCATGCCATTCTCCATGTTGTATACATTAAAATTAAATCATAGTACCTTTTTTCACCATGTTTCTGCCATTTTTCACCATAAATGTTATTCTATCTACAGTGGTTGGTTCACCTTTTGCACCAGGTTTTGCCCTAGTTTTTCACTATAATAATCTATTAGAATTCATATAATGATTTCAAAAACTACTTTACCACTTTGATATTGTTGTAACAGTTTTTGGAAAAATAAAAACCAAAGGAAATTAAATTTTTATTAATGGCTAAATTTGACCTAAACTCAAAACCATCAAAATTTTGAGAAATTAATTAATTCAATTTATGGGAAAATTGATTTTTATCCCGAGCTATTTTAAAATGCATTTGAGCCTCCTATGTAAAAATCCATTAACCTTCCCCATAATTTGCAAAATTTGTTTAACTTTTTATAAGTTGTGCAAATGCATGTTACTTTTCTCAAAGTTGTGCAAAATGCCTTGACCTTTTTTAAAGTCCTGCAATTTGTAAATTTATTTTTCCACTCGATGTAAATTGTAAATTCCATTTTATGCTTGGTGCAAATTGCATTTTTAATTTTACATTTCGTGCAACTTGTAAATTTGTTTTGAATTTTTGTTCAATTTTTAAAGTCAAATGTATTTTTCATGCAAATTAAAATTTCAATTTTCATTTCATGCAAGTTGCAAAATTGTTTTGTATTTCCCATTTTTGTGCAATTCTAAATTAAATTTTTGAAAATTGTGAAAATTGAATCTACACTTCCCCAAATCATGAAAATTGAATTTGCACTTCCCCAAATCATGTAAATTAAAAATACACTTCCCCAAGTCGTGTAAATACAAACCTTCACATTGTAATTGCCTTTTTCAATGGTACAAATTGCCATTGCAAATTCAACTCTCCTTTTCCAACTTGCATGCAATTCTTTTTATTTCTTCCTCTAATCATGTAAATTTGATTATGTTTTTAGGCCATGTTAAATAAAAAGTGTCTTCCCTTCTTAAAAAAATCAACCTATATGTTTGATTCTAGCAATTTTTAGCAAAATAAAAATTGAATTTACATTTATGCTTTTAGCCGCCATCTGCCAGAAGAAGTATGCTCAGGGTCATGAAAGGGAAGAAAACAAGATTTTAAAAAAAAGTTATTTTAATTTTGTTTTTAGCCATGAACAGACCATATAAAATGGAAGAAGTGAAGAGGTTTTAAAAATAATATTTTTTGCCCATTCCTGCACAAAGTGCCTTACATTTCAGAAATGGGGTTTTAAAATAATAAAAGGATAGGGAACAATTTTTTGGTTTTTTTTCATCATTCAAGGGCACCCTAGAGAAAATAATGTAGATTTTAAATTTTCAAACAAGCATTTTCACTCAACCAAGTGGTCGTACGGTAATGCCAAAGAGCAATAAAGGGATTATAAACATCAAATATTCTTCATCTGCCAAGCATTGAATTATACAACGATGTCAAGGAAATAAGTGTTTTAAAAATCAAAATCTGATTTTTTTTTCCAAAATCCAAACTATATGACCAACCATATGAATTGCAAAAGAGGATAAATCTGCAAGTTTTTTGTGAAATTTTTGGCTTCTCTTTCTTGTTTCTTCTTCCACATAGAACTGTATGACCTGTATAAGGTAAATTTTGGAATTTAAAATTCTTTTTTGGATTTTTCTAGGTTAAAAGTTGAGTCATATGACTATCGTACAACTAGTCATATGCCCAAGGGAAGCTGATATAAATAAAAAATTTGTTTTTAAGTTTTCATTTGCCCAAAGATAAATCATACGGCTAGGTGAATGGAGGAAGATAATTAAAAAAAAATAGGATTTTTTTATTTGTTTGAAGTAAAAATAATTGCACAAACATGAGAAAAAAAGATATAAAATTGAAAACAATAGATTTTAAATAATTTTTGTTTGCAAATGAAAATTATATGGCTATGAGGCACTCCTAAAAAGAAAGGTTGAAATTTCAAAAGGATACACCTTGCGCAAGAAGTTGAGAGTTGATAAAATAAAATAAAAAAGATATTTTTATGGGTTTTGATTTCTATAAAATAAAAATCAAGGTTTAAATTTCTTTCAGCACAAAATCAAAAAAAAAAAAAAAACACATATTTCTTATGGTGAGTTCGGGAGTTTTGAAGTTTAGAAAAATTCAATTGGTAATTGATTTTTAATGTTTTGGCTTAATAGAGAATAGGTTATAAAATTTCAAAATTGAAAATGAAATTTTCATAATTTATTTTCCATTCATTTCCATTCATCAGGGAAGTTTACCAAAAAGCAATATAAATAAATTGAACAAGAATAGTTGTAATTAGGAAAATTGGTCAAACAAAAGTTAAAATTCATATAGGTGACATTAAAAAAGCATTGGAGCAATTTGTATGCACTAACCTATGAGTATGGCCTCACATTGTAATTAAATAACTTATTTTGGCTTTAATTTATTAAATTTTATCATTTTTTCCAAATAAGGAGTTTTTTTTCAAACATCTCCCAATTGTCAGTTTTATTGTAAAATTTGATGTCTTCATCCTCTATGCTAGAAAAGGTGATTCTAAGTAAAGACAAAGAAACCATGAAATATCAATTTTAGGGTGTAACACCTCTCTCACCATTGGTTTCCAATGTCAAAAATATCACAAACACTGATCTAGGTAACATTGACTTAGATGAGTTTTGGGAAAGGATGAATGTAGTGCATAAAACTAATTTTGGTCAAAGCATTTTTGGCATTGGATTAGTGCAAGCAGTAGCATTCTAGATTTTAGTACAGTCTCATGAGCTAGTCTTAGAACTATAACTCAAATATAAGTGAAGTGATAGATTCATATGGGGATTTGGTAGTGAGTTTTGTTCATGAGCACATAGACAATATTTTTTGCCTTCCAGATTGTGAATTTTTTATACATCTAAATTTTGAGTCTTTTCAAATATTTTAGGATGACAATAGCATTGCATGTGTTAAACAATTAAAAAATGGATGGTTGACTAAGATAAAAGATTCATCCACATGAATCTTGAAAAATCTCATAAGGTTTAATTTTAAGAATTAAATAAATGGCATGATAAAACTATTGCACAAGATAGTGAAAAGCCAAACAATGAATAAATTTCAGACATGGGTGTATAGATTCATTTGGATCATCCTTAGAAACAAGTAATATATCAATTGGGGATAGTTGATCAGTGATGTAATTCATAAATAGCTAATGGAGTTAAAAGTCACATCAAGATTTTATATTACTCGGTATCTCATTTATACTATGGTGAGCTAAAGATATTTAAATGAATTGCATATAATAGGTGATTCTGAGAAGGAAATGGTATATGACTTATATCTCCAATTAGAATTTACATAAAATGCTCGTTGTTTCAAAAGGGTGAATGACTCTTTTATTTATTTCATCATTTAGTTGTTTAAAAATTAGCTCTTCAACATGAGAATATCAGTAGCAGCTACCAAAGAGATAGCTAGATGAGAAACTTAGTTCATAAAGTTCCCAACTTTTAGTTACTTGAGAATCAATGGCTGCAAGGTTGTTCCTTATATGCTTCCATGATATGTTAGTGATAATTGGTCATTGATGTCAATGGTGAGATAATTTATTGAAACATATAAGTTCCTAATAGGTTGACATAAGATATAAGTCAAATTTCTAATCTCAATTAGTAGGTATATGTGTCCATCACTAATAAAGGCCAAGATAGTTGAACAATACATGTCTCAAAATAATCTCAAGACTTTTGAGAGAATATTTGAATTTGACATCAAGGGCTTGATTGATCATAATATTGGACCTTCATATCAACATCTCATGCATTTTGAAGAATATTATATGGATTAAAATGATGAGAAAGTAGTAAGGATCAGAGACTATTCATAGTTTACCATGAAATAAATAGTCAAATTTGGCATAATGAAAGTGTCAAAGTAGTTGGTAGATGATGAGGTCATATTGGTTTCCATCTTTAAAAAAGAAAACATTGTGACAAATCCATTGCCTATAGTCTATTGGGATAAGAGAGAATCTACTTCTCTCAAAATTAAAATAAGGGTAGTACTTGACAAAACTCTTAAGTGGTTGAGGAAAAAAGGTTTAGATGTTAGAAACATTGATTTCCATATACCTCCTAAAGAAGATGAATTTGGTAGCTTCTAAAAGCAACATGATGAATCAAAAAAAGTAGATGAAGTAGGTCCAAGTGCAGAAGCCTTAATGATAGAAGAGGCACTTAAACAAGAAGATAATCAAATAAATGTTCTGCCATGAAAGATTCTCAAAATTAAATTAAAGAGTTTAGTTGAAAATGTCTCCTCTTTTCCCATTTTTCAATTCCTCAAGAGATTCATGATGATAGTTTCCCACATTCTCAAGAACTTGTAGAGAATATGAACCGATAATTTTTAGTTTCAAATGATATGATGTTCCCTATGTCATCTACTTTCCCATTGCATTAAATCACTCATATTTATTCATCTTCACCCTTTAATCCTAAATTTTCTTTCATCTCCTCGCTAAGAACTCCTATTGATACAATCAATAAATAAGAACAAATAGAAACATATTTCCAAGGTGCCACAACTTAAGAAAAACCTTCTTCCACTCTAGTTATGCTTGTCCCACCAGAATTAACTTCTATCCCACATCCTTATTCAAGCACAACAACTTCAAATTGTTTGTCCACAGTGGTGAAGAAAACAAGGAAATTTATTTAACCTAAGGAGATAGACTTTGGAACTTTGACAATCCCTTTCTTAAAAAGGTCAAATAACGTGAGAACAGTTTCATGAATGGTAACAAATGAAAATGGAGATAAGTATGTATAAATGGCAATTCCTACAATCAAAAAGGATAAGTTAAAAACAAGAACTGAATACTATCAAGTATCCAAGGTTCATTTGGGAAATTATACCAAAGAAGGGATGAAAGGAGATGTAAATTTGGTGATTGGTACCATTTTTTTTTAAAATGGATAAGGAGAAAGCAATGAAAGATGAACTGAAGGAAAAGGTAGAATAGTTTAATTTAGTAATATAGATATTGATCAAACAAATTCAACCAACAATTACTTCATCACGTCTTCATGTTGAGACATTGTAGAAAGTAAGAAAGGTGGGTAAAATGGGCAATGCAGTGAAATATTGGATTGAAAATATTAATGATCAAAGAACCTCAACAATTTTTGATGTAGCAATAATGGTACCTAAAATACAGTCACATTGTGAATATCTAATGACAAAGGAAAGTGGATATGCAAAAGAGAAACAAAATAGGTAAGAATTCATTCCCAAGTAGGTTGAATTCTCAAAAGTTCCTTCGATTGACCTTATTAAAAAAGGAGTCGTCAAAAAAGAAGTAATCTATCAAATTGAATCCCTCTAGGCTATGAAATATAGGATCTAATCTCTTCAAGAGTCCCTTCATAAATTAAACAATTCAAGGTCACTTGAAAGTGATGTGATGATGGAGATTGACACTAAGGTCAAAAAGTTGAAGTGTCATTTTGTCAATGACAAAGATAAAAATGGGAATCTAATTTCAATTGAAACTATGATTGGAGAATTCAAAGAATGAATTTAGGATATTTTAAATCCCATATATCCATTTGGTCATGATAAACTTCACTAATTAGGCAAATTCCAAGTGAATGCAGATAATTTTAACATGAAGATAAATAGTCTCCAAAGAAAGCTTCAGTAAATGAAAGAGTTAGATTACTTGGTGGCCATTGCTTACAGGTACACAAATGAACCAGATGAATATTTGATAAGGGCATTTCTCCAAAGATTTGATTATTTTCTAAAATGAAAATAATTGTCAATAAAGTATCAAGAAGATTAAGGAATTATTTTTAGTGTTTTAGTGTTTTCTTCTCATATTTCATTTACACCTAACTTGTATTGTCACACTATATTTCCCCTTACAAATGTATGTTGTCATTTCACAAATTATCTTTGTAGTTTTTTCAACTTGATTTTTCAAGTTGTGAAAATTGATAATGTGCTTTTTCAAGCAGTGTAAAAACTCCAAATGTTTTTCTTGAGTGATGTTAAATGCTCAAAACATTTTTACACCATTTCAAGTTGTAGTTTCAAGTTGGTGTTTTTGTAACCTTGTAAAAAGGAAAAATAGGTGTTTTTGTATCATAACCACCCATTTTATCATATAAATACAAGTCAGGCTTTCATATTCAAGGTTTGAAATAGATAGATTTTTTTCAAAGCTTGGTAAAGGGAGATCAGACATTATATTCTTCAAAAATCAATACAAAGAGGTGTTACTAAACTTTTTGTTAGTAATCTCTTTTGGATTATGTCTTTTTACTTAATTCAACATATTTGATTCTCATTCATATTTCTATAAACTTCAAACTATTAAGAATAAGAAATTAGATTACAAAAAAATTATCAAGAATTATGATTTATATTTCCAATATATGTGAATTCTCGATGGGAATAGAGGTAATATTTTTGTTGTTTGTATTAGAAAATATAGAGGGATATTAATTTTCTTATCAGAGTTAATTATTTTTATGGCATATGTTTCATATCCCTAAATAAATAATTATGTATTTAAAACCCATTGAATGAGATGGATTTCCTCCCTTTGAAAGTCAAATTTTCTCTCAACACTTTTATCCAATCTCAAATTTTAGCTTGGTGAATTTGTTGCCTCTCTCTCTCTCTCTCTCTCTCTCTCTCTCTCTCTCTCTCTCTCTCTCTCTCTCTCTCTCTCTCTTTCTCTCTCTCTCTCTCTCAAAAAACACTCTTTTTTGTACTTTTAAGTTAAAATTACAACCCCAATGATTTACATTTCTTTATTTATAAATATTTCTCATTATCATATTTTTTATTTTAATAAAGGTAGCTTCACCTGCTAATAGGATAGGTCCTTTATTCCCCACATTGTTGACATGAAGTCATCGATTTGTCCCTCTAACAAATTTCACACCAATAGTTTTTGGCACCCATCATGGGGCACACTTTTGAAAATTTTGTGATACACAAATTTTATTAGTCCACATGAATTTTCCATAATCTCAAGGACCAATCCATAATCCTAAGTTAAACTTATAATAATCTACTCAATTAGATATTATGATAAACCTCAGACAAATCTTCTAGGATTTTGACAAAAAACTTGTAATATAATTCCAAGTTATACTATCCATTCTAAATCAAGAGTTAGAATTTACTAAATGATAGAAATAATATATGCATGAAGATAATATCATAGAGATTTTTTAGCAACTTAGAATCAGTGATCTCACATATGGCCATTTCAGGCCTTAAAAATCTAGACCATCAACCTGGTTTGAATTGGGATGAAGTTTCAAAAGAAGACCTAATTTCAAGATTTCAATTATTCACTTTTGATAATATAAAAATAAAAATTCAATTTAATACTATTATATAGAGATAAATATATAATAAACATGTGCTTCCATTACCTAGATAAATTTTTAAATTACTTTAAGAAGACAAGCGAGTAGACAGACATGAAGAGCAATTTGTATAGCTAATCAAAGACTTTTTACAACTAGAGTTTCTTCTTATGACTATTTAGGTACTATTTTCACTTGGATTTTCACCCTTTGAGGAGATGTAAAATCTCTCCTCATCCAAGTGGCACAATGGAAACACCTCTAGGCTTGTGGGTAGCATAAGGATGAGGTGAATCTCTAGATAGGGTTAGCTCCCTTGTTGTACCACTTTAGATTGCAACTTAAATTAACTTAAGGGATGAAAAGGGAGAAGGATAAAAAAATAAAACTAATCTAAGGAATTTGATACACCAAATAACATGATTACATCAAACCACATGTATGTTACACTTGAAATCAAAGGACAAACTGAACATACACTTCTCCAATCTTCATCTTCTCACATCAATGTTACATTGTGAGGTTATGGATGAATGTGCAAAGCTATGAGGATTAGACAAGAGGCCTATGAGGGAAATAATGAATATTATAACTCACTAAATCTTATAAATTTCCTATAACACTTCACATGCCTTGCAAGAAGAAGCTTTTCAATTATAAATAGATGATAGAATGAAATAACATGTTAAGGAATCCATAGTCTTCACTTATGTAAAATAAAACATTCCAAATGAACACACTAAGATTAGTCATGAAAGAGGTAAACATAAATATTATTATTTATTAAAAGGTATACATTTGAGTATGGCTTCACTATACTCATGTGGAGCATGCCTTACAATGCTAAAATGGCTAGTTGTTATAGAACTTGAGAGAGAGAGGAGAAGAAAGAATTCCAAGAGTCACAAGGACACTTTTTAGTCTAATAAAATTATTAAATTATTCATTATATAATTATTTGGGATGAAAAATTTATATTAGGAATCACAAGTGTCAATTTCAAGGCATAAACTTCATGAAAAGTGGCATAAAACTCTTCATTTTGGCTTAGAAAAACTACCTACATGATTAAATCTATTTGAACACATTATAACTAATTTGTAATAGGTATGATTATTTTAATTAATTTTAATTACATCATAAATTCCTATATATTAATTGGTTGTATCCCTAGTCCTCTGGAATCATCTGGAAGGGAGTCATCATCATCTACTATAAAAAAAACTCCTCTTCCATGTACCCTACACATTTAGCATCAAATTTGGCATAATTTTCCCATGGAAATATATGGTATGGTGTGTATGACAATTTTAAATACCCTATATGGATCTATAATCATCATGGACACATTAAAATTAGTTCACTTGATTTTTTCCAATCTTCTCACTAGCTTGTCCATTAGGCCAATTTTGATTAGCTGAGTTGAAACACTTGGTATGGAAACTTATAAGATTATTTAAGGAATTAAATTACCATATGGAGTTATAAAAATTATAAACATTACTTATTAATTTTATTTAATCTTCAAACTCTTCCTGTAGTCTGCACAACATAAAAAATGGTCAAAATAGCCTATTTCTCACCCCATCCATACAAGTACATCCAAATAATTTACATGTGAAGGATATTTAGTGAGTCCTATAAAATTTCCAATATGTTTAATGAGAAAAATTTCCATTATATTATCTTTCTAGCTCCTTTTCCATCATCGGGTCTCTACAAGGGTTTAATAAGGGTTTTAGGCTTGTTTACCTTTTTAAGTTTTGTTCATAAAGATGGAACGTCCAATAATTTTTAAATACCCATTTTTAAATCTTATAAATTTATTATATTCCCATTCAAATCCTTCAAAGATATCTAAACATTTCAACCTGGCCTGTCGAGCTTGTTCTTCCATTTTGCATAGGTCTGAATTGGTTTAAGATTCAAGAATGACTTCCTTTGGTTTTATCTACAATCCAAAAGCTTGGTCACCTCTGTATTGAAAATAAAAAATGATTAAACATCTTTAAAAACTCATTCCATGTTTAAAGTGAAGGTAACCATCCATTTGGGATTAATGCCAAAACCCTGCCCTTAAGCCTAACTACAACCTAGAGCTCAACATGACTTTTGATGGTTTTCCTTGATTACCAATAGCTCAAAAACTTCTATTATGATCTCATAAACATTTTAAAATAATTAATATACCATTATTATGGCTATAAGTGTGTATGACCCTTCATTTGGGTACTAGGCCTCACCATGTCCACTAGGCATGTCTATAAATTTAAGAGCATAGAACACCCAGTTTAGTTTATCTCTCATGTCATTTATTTTATATTATTTTTTATGTTTTATGTATCTCATAAATCCTTACTTAAATTTCCAAATATATTCACATCCATCCATCTACCATCCTTTCCAAAAACAACCAGAGTTTACATTAAGGGGAGTGCCCTCTATCTGAGACAAAACATAGGGCACTTCCCCTATTTTTTCATACTAATTGAGTATTTGAGGAGATTATTAAACTCATAAAAAAAAAATTTGAACAATTTTTATCCCTTGGTAATGTCTTTATACCCTCCAACTTTCCAAAAAAACAAAATAAACCTTATTAAGGTAGACTATGTTTTTTATAGTTATAGACAGATTGTGTATTGTTTACTTGAGATCCTTTTTTCTATTTTATGTCTATATTTATGTTCCAATTATATTATTATAATTTTAATTAAGGTTTTTCAACCTCCATTTATCTCTCCAAACTCTCACATATCTCCAAATGCTCTTGTCTGCTCAAAACTGAGTGTGTCTTTATTGACTGTGACTATGTTTTATTTGTTTAGGGTACTTGTAGGTGACTTTGAATGAATTGGTAATGAAGTTTTAATGTCTCCTTACCACCTTAAAATATCCATTTTTATTTTTTTGGATTCATCTATCTCATTTCATTCACTAACAATTTTTATACTATGAAACTAGTTTGTTATCAACCACTACAGCTAACTATAAGTGCTTATCAGAGCTTATGTAGGTTTATTTCACATTAACAAGGGATTTTGGAGGTTATAAGGGTATTTATGTAATTTTTTTAGGTTAAATTCATCATTACATTTGGATTATACCCTTCACATGCATTTCAAGTTCATATACTGAGTCCTCCTTGTCTTAGTGGCCCCTATCTTAGTGATTTATCTTCAACTGAGTATGGTCATAGTGTTTTGAAGCCTTAAATGAATCCCTTTAGGTATTAAGGTAAATTTTATGATTTAATTCAACTTATAGGTATATAAACATCACTTTTACACTACATATCATCTTATTTCCAACCTACCCTATTGTAGGTGTGTATTTCTAAAATGTACGGAATGGGAATGTGCAAGTGAGGCAAAACAATAGTATATCATCATTATCCTTCATGGTATTCATGTTAATAGGGTTAATTTCACTCAAAAAATTCATTATAATAATTTAATTATGCTCATCAATGCTATGAAGTGTTAAGGTCACTCAATACCTTCAAAGCCTATAAACAATACTGTCTAATTTCAGTGGCTCTGTAGGCAACTTTAGGCCTTCAAACATCTACCTTATAATTGTTTTTTCCCTTAAAACTTGCAAAAGTGTCTTTTAATATATATATATATATATATATATATAATATAATTAAAAACCATAAAAATTCATTAGAGGCTCTTGAAACAACAATATGAAGTCCCCACAAAACCCCAAGGGTCACTATTTTGCCATTTTAGGGAAAAGATTCCTGTATACAGTCATTTTATGTTTGAGATGCTTTACATCTCCTTTAACCATTTTGATGTTTCAATTATTTCTTACCTAATTTTCTCATATTATATGACTTTGAATTAATACCTCATCATACTTCAGATTCCCAACATGACACCTCAGCTGACTGTTAAGGACCACTTGTAGGTGGATATTCACTATATATATGGGTAGTGAGTATGAAATGAAGCAAAAGTGTGGATGAAAGGTTTAAAATTAAACTAAAAATAAATTTAAAACTCTAAATTACATTATTTTCACAAAATATACCTTAATACCAATTCCAAAACATCCATTTCAACATTAAAAACACTTGTAGACATCTGAACAAAATAGGCAAGGTATTTAACATGACTATTTGGTGTGATCAAGACATGTGTGTTTGATAAAATCATGAATCAGTGAGACCAAAACATGGAATGAGGTGGAACATATGATATTTAAACATGTGACACATCATTTCCCTTTCATATTAAGCTCTTGTATAGAATACAACCTTATGTAAGTAGCAGAAATGGCTACCATTACACATAAGACATCAACCTACAAACTAAACCAAAAAGCTCATGATATCTTTAAAAATCATGAAATTAAGAATTTAAATAATTATTATAAATATTTTAAATCATATTTAACTCACCTTAGTAGTTTTATTGTATGGAATCATCCAAAATAAGTCGAAACCCATAGGGTACATAGATTAGCAGGCAAGTTTAAAAGGTAAACTTTATGAGGATGGTTCATGAAGCACAAGACACCATTTTTAAAAATAATTATATTTAAATTAATTTATATTAGTTTAAAAAAACTTCCCAAAATCATATTCCTTGAAATGTTCTAAGCTATCTGTACCAAGCAAAAACCTGAAAGTCACTTTTGCTTGCCAAGAAGGGTAAAAAGAGGGTAGAATGGTTTTGAGAAATAAATGACACTTAAAAATTTAAAAAAATCATATAATTTAGTATGGGTAATCTTAATAGGCACTACCTAATCATTTTCCATATGGCGCACTTCACAAAGAGGCTATACAAGTGCCAAACTCTTCTTTTCCTTTAAGAAAAGTGCCTTTTCTTCTGCATAACCTACCATATTTTAGTTTTTTCAGTTAATTAATACTTATATGGATACATGGGACATGAAATAATATTTTTTAACCTTCACATTTCTAAATAAACTCGTATAAATCATTAAATGCATCTTTTTGACCCCTAAAATGACTCAAAATGACATGTTGGCTAATGAAATTTATAACTAAGGATAATATATCATTGAATAACATTAATGACCTATGAAACACCTCATTAAAAGATATTATTTTCCCCAAAACATATATAAAACCAATTTTTTTACCTAGGGGTGCCCTAATTTGACCTAAAAGTCAAATTTGGTCAACAAATTGGTGACTCATAGGGGTAGTATACATGTTATACTAACTAAACCAATAACCTTATCAGTCCATTAGGATTATAAGTCATCTAAAGTCTAATAAAAATTAATGAAACCTATGACCATTGAATTTTATCAAGACAAGACCACTAATGACCACCTGAAACACATGAAGCAAAAGACACACACATAACAAAGCAAGCAAACTAACAAGACACACACACCTGTGCTTAAATCACTTAGGGGAATCAAAAGATATATATTATGTACAAATATAAACTAAGCATACCTCCCTCTTTGATCAAAGGTAAATATTGAGAGTATTTTTGCTTCATGACATGAAGAATTGAATGAGGCATATAGCCTTTTGTCCTTTAGCATTGATGCCTCCAACTTTTTCACAATGTTTCCAACCTCATTGGCATGATGTTTAATGAGAACCAAGTAGCTCCAAACAAGTTAACCAAGGAAATAAACTCCTCTTACATCCAAAAAACCTCAACTTTATCATGTGGATCCTCCATTACAACTTCAAATGGTGATTCAAGGCATACTTTCTTGATTTACATAGTGCTCTTAATAATATTGGGCTTCCTCTCAACTACAAGTTCTTATAACTCATCAAGGAGTTTATCATACTCTATCCAATCTCTATCATTGTCCTCGATAGAAGATTATTTATTCACTTGTCATACACTTGGCCCTCAACTTGGCAAAGCTCTTCAAGTTATTGAAATAACTCCATTTGTAGTTGCCAATCATCCTTGATAATACACTCCACTTCATGCTTGAAATAGTCATCCACAACCTCATGATTATACATGGATTCTAATTCATGTAACTCTTACTTCAAGTCTTGGCCACATTCCTTGTGGATATATATCCCCTCAAATATGGAGGCAAAATCTTGTGAATTGTCCTTTTGTTCACCAAGGGGAGTCTTTATGGTAATCTCTTCCTCATAACCGCTCATGAGGTATTATTAATTATCCATGAATTGAGTTTACTCTTTTTCACTTTATTCTATCAAGATAGGCTCTTCTTCAAAGATTTCTTCTTTGCCACAAGGAAGGCATTTTTCATTATCAACCAAATAAGGAGATTCAACACAAGAAATCAACTCTTATTTAGTACTGAGTACCTCTTGAGGGATTTCAAATTATACCTCAATTTTCATAATTTGATCTTGTTTTTAAAGGGCTACAAGGTCTTCCATCTCCTTCATGGTGATGCCAAGACTAGGCATCTTGAAATTTGGTGACCTAGGCCAATAAGGCTGTCAAGGAGTTGCATTTTCTTCAAGCAAGAGTTTTGAATTTTCCTCAACCAGTTACTCTTCTTGAGGTTCCCACACCATAGTTCCATTAAGGCAAAGGGTTATGGGATGAGGATAAAAGGAATTAGTTGGTGGAGGAAGATCATAGGGCTCAAAATTAGATTGAGCATGCAAAGTGTGGGATTCTTTTGGGAGATCATGAGGAAGGGGAGGTAGACCTTAGGCTAAAACAACTTGATTGTATTCCTTACACTTACCAAACACTTCATTCACATCTAATTTATCTTGAGGGTTCTCTTGAGGAAGGGTATATGGGGTGTGTTTAGGCATAGGATCTTCTTTTGGGTCTAAGCCTTCCATCTCACCTTGATTTAGCAATCTCATCTTTACCCCTAACTCTTCAATTTTCTTGGCTAGGTTCTCTTGGAAAATTCTTTCTTGAAGATCATAAGAATAATCATGAGTATGAGGGATATATGAGTGCTGACATGAAATTCAAGAAGATTCTTTAGGAATGGTGGGAGGGACTTTCAAAGGATCAACTCCATTCTTTATTCAAACTCTTTAACAATGCTCATATCTTCTTTCTTTCCCCAAGACTCTACTATCTTATTCCAGCTTAAGATGTTAGGATTAGAGGTCTCTTTTTAAGGTGGTGGGGATGCAATATGAGAGGGAAATGAGGGATTTAAAACCACTTCCTTTTCTTCCAACATGGACTATTGTATATGCATATTTGCCAATTTAATCTGCCTATGAAAATTAGCTTCAAACACAAGGTTTCTCTTTTCAATTCTCTCCTCCAACTGATTGGGAAAAGGATGAGTTTGATAGGCTTGATTTGTCTCATGAGTAGGGTCATGTATATCTAGTATGAAACTTGGGGAAGTGTATATGAAGGCTCATAGGTATGGTAAGGTTACCTTTCATGAACTCCTAGCCTATCCTCTAAGGAAGAAACTAGACCAATCACATCAAGCATCTCACTTGTAAGCCTTTGCTAATTGGCTCTCTCAATAGGTACCCACTCTATTTTGATCAACTCTAATGCTTAACTCACCATATGAATAAAATGAATAATAATATCTATACCACATCCCCTTTGAGTATCAATATCTAACGTATAAGTTTCATATCCCAAGAGTGTTGGAAATATTGTCATTGATGTCAAAGGTCTAGCAGTATTGGTGATAAAGGCCCCATTGCATTTAATGATGTTTTTAATAGTTATATCTTGGCTAATGTGTGCTAATATTTATTTAATATTAACTAATATATTTTTGGTTGCATATAATATAAAAGAAGTGCACATGGAGAAGTACTAGAATTACAAGGTAAAGATAAAAGAAGAATGGGACGCATTTTCCCATGAAGAGTCATCTTGGGGAATTCCAAGAGTCACCAAGTGAAGACAAAAGAGGAAGGGTGAAATTTTCATGAAGGGACACTTTGAGGAATATTAAAAGTCACCAAGATAAAGACAAAAGAGGAAATCTTGACAAAAGAGGAAATCTTGACAAAAGAGGAAAGGATGATTTTGCTTATGAAGGGTCACCACATGACTTTTTAAATGCAAGGATACGAAAGGTCATGCAGGTTTGGTTCCATTTTTCATGAGGATTGAAGGGTCACAAAGGGGTAAGGCCAAAAGTCATTTAGAAATTTATAAATAAAGGATTGAGAAGCCATTTGTAATGTGATAGAAAGAGTATGATTTGTATTTGTTATATCTAGCTTAGAAGAGCAAAGGAGAGAGAGGAAAGAGATATTGTAATGAAATATCATTTGTTGAGATAGCAACATTGAGAGATAGTTGTGTGGTATACATAAAAGGGGTTGGTGCTCCTATGGGTTGGTGCTCATAAATTTTTGCTATGTTGGTGCTTAGCAAAGGGGTTGGTGCTCATGTGAGTTGGTGCTCATGAATTATTGTTGTGTTGGTGCTCAGCAAAGGGGTTGGTGTTCCTATGGGTTGGTGCTCACAAATAGTTGTTGTGTTGGTGCTCAGTAAAGGGGTTGGTGCTCCTACAAGTTGGTGCTTGTGAATATTGTAGTTTTAGTTGGTGCTCATTCATATACTTGAGATTATTCTTTGTGGTTTTTCCCATATTGGGTTTCCTTGTTAAATCTGGTGTCTCTCTCTATCTTGTGTGGTATTTATTATTTTAGTTTTATTATATATCTTGAATGTATGGTTAAGTGTAATTTGATTAAGAGAAATTTTATAAGATTTATGATATATTGATTCACCCCCCCCTCTCAGTATATCCCATGCTTAATAATTGGTATCAGAGCAGGTTCCTTTTGAAAAAGTTTTACAACTTGAAGGTAGATCGAGAAAGCACAAGATGGCCATAAATGAAGATGCCTCTACAAGCAGAAAAATAAACGATCAAGAAGAAGAAGAGGATGAATCTAAAGTGAATCTGGAAGGAGAACTCATTCGTGCCTTATAAGAGTGAAAAGTTGTTGAAAATAAAAATTGAAGATTGAAGCACCAAATCAAGAAAAATGAAAAGGAGTTAAAGGAAATAAGTGAAGATCTACAAGCACACTTTGAAAAATCCAAGAAGAATGAATAAGATCTAATGTAAAAAAAAATAAAGCAATCAATGATAGAGTAGCTAATGATTCAAAATTTGAGAATAGCACTAATATGTTGAATAAGATATTAGAAAGCCAAAAGGAAATATCAGATAAGATAGGTCTCAGATTTGAAAATAAAAATAGCTATGTTAAATCTCTAACAAAAGAGGAAACAAAAAGGGAAGAAGTGAAGAATACAAAGGACATCTCAAGCAAAGAAGGCTGGAGGAAACAAAGCTACAAAAGGCAATCAGGTCAGAGATACACAAATAGGTCCTATTTTTATGGTTACTATTTTTATTGTAATGGATATGGTCACAAGAAATTAGAATGTAGAAAAAGAGATAATAGTCTCAGAAATAAGGAAAAGGAAAGTCATGTAGAGTCAAGCATAAGCTACAACTCTTTTGCTCCTCTATCAAGCTTTGATGAAGAGGCCATAATTTGTTACAAGTTTAAAAACTTTGGACACATATCTTGGTACTATAGAAGTGTGTTTGAGTTAGTCAAGAAGGACCCAAGTTTCAAGGCTCCATTCATCAAGAAGAAGGTTTAGACATGGAAGAAGAAACAACCTAAAGATTCTATGTTGGTTTAGACAGCTTTACATGCAAGAAATGAATAAAATCCATGGTTCATTGATAGTGGATTTTTGAGGCACATGACAAGAGACAAGAGTAAGTTCATAACCTTGAAGAATATCAATGGTGGCACAATGAAATTTGGAAACAATACTACTACTAGAATTGTTGGAAAAGGTACACTAAGTTTGGATAATGGTATAACTAGAACTAAAAATGTTTTATATGTAGAAGGTCTTAAGCATAATATTTTGAGTGTAAGTAAAATATGTGATCAGGGGCACACACTAAAGTTTTATGTATAAGGTTGTAAAATTAGAAGAAAATATTTAGATGTATTGAGTACAAATGCTCAAAGAACATGCAATAACTTGTATATGCGATAAGACATCAAAGGTCAAAGATGTTGTTTGATTCAAATTGAATAAAGTTGGTTACAGCACAAGAGAATGGGGCACATAAATTTTGACAATCTTGTCAACATCAGCAAAAAGCAAGCAGTCAAAAATCTTCCAAAGATTACAAAGCCATCTGACACACTTTGTGGACCTTGTGCATGGGAAGCAGGTTAGAAGGCGATTCAAAAAAAAGAGTACTCGACCACTCAGATGCTAGAGCTTGTTCACACTGACCTATGTGGACCTATGAGGACTTAAAGTACTCAAGGTGATAAATATTTCATGTTGATTATTGTTGATTTTTCACATATGAATTGGGTAATATTTTTAAAGAAAAAATTAGAAGCTTTTAGACATTTCAAAGCATTCAAAGCATTAGGTGAGAATGAAACTAGTTTGAAGATTAAGTGTCTAAGATCATATCAAAGAGGAGAATTCATGTTAGATCAATTTATTGAGTTTTGTGAAGATTATGGAATAAAGAGACATTATTCAGTAGCCAGAACTCCATAGCAAAATGGAGTAAATGAACAAAAAAATAGAATAGTTCAGGAGATGGCAAGGACAATGCTAAATGAATCCAAGATAGAAGATAAATATTGGAGAGAGGTGGTTGGTAAAGTAGTGCATATTCAAAATAGAGAATTATTAAGAGTCAATAGTGACAAGACTCCTTATGAGCTATGGAAAGACAAATTAGCAATAGTTGATTATTTCAGAGTTTTCGGTAGCAAATGCTTCATAAAGAGAACCGATGAATAACTTGGTAAGTTTGAATCTAGAGTAGATGAAGGTATATTTCTTGGTTATTTTTTTAAAAGTAAAGATTATAAATGTTATAACAAAATAACCAAGAAAAATTTTGAAAGTGTAAGTGTCAGGATAGAAGAAGATGGAACACAAAGAATTAGTGATCAAGTAGACATTCCTGAAATCATTGAAGAGGAAGGCTTTGAAGAATTAGATGAAGATGAGGAGAAGGATAAAAAGGGCACCAAAACTCCATCTAAATACATTCAAAAAAATCATAATGAAAATGGCATCATCAGGGACATAAATGAAGGAATTCACACCAGAAGAATGATGGTAAGTGAATCTAAACAATTTAATTTCTCTTTATTATCTAAAATTCAGCCTAGAACTTTTTTAGAAGCTAGACATGATGAGCATTAGGTTAAGGTTATGGATGAATAATTAAATCAAATAGAAAAAATGATACTTGGGAATTAGTGCCTAGACCAAAAGATCACAATGTGATATGAATAAAATGGGTTTATAGAAATAAGTTGAATGAAAATGGAGAAGTGACCGGAAATAAAGCAAGATTAGTATGTAAAGGATATGCTCAGATTGAGGGAATAGGTTTTGAAGAAAATTTTGCACTAGTGGAAGGTTAGAGGCTATTAGAATGTTTCTTGCATATGCAATGTTTAAAAATTTCAAAGTGTTTCAGATGGATGTCAAATCTGCCTTCCTAAATGGGAATCTTATAGAAGAGGTCTACATTAAGCATCTTAAGGGATTTATTCTCTCAAATATTAGTAACCATGTATGCAGATTGAATAAAGCATTGTATGGATTTAAACAAGCTCCCAGAGCTTGGTATGCAAGACTTGATAAGTACATGTAAGATCAAGGATTCAAGAGAGGATTTGTTGATAGTAATCATTACATCAAAATAGAAGGTGAGCATCAATTGATTATTTTGGTATATGTTGATGATATCATTTTTGGATGAAATATTGAAAAGATGATAGAATAATTTTCTGATAGAATGCAAAAATAATTTGAGATGTCTATGCTTGGAGAATTATCATTTTTCTTAGGATTGCAAATATTTCAATTAAATAAAGGAATTTTCATATCTCAAAGTAAATATGCCAAGGAAATGTTGAAGAAATTTGTTTCTGAGGATTTCACACTAGTTGGCACACCTATGTGTACAGGAAATAAGGTGAGCAAGGATGAAGATTCACCTGTTACAGATCAATCTTTGTATAGATCTATGATTGGTAGTCTTTTATATTTGATAGCATCAAGTCCAGACATCATGCATGTAGTAGGTATAGTTGCAAGATATCAGTCATCTCCAAAAGATAGTCACGTTCATTTGGTGAAGAGAATATTCAGATATATCAAGCGGACATTGGATTATGGATTATGGTATCCCATAGTTATAGATTTCACTTGGGTTGCTTATACAGATTCAAATTGGGCAGGGTGCTTGGATGATAGAAAGAGTGCAAGTGGAGGAGCTTTCTTCCTTGGTGATAGCTTAGTATCATGGCTAAGTAAAAAGCAGAATTTAGTATCACTTTATATAGCTAAATTAGAATATATTACAAAAGTATTGTGTTGTACTCAAGTGCTTTGGATGAAGAAAACTTTGAAAGAGATCAAGGTAAAGTATGATGAAACTACTTCCATTTTTTTTTATAACACAAGTGCTATAAATATTTCAAAGAATCCAGTAATGCATTCAAGAACAAAATACATTCCCATTAGATATCACTTCTTGAGAGAGCAGGTTGTAGATCAACAAGTTAAGATGGAATATATTAGTACTACAGAGTAGATTGCAGATATTTTCACAAAGGCACTACCAAAAGACACATTTGAGTATCTACAAGAGAAGTTGGGAGTAATTTATTTTACTTCCTACCATTGAAGTTTAGCATCAGTTGAGGGGGAGATAAGTGTTAGCTCTAGGTATGCCTGTTGTCATTTATGTCAAAGGGAGAGAATAATAGGTACAGGTAGAAGTGTAGAAATAGGTACAGGGAATAGGTATAGGTTGCTATAATAAGGGGGAGTTACTGTATGTTTTCAGATGATAATATGTGCAAGTTTTAGGATGTGGTAGTTTTAGGATTGAGATTTCCATTAATGAAAAAGGGGGAGATTATTGGAAATATTGTCATTGATGTCAACGGTCTAGCATTATTGGTGATAAAGGCCCCATTGCATTTAATGATGTTTTTAATAGCTAAATCTTGGCTAATGTGTGTTAATATTTATTTAATATTAATGAATATATTTTTGGTTGCATATAAAACAAAATAAGGGCCCATGGAGAACTCAAAGAGTCACGGGGTAAAGACAAAAGAAGAATGGGATGCATTTTCCCATGAAGAGTCATCTTGGGGAATTCTAAGAGTCACCAAGTGAAGACAAAAGAGAAAGGGTGTAATTTCTCATGAAGGGACACTTTGAGGAAAATGAAAAGTCACCAAGATAAAGACAAAAGAGGAAAGGATGATTTTGCTTATGAAGGGTCACCAAATGACTTTTCAAATGCAAGGATACAAAGGGTCATGCAAGTTTGGCACCATTTTCCATGAGGATTGAAGGGTCACAAAGGGGGAAAGCCAAAAGTCATTTGGAAAGCTATAAATAAAGGCTTGAGAAGCCATTTGTAATGTGAGAGAAAGAGTATGATTTGTATTTTTTATATCTAGCTTAGAAGAGCAGAGGAGAGAGAGCAAAGAGATATTGTAATGAACTATCATTTATTGAGATAACAACATTGAGAGATAGTTGTGTGGTATACACAAAAGGGGTTAGTGTTCCTATGGTTTGGTGTTCATGAATTTTTGTTGTGTTGGTGCTTAGGAAAGGGGTTGGTACTCCTGTGGGTTGGTGCTCATGAATTTTTACTATGTTGGTGCTCAGCAAAGGGGTTGGTACTCCTGTGGGTTGGTGCTCACAAATAGTTGTTGTGTTGGTGCTCAAAAAAGGGGTTGGTGCTCCTACAAGTTGGTTCTTAAGAATATTGTAGTTTGAGTAGGTGCTCATTCATATACTTGAGATTTTTCTCTATGGTTTTTCCCACATTGGGTTTCCACGTTAAATCTTGTGTCTCTCTCTATCTTGTGTGGTGTTTATTATTTTAGTTTTATTACATATCTTAAATGTATGGTTAAGTGGAATTTGATTAAGGGAAATTTTATAATATTTATGATATATTGATTCACCCCACCCCACTCTCATTATATCCCATGCTTAACAAAGAGTGTATTCTTGAAGGTGTAAATGGGTTGGCTTGAGGAGTGGCTAGGTTGACTAGGAGTAAGACATGGAGAAAGTTGATTATAGGACTGATATACTTTATGCATGGGTTGAAAAAGATCATATTGGAGCTGATTAAATTCATATTAATTTTGGTAAGGATTGTTACATGATTTACCAAGGACTTATTCATATTTTTAAGGAATGGCACAAGATTGCAATGTCTCACCAACTTGTAGAGAATAAAACTCAAAACCAAAATCAGCCATGAAACTTCATTAAAAGCAAGAAAAAAAAAATACATTGATAAAAATATTCAAATGATAACCTAGGTTGCTTGAATAGCTGATGTATCTTGAGATTCACCATTGATGCTTTGATAGATGCCTCTAAAGCTTGATTGTTGAGAGACACCACAAAAAATCTCTCAACCTCTTGGACCAAGAATCCCATCGGGTTTGATAAAAAATATTTTCACTTGTATTTTCACCCTTTAAGGAGATTTAAAATCTCTCCTCATCCAAGTGGCATAATGGAAACACCTCTAGGCTTGTGTGTAGCCTAAGGATGAGGTGAATCTCAAGATAGGGCTAGTTCCCTTGATGTACCACTTTGGATTCCAACTAAACTTAACTTGGGGGTGAAAAGGGAGAAGGATAAATGAAATAAAAATAATATAAGGGAGGTGATACACCCAATAACATGATTTCATCCAACCATATGCATCTTACACTTGAAATCAAAGGATAAATTAAACATACACTTCTCTAATCTTTGTCTTCTCACATCAATGTTACATCATGAGGTTATGGATGAATGTGCAAAACTAGGAGGACTAGACAAGAGGATTATTAGGTAAATATTAATAGGTTAACTCACTAAATCTTATACATTTATTATAACACTTCACATGCCCTACAAGAAGAAGCTTTCTAACTACAAATAAATGATAGAATGAAATAACATGCTAAGGAATCCATAGTCTTCACTTATGAAAAATCAAACATTCCAAATGAACACACTAATAAAAATCATGAAAGAGGTAAAAAGAAGTACTATTATTGATCAAAAGCTATACATTTGATCAGGGCTTCATCATACTCAGGTGGAGCATGCCTTACAATGCCAAAATGGCTAGTTCATATAGAACTTGAGAGAGAGAGGAGAAGAGAGAAGTATAAAGATCACAAGGACACTTGTCAAGATTAAAAAATTAGCTAATTATGCATGATATAAGTATTTTATATGAACCATATTAGATTAGGAAGAACAAGTGTCACTTTTAAGGCATAAACTTCATGAAAAGTGGCATAAAACTCCTCATTTTAGCTCAAACAAATTGCCTCCATGATTAGCTTTATTTGAATTCCTTATAACCAATTATAATTATTATAATTAAGTTAAATAACATAATAAATTCCTCTCAATGAAATTTTTGTAGGCTTTGTCTTCTAGAATCATCTGGAAGTGAGCCATCATCATCTGATGTCAAGAAAACCCCTCTTTTATGCACCTTGTACACTTAGCCTCAAATTTGGCATTATTTGCCCATGAAAATACATAATATGGTGTGTATGAAAAGTTAAAATACCCTCCATGTCTCTAAAAAAATCATGGAGACCTTAAAAGGAGTTCACTTGAATTTTTCCACCCTTCTCACTAGCTTGTCAATTAGGTCAGTTTTGAATGGCTGAGTTGAAACACCTAGTTTGGACACTTAGAAGATTCCAAAAAGGCATGAAATGACCACATGTAGTTATAAAAAGTCTAAATATTCCTCCCAAAATTTATTTCATCTTCAAACTCTTCCTTTAGTCTATATAACCTAAAAAATGATCAAAATAGCATATTTATCACCCCATCCATACAAGTGTGTACAGTGAATAGGCATGTGAGGGAGATTTAGTGAGTCCTATACAAGTTCAAATATGTTTAATGAGAAAAAATTTCCATTATATCAGATTTATATCTTCATTTCCATCATTAGGTCTATGTAAGGGTTTAACAAGGGTTTTAGGCCTATTTACCCTCTTAAGTTTCATTCATAAAGATGCAGCATCCAATCTAAAAACAAATTCCACAAAATCACTGTTCAATACCCCTATAAAATCTTTCAAACTTCTTTGATTCCAATCAAATACTTCAAGGAGATCTAAGTATTTCAACCTGGTCTATCAAGATTGTTCTTCCATTTTGCATAGGTCTGAGTTGGTTTAAGACTCAAGAATGACTTCCTTTAGTTTTATTTTCACTCCAAAATATTTATCACCTCTTTATTGACCCTAAAAAAATTATTAAACAGCTTGAAATACTCATTCCATGTTGAAAGTGAAGGTAACCATCCATTTAGGATCAATGCCAAAACCCTGCCCTTAAGCCTAACTATAACCTAGAGGTCAACATGACATTTTATGGTTTTCCTTAATTATAAATGTCTCACACACTTCTATTATTATCTCATAAACATTTTCCAACAATTCATAGACCATTATTAGGGATATAAGTGTGAATGACCCTTCATTTGTGTACTAGGCCTCACCATGTCCATTAGGGTTACCTATAACTTTGAGAGCATAGAACACCTTATTTAGTTTCTCTCTCATGTGATTGGTTTTCTATTATTTTATGTGTTATTTATATCATAAATCCTTACTAAAATTTTTAACCATCTCCACATCCATCCATCTACCATCCTTTCCAAAAAATGCTAGGGTTTACATTGAGGGGAGTGCCTTCTATCTGAGAAAAAACAAAGGGAACTTCCCCTAGTTGTTCATAATAATTTAGTGGTTTAGGAGAATATTAAACTCATAAACATGTTTAATACCAATTTTAATCCCTTGGTAATGTCTCTATACCCTCCAACTTTCCAAAAAACCAAAATAAAACTTATTAAGGCAAACTATGTTTTTGATAGTTATAGACAGATTGTGTATTATTTGTTTGAGATCCTTTTTTTGTTTGATTTTTATATTTATGATCCAATGAGATTATTATAATTTTAATTAATGTGTTTCAACCTATATTTATCTCTTCAAACTCTCACATATCTCCAAATCCTCTTGTCTGCTCAAAACTAAGTGTATTCTTATTGACTGTGACTGTGTTTTATTTGCATAGGGCACCTATAAGTGACATTGAATGAATTGGGAATTGGTAATGAAATTTTAAGGTCTCCTTACCAAATTTAAATATACATTTTTATGTTTTTGGATTCATCGATCTCATTTCATGCACTACCAATGCTTATACTATGAAACTAGTTCACTGTCAACCACCATTACAGCTGACTATAAGTGCTTATCAGACCTTATGTAGGTTTATTTCACATTGTCAAGGGCTTGTAGAGGTGATAAGGGTATTTATGTAAGTTTTTTAGTTTCATTTAATCATTCCATTAGTATTATACCCTTCACATACATTTCAAGTTCATAGATTGAGTCTTCCTTACCTAAGTGACCCCTGTCTTAGTGATTTAGCTTCAATTGAACCTAGTAATAGTGTTTTCAATCCTTAAATTAATCCATTTAGGTTTTAAGGTAAATTTTATGCTTTTATTTAACATTTATGTCTATAAACATCACTTGGACACCACCTATCAGCCTACTACCAACCTACCCTACTGTAGGTGTGCATTTTTACAGTGTCTAAAATGGGAATCTACAAGTGAGGCAAAATAATAGTATATCATCCTTCTCCTTCATGTTATTTATGTTAATAATGTGTCTTTCACTCACAAAATTCATTGCAACCATGTAATTATGCTTCATCAATACTTTTAAGTGTTAAGGTCACTTAATACTTCAAAGCCTATAGACAATATTATCTAGTTTCAGTGGCTCTATAGGCAACTTTAGGCCTTCAATCATCTACCTTCTACTTTTCTAAAATTAAAAATAAAAAAAATGTATTTTCTTATATGGATACTATAATTCAAAACCATAAAAATTCATCAAAGTATCTTGCAACCACATTATGAAGTCTCCACAAAACCCCAAGGGTCATTATTTTCCCATTTTAGGGAAAAGATTATTGTATACAGTCATTTTGTGTTTGGGATGATTTACATCTCCTCCAACCATATTGATGTTTCAATTATTTATTGTCTAAGTTTATAATATTCTATGACTTTTAAGTAACACCTAATCATACATCAATTTCCCAATATGACACCTCAACTGACTATCAAAGCCACCTGTAGGTGCCTATTCGTTGTATATAATGGTAGTGAGTATGAAATGAAGCAAAGGTGTGGATGAAAGGTCTCAAAATAAACTCAAAATCAAGGTAAAACCTTCCATTACATCATTTTAACCAAATATACCTTAATACCAGTTCCAAAATATCCCTTTCAATGTTAAAAACACTTGTAAACATCTAAACAAAATAGGTAGGGTATCTAACATGACTATTTGGTTTGATCAAGACATGTGTGTTTGATCAAAGCATCGATATATGAGAAAAAAACATGGAATGAGGTGGTCCCTATTATATTTAAACATGGGAAACATCATTTCACTTTCATATTAAGATCTTACAGAGAATACAACCTTCTACAAGTAGTGGAAATGGTTGCCATTGTACTTAGGACATCAACCTACAAACTAAACAAAAAAACTCATGAGATATTTTCCAATCATGAAATTAAGAATTTAAATAATTATTATAGATATTTAAAATCATATTTAACTCATATTAGTAGCTGTATTATATGGAATCCTCCAAAACAAGGCAAAACCCATATGGTACACAGATTAGCAAGTAAGTTCGAAAGGTCAACTTCATGAGGATGGTTCATGAATTACAAGCCACAATTTTTAAAAATAATTATATGTAAATTAATGTCAAAAATTTTAAAAAAACCTCCCAAAATAATTTTCCCTAGAACATCATGAGTTGTCTATACAAAATAAAAACCTGAAAGTCACTTCTGTTTGCCAAGAAGGGTGAAAAGAGGGTAGAACAGTTTTGAACAAGAAATGACACTTAAAAATTTTAAAAAAAAAATAAATTAAGCATGGGGAATGTGAAGAGTCATTTTTTTACCATTTCTTACATGGCACACTTCCCAAAGAGGCCATACAAGTGCCAAACTCTTCTTTTCCTTCAAGAGAATTACCTTTTCTTATGCATAACCTACCATATTTTAGTTTTTTTAGTTAATTAAGACTTTTAGGGACACATGTGGAATGACATAATATTTTTAAACCTTGACATTTCCCAAGAAACACATAAAAAACATTAAATTCACCTCTTTCACCCCTAAAATAAATCAAAAAGACATGTTTGCTAATGAAATTTATAACCAATGCTAATATATCATTGAATAACATTAAATGACCTATGAAACACTTCATGACAAGATATGATGCCCCAAAAAACATCTAGAAAACCAATTTTTTACTTAGGGGTGCCCTAATTTGACCTAAAAGTCAAATTTGGTCAACATGTACCTCAAACTCCATTTCTTCAACCTAATATTGAATGGATAACACAAAGTCAAGAAGATATATCATTAGATTTGAGGAATTTCACTTGGAATAATAGAACAAGTTTAGTAGATTTTCATAGAGCAGTTGGAACTTAGAAGAAGAAGAAGAAGAAGAAGAAGAAGATTGAGTCATTTTAGCACAAAGAGTAGAATCACTAGATGCATAAAGAGTACAACAAAGAAGGCCAACTTAGAGAGCTCTTCAAATTCAACTTGCACCTCAATGCTAGTAACTTTCTTCCAAACTGGCAGAAAAGAGATTCACTAGAGCCAATAAGTCAAAAGATGAAATTGACCCCTTTTACCAATTACAAGAACATTCTAGTTTCAAACTGAGCCTTGAACATCAGAGAAAGGTTAAAATAACAACTGGTCTTCTCTTGACCTCTAATAAAAATAAACAACCTAAATGAGGAACTTTGACAAGTCAATATCTTGTCTTATTAGGGATCATTATTCCCCCACAAGTAATTTTTCAAAAAGTATGGTATTACCATAAATAAATGTGATTGGTCTATTAGTTTTAAGACCATTACATGATCTTCCAAAAGGGTCAAGAAATAAATTTCCAAAATTCCATGGAGGTGGAAATTAGAATCCAAACAAACACCTTGTAGGCTTGTAGCCTTCAATGTTGTGTGTGGCATTCTAGGCATCAATCATGGAGATGTTACCATCAAGTTGTTTATTGAAATATTACATGATGGGGCTATATATTTGTTTTACCACCTCATTCCAAGATCTATTACTAACTGGAATACTATAAATACTAAATTTGAAAATAGATATAAACCAATCAAAGATTTCCATGCTTTGCTTGCTCAGCTTACACAAATGAAAAAAAAAAGTTTATGAGCTTATGAGATATTTTGTTTCCAAATTCAATAGGTTTATAAATAACATACCAACCACTATGCTACCAACATATGAAAATAAAAAATGCTTCTTTATCAACTCTTATTTGGATAAAGTTATCAATTGAGGAGAGCTAAGGTAGAAAATTTGGAAGTAGCCCAAGAATTGACTATTGATGTCAAAGATGACATGATAATGTCTAGAAAGATGACATGATAATGTCTAGAAAAATTTAAAAGGAACCTTCAAAAAATAAATCTCAAATTTCATGATAATATTCAACAAAACAACTTTTGAAGAAGATGGTTAATGATATAATGGCCTTAAAAAATCAAACACACCAGAAATACATTACTACTCTATAACAAGATATTTCAAGAAGCAACTACATTCTTTTTCAATGAGATCGCCCTAGATTGTAAGATCCTCATCCAAAACTTGCAATTGAGTCCCCTCCTCAACAAAACACTAATACACATGTGAATTTAGTCTTAGAAATTGAGTATTTATTTGGATACGAAGAAGTTGAAGAAGAGAATGAATCATAAAATCTAGAACTTCAATAATGTGAAATTGAAGAACCTAGTGGCAGCTCCATAAACATGTTTCTAGAATAAAATTCAGACAAATATGACTATGAATAAAGTGTTGGGGATATGAATAGTCAATCCTTCATATTTTTCACTAGAGCTAAAAATCAAAAAAAGTAGTCCAATGACTCGTATGAGGAAACTTCAAAGGTTATCTCCCATGAGGAACTACCCCACCAGTGTAAATAAAAGGAAAATAACCACTAATAAGTAGTTCATCTAATTTCAATGCTTCTTAACCTATTGAGACTCCTTATAGTTATTTTCTTTCTTTTTATATAATTGATCATGTCAATAAAACCAAGATTCAGATGTCATACGCTGAGTATTTGAGAATATACCTAGAGTGATTGGATAGGTTAGTTGATTTCACTAAAGGCAAAAATCTAAATGATAAAAAGGCCAATTTCAAAGGAATCCTAACTAATCATGTTACTTCAAATCAAGTTAACTCAATGGCCATAGCCATTTTTGATTCCAATAAAGTTGACCCATTCTATATTTCCCTATTCTTTAAGGGATGCAAAATCAGTAATTATATCATTGACACAGGAGCTTCAAACAATGTCATGCCTGTCAAATTTGCTCATGTGCTTGTCCTAACCTATAATAAAACATTTAGGAATTATTATTCCATGGAGGTGTAACAATTTCCACTCATTGGATAGATTAAAGATGCACAAGTGGCTTTGGCGTCTTTTCCCCAAAAGTGAATCAAAATCAATATTTTGGTCATAGGTATTCGGGCAGCTTATGGCATTCTTTTAGGTATAAATTGTTGGAAAGAATCAGGAGGTGAAATACAACTGGATTTATCACATGCTATGATTCTAGTCTAAGGGGTCAAACAATGTTTGGATCTTGAATTGAGAAAAATTACATAGTGCAAAAAGTTGATGATCCTAGAGTAAATATTTTGTGTGAAGATGTAGGAATTGGTAATTATCTTATGATGAAAGAGAAAGATATGAGTTACCATAAATCATGCAATCAAATATGAATGATGCATGGATGATGGATTTTTGTGATAGTTATTTGTTAATAGGTTTAGGTGCAGGAGTGATCTTAATATCTCCATCTAAGGAAATTTTTTCCTTTTTTCTATAAGTTATAGTTTCATTGTACCAACAGCATAGCTGAATATAAATCACTTTTACAGGGACTATAAGTAGCAGAAGAGATGGGAATCAAAAATTTGAAAGTCTTGGGTGATGTTGAACTCATTTTAAATCAATTCAAAGGTTTATATCATGTGAATAATGATCATTTAAGACACTATAGGAATAAAGTTTGGGATAATATATAAATTTTTGATGCTTTCTCTATCAATATAACTCTAAACACAATTATAAAGCTCACCCTTTGGTATTATCATCTTATTTGATGATTCCCCATATAGATATTGGTATATAAAAATATACAATTGAACTAATATATAAACTGAGTGTCCCAGACTATGCAGATAATTGGCAAGTTTTCAATGATGATCAACAGATTACTTATTTCCTTGAGAAAGTAGACATCTTAAAAAAATTGTATTTTTGAAGGTAGTGATTCTTTATATAGAGAAACCTCGGTTCATACTTTGAAAGAGGGAATCATTGATAAATGAGATGAAGGTGTTATCAAGTTGAAAGCAAATAAAATTCTTAAAGGCCTAGTCTATTTAAAAGAATTGTTTGATAAACATGATAGATTTATAAAGAGTAAAATGCAAAAATGAAATATTGATTCTTTCAACTATGAAAAATTAAACATTGGTTTATAGGAACATCATAGGTTCATCAATATTGGAAAATGTTTCTCACCCAAAGAAAAATAGAAGGTTTTTAGCCTTCTCCATAAGTATATTGATATACTCATGTATTCATACACAGACCTTAAGTCTTTTTGTCCCAAATAAATGTAACATATAGTTACTCTAAATCCTGATGCAAAACCTTTCAGACAAAAATTGAGAAAATATAATCCTAAAATTGTAGGAATGATTATTACCAAAGTGTAAAATATGTTTGATACTTGCATTATATTTCCTATCCACCATTCAACTTGGGTAGCTAACATAGTACCAGTTTGTAAGAAGAATGGTGAGATCAAAAGCTATGTCAATTTCAAGAACCTTAATCAAACATCCCTCAAAGAGAATTACCTGCTACCAATCATGAATCAAGTCCTCCAAGTAGTAACAGTTGTCGAGATGCTTTCAATGCTTGAGAGTTTTATGGATACAACTAAAATGAGGTTAATAGAGAAGATCATCACAAAATAACTTTCACAACACCTTGGGGAACTTTTACATATAGATATATGTCATTCAGATTAGTTAATGTAGGAGCTAATTTTTAGATTACAATAGACCTGGCATTTAGAGAATTGAAGAATAAAATAATTGTAGTGTATCATGATGACCTGACAGTTTTCTCAAAAAAGCAAGAAGATCACTATGAACATTTGGAGAGATTTTTTGAAAAATCTTGTTTACATAAAATTTCTCTTAACCCTAAGAAATATATAGTTGGAGTGATTGAAGGTAAAATCTTAGGTCATATTTTTTTTAAAGAATGAATAAGGATTGATCCAGAAAGGGTTCAATCGATTCAAAAACTTTCCCTACCAACAAGTAAACTAAGAATACATTCTTTCTTTAGGAAAGTAAACTTTTTGAAGAGGTTTGTTCCTAATTTTGTTGAGTTTACTAGACATATTACAAACATGATGAAAGTAAAACCTTCTTTCAAGTGGAATAGTGAAGGTAAAGAAGATTTTGAAAAAATAAAGACCACTAGTTATCATGTACCAACAGTTGTTTATCTTAAATTTAAGACAAAATTCATTATTTATTACTAATACACTCTCAACAATATTGATTCAGAAAAATAATGAAGGTGTCAAGTCCCCAATTGCCTTCATGAGTTGTAATATCAAATATTACGAGTAGAAATATTCTCCTGAGGAAAAACATGCCTATGCAATAGTGAAAATACTCAAACAATTTAGATATTACATATTGAATTTTCATTCTATGGTAATAGTACCAAGTATAGCATTTAAATCTATTTTGACCCAACAAGAACTTATTTCTAAATGAGGGAATTGGATAACTAAATTTCAAGAGTGTGATCTAGAAATAAAACCTACAAAACTAGTTAGAGGAAAAGGACTATGTCTACTCATGGTAGAACAGGGAAATCTTCAATTAGAGTCTTCCATAGTTTTAGATGAACAAGATGATCAAGAGCTTCCTCTAGTCTTGTTTGTTTATTCTACTAATGAATGGTTTTTTGACATTACTTTCTACCTAACATATGGAGAATGTCTTTCACACTTGAATGTTAAACAATGCAGAATGGTCAAAATACAAATTAATAAATATGTCACATTGGATGACACTCTTTTTAAGAAAATAATTGATGGCTTCTTCTTAAGGTGTGTTGATAAGGAACAACATAAAAATTTATTATAATATTTGCATGATCAAGCCTATGGAGGGCACTTTTCTATTAGGATAATAGCATATAAAATTCTTAGAGCCCATTATTATTATCCAAATCTTTTCAAGGATTCATATGAATGGGTGATAAAGTGTGAAGCATGTCAACAATTTGTAGATAAACCTATATTAATATCACTTTTTATTCAATTGATGATAATTGAGGAACCTTTTTAGCAATAGGGAATGGATTTCATCGAAACATTGAATGCTCATTTAATCATAGGTCACACTCACATTCTCACAACACTAGATTACTTCACTAAGTAGGTAGAGGTAATTCTTTTTAAACAAATAACTTTAGAAGTCATTTATAACTTCATCAAATAAAATATATTGGTATGCTATGGAATCCCATAGAATATTATTATAGATAATGCCTCTAACTTTTATTCTTTAGAGATGATTATATTTTTTTATGGATATGGAATTTATTTGTCTCATTCATCAAACTATCATCCATAAGGTAATGGTCAAGCTAAGTCAAGTAACAAAAATTTGTTCACCATCGTGCACAAAATAGTAGACAAGAGTTAGAAAAATTGGTATGAAAAGGTATATGATGCTATTTGGGTAAATCATAGATGACTAAAAGTGTATACTTATGGTTCATTGTATCAACTTGTCATGTAATAGGTGGGAAAAAGGTGATGTGTTGAAAGGCATTGTGAGAGGCTTTGGCATTATATGTATCATTTTGATATCCAAGTCCTTATTTTCCCTATTGATCATATGGTTTAATGGGATTTAGGATTCCCTATTCATGTTTGCTAAGGCCTTGACCTATGTAACCCATGTTTTTAAAATATCATAATGCAAAAGGTGAAGTAAATTTATTTCCTTGTGTACTAGAAATAACTAAAGAAATTATATGCATCTTTTAAATTATGGCATGGGGTGGTGTAGTAGTAAAATTGATGTGTGGAATATAGTTATGTGAAGGATATATATGTTGAAAATACTTAAAAGTTTATTTATCCATAGGGCATGTATATATATGGCCTTTGTAGTTGAATTTTAAACATGTATGTAATGTTGATGGAACTTTGTGCATAGCATGGATCTATGGTCTACCAAGCAAGAGATTGTAATTGAGATCATTTGGCATAACTTGGCATTTTTTAGATAGTGTTCAAGTTCTAAGGGTAAGGTTTAATGTGATTTCACCCAAAAAATATGTGGAATGTTTTCTTCAAACCCTCAAATGCTCATATTAGAACGATCCAAATCTATATCATAGATGTTGAGATGGCATAGAAAAGAAATTTTGTAGATGTTCAACCCTAATCCATCATCAACTATAATTCATTTAACATCTACCTTATTAATTCATAATGTAATATAGAGATATAATTGTATATTTATTATGTGTTGAGTTGGAAGGTCATCTCGATCAAAATAAATATGTTCTTTTATCCATTTCATTGTGTTGATAATAGAAGCCACATATGTGGGCTTGTTTGTTCGAGGTACCTAAGTATCAATAAGTGCTACATATAAAATATCTTTGTGTTAGAGTGATATAAAAGCTCTAAAATGGAAATTTTACTTGAAGGATTAATGCTCTGATCCATAAAGATATAGTCATAGTTGTTACAAACATGTCTAGCTTCAAGACCATACGAGGACATCATAACTTGGACCACAGGTTCTACCAAGAGCATAGAGCTAAAATTAGATGTGTGATTTTGGTTGGATGTTTTTTATCAATAATGAGGGATAAGCAATACCAATGTTGTTTTGATATGTCTAGGAATGATGAGAAAGGAATGAGAATGAGCCAAAGAGCAAAAAGCATCTAAGGGATATTAATTTATTTTAGGTAGTATAACTATTATTCAATTTAACAAGTTATCTATATTTGGGAAAAATATTATCTTAAGTGTATTGCATATAGAATAAAGATAACATGTGAAAGGAAGAATGCAACATGAAAATAATTTTAATCGATATGAAGCATCATGTATACATATGTCTATGTGATTAAAGAATAATGTCTTATGTGAAAGACAGAATGCAACATGAAAATCATTTTAGTCAATATAAGGAATCATGTATACATATGTATATGTGATTAAAGAATATTGTCTTAATTATTTTACACATAGAGGAAAGATAACATGCTATGAAGTATGATAGATATTGCATTTGATAATAAGCATCATTTATACATGTATTAATGTCTTTTCTGAATTCATCTCAAATTAAAGTGAATAAGAATTCAAATGAAAGTATTAAACTTTTCAACAAAAAGTGACTAAGTTATTGTCATTATGATCATGATTAGAGAAGAAATGTGAATCTAAAATTTAAATTCTAGAAATTTAGAGCCTAAGGTTTTGTATTGCTATGGTTTTAAATTACGATAAGTTAAAAAAATATTTAAATAAAATTTAAATATATGATACCCTAATATGGTAATGATTAGATGGGTTAGTTTATAAAAAAATAGAAAAATAGGAATTTGCAACCCTAATTTATGTTGTCATTGGATTAGGGTTTTGGAATATAGGGTTTCCTTAAAATTTTAAATTATATTTAAATAAATTAAACCCTAATATGTAATTTATTTAATTAGTTAGGTTATCTAAAAAATTAGAAGTATGTAACCCTGATTTATTACACAAAAGTTGGAATTAATGTAAACTAGGGTTCTATAGAATATTTGAAGTAAGTCAGGGTCACCAAATGATTTAACCTTTCAGGGTTTAACTATGTAAATCCTATGTATAGATTAAAGTGCTGAGATGTCTAAATATGATAAATAAATTAAAATAATTAAGAATTGATTTGTTATAGTATTTGACCTTCTTTCACTTTTTAAAAATAAAAAAAAAATAGATGTAAATATAGACTTCTCTGAAAAGTGATTGTCATGGATGATCTGGGTTCTGAAAAATGGGTTCTAGAAAGTTCTGAGTATCATCAATAGGATTCTAGAGTTTGTTTCCTCACTAGATAGTAGCCGATCATATGGATAGTAGTGTCATGTTATTATAGTGTCCTTAAGGTTGTCATAATGTCCCCTTTACAAGACTATTCCTATTTTTTGGGAGTACATGTACCTACATTTTTAGGGCCTATTCCTATGCACATGACACTTGGAGCTCTATGTTGTGCCTAGAAAACCTAATTTAGTATGCAAACCCTGATCCTTATTAAATGTTTGGCATGATAAATATTTGTGTGCTCATTATTAGGATATTTTGGACATCCTTAACATTCCACTATGAAGAGATCTATCTACATATCAATATTCTGAAGAGGGATCAATCATGATGTAGTTCTCCCACATAGTGCGTGATGCAAGTGAAATTGAATGTTAGAATGAGAGTGGACTTAGATGCCTTAAATGTGCTTGAGCTTTGAAATCTTTAAAAAATAGGCTTAGGTCTATTGTAGATGGTAATATGTAGAAGTAGGGTAGAACAGGGATCAAATACCTTAATTTTTATCAACTTGTCTTTGGTTTGAATTTGCTTTTGCATCTATTTCCATCTAGTCAATAAAGGTCAATTAGACTTGTATTTATATAGTTATATAGCTTATGTGGATAATAAAATATGCTTAGGTCAACCTTAGGAGGGGAACACATTTTAAAAAGTATATTTTGGGAAAAATTGAGGCTAGGGATTAAAGTGCCCAGTTGGGGACACTTACATTAGGTGGCTATAGTGTCCCAAATGTGAAATTAAAGTCCAATTGGTATATTGCTAAGAAATTTAGGTTGGGATCTGAGAAGATGGTTTTAGGACTATGTTTTGGCTAATTTTGGGTGATTGTGGTCTACTCAATGATTGACAAAGTATGTCAAAGTCTCTAGGATATGTCTAGGGCTAAGTTAGGAAGAGGGTAACTCAAAAAACACTCTTAGTATCTAATTACCACTTATAGGTGATTACAAGTTCTAATCAGATATGATGAGTGGGATCCTATAACAAAACTTTATCATCTTTCATATCAAAATAATTTTATAGAACTCATGAGGAATTTTCCTTGTCATCATAATCATCTAATGAAACTCTTATTCTAAATGAACATCCATCAATCTCCACTTGTGGGGTAAGAAGCCACTTTATCATGGTCTGAAGTTAGTATTCATTAACAATGTGAAGAAATGTATATACACATTAAAGAAACTATATAAACTTCTCTCTCACTCCAATTTCCTATCGCTTTAATGATTCTTATTAAAATAACATTCCAAGTACATGATCCTCCATTATTCATCAGTGTCTAAATTGATGATTTCCAATTCACAAGAGATTTGATTGATGAAGGTTATGCCACTTGTATTGCCTCCCTTAACTTTATTAAAACACTTAGGTACTTTGAATGAAATATTAAATCTACCCAAAGTAATGTTAAGGTTATGATCGAAGAAAAATGCCTCCTCTCGGTTATATTTGGCTTCCTATCATGGTTCCTCCTATCATAATTTGCATGAAAGTTGTGATATTTAATTTATAATTATCATGTATGCTAATGTGTCAAATTTAATTATAATGGTGTTATTTATAAGATTCAAGGAGACACCAACCCTTGGAATTTTGAATAATTTCAATAATGTGGTGTTTTAGAAATACCCATCCTTGAACCTTTACCTATCATTCCCTTTTGTGAATCTTGACAATTTAATTATCCTGTCAATGCTCAAGGGGTTATAATGGCCACCTAGAAATTATGGGTAATATACTTCCTAATCTCTTAGATTATGATTATGTTGAACCTAAAGAGATTAGTTTGAAAATCAAAACTTTAGATTTCTCGGCTCACATAATCATTCAATTACCTCCTTCCTTACAACCTCAGTCTAAAAGAATGAATCAATGAGATTTTTTTACTCTAATAAAGACTAAACACTCCATTTCTCACTCTTTTTCAACCAATAAAATCATATATGATTTCATTATCAATATTCATACCCTTTTTAACTAGATTTACTCAAGCTAAAAAAACTAAATAATTAGATATTATTCTTCTTTACAATGTTATTTCCATAGTATTAGTATATGATTTAGCTCCTTCTCCTTATATTGCACTTGACATTATCTCTTCTTCACTTTATGTCCACAGGTCTGATATGGAGTGCACACACACTACTTCTCACCTAGTCATTTTTAAGCCTCTTCAAAGTATGCTTCTTGATCCTTCCATGACAGGACCATATCTATTCACTAGATTTTTTGATCCTTTGAGCATGCTCCCTCCTGATATGTTGGCCACATTATGTCGACCTACATTGAGATATTCTCTCATAGCTATTGAGCCTAGTCTAAACTCTATTATGAGTTATCCTACTAATAGTGATGGTATGTTACCTTTTTCTAAGCTTGATCCTCTACCTACATGAAGGTAAAATGAGCCATATTGTGAATTTCATAATGTTTATGGTCGTTAGGCCAAGGATTGTTGAGCACATCAAAGATTCCTACATAGTAGCAAGCTTCAAGTTCCACTCCTACTATATATAGTGAACTTACATAGTAAGCTAATCCTATATGCATTTTTTATTTTCATGGCATGAACATGAATTCATTTACTCATTAGCGACAACTTTGGTAATGTATGGATGCATTTCATTTAGAGAAGACACAATTTTTTGATAAAAAACTACCTCTACCTAAGATACTTCTAAAGTATATCCCTGAACAAGGGGATGTTTAATGTCTATAGTATCTATGTGCTACACTTCATATAGATAGGTATAGAGTGTTGCAACAAAATTTTCATTATTTCTCATGGCCTACATCATCACCTTCTCAGCAGCATACTTTAGGTCATTCATAGACAAAGGCTCAACCTCCTTTGTATTCCACATAATTTCATAGATAATATGCTTTCACTCAACTTATGGCACCAGTTTCTCAAACTAAATACCCTCCATAGGAGATACCATATGTTCATTATTCTTATATCATACCTAATTTATCCATAGAGAAAGTGTGTTAAGAAGTCCTCACATGACTCTTTATGAAGATAGATGAGACTTTGATCAAAGTCAGACTATAATTACAATAGGATGTATCTGATGTTATCGATGATGTATGTCATGAAACATACCAATATTTGTGAACACATTATCATGTTTCATCACATTATTATTCACATTTTCATATTATTTGGACTTGATATTTCAATACTAAATTTATAATGCATTATTATTTTGATGATATTTCTCTTTCACATCTTTGAAATTACTTTAAATTTCCAAAATTTATTTATTATCTAAGATTATTTTATTGTTGCCACTTATTTTCCCTCTATATTGGTATAATTTTTATTTACATGGACATTTATGTTAGATCACTTTCTAAATGGTATAGTTAATCATGTGGCATGGCTCTTAGAACACACCCTACACTATCTTATTTTTATTATTATAAACTACAAAGCATATTCATCAATGCATCATTTATTACACGTATATTTCATGATCCCTATTTCTCCAATAAATATCCTTCATATTAATCACACATATGGTTAGTATTGATATTTCACACTTACTTATGGGAAAGTCTAAGCATCTTGAAGTCAACATCATCTTTAAGTACTTCTCTCTTGTAACCAAAGCATAAGCTTCTTTGTTTTCATCACCTATATCACTCATGTTTAGTTCTTCTAAATCCATATGGATAAAGAATGTTAAAATCCATAAAATTTAAAATCCAAATCATTAAAAAAAAAAGGTAATATTCAAAAGGTAAAAAAATATATTCAAAATTCAAAATCACACCAAAAGATGTGATTCTTCTTTGACACATCTCCTATTAGAGTTGAAGCTAAAAATCCATAGTTGGCCTCATGATAGAGCTGAGGTACATTACAGATGTAGTAAGTAGAATGGGATAGGAGGCCTCATTAATAATTTTTTGCCACCTAATTTCTCACGTAATTACCCAATCTTGACAATAGATTGATGGCTCTATAAGGGGTCCTAAAGTTTGGGGAACACATCATACTAAGGTAGTCACATATGTTAATTTATATATATATATATATATATATATATATATATATATATATAACCTTCATGAGATGATATAGGTACTTCACTCATTAACCAATAGCTTTGTGTCTACTAGTAAGATTATCTTACATCTTTGTTGTCTAGATAAAATCTTGACGCTTGTACATTTGCTTAGTATGTCTCATATCTACTAATGATTGATACAATTCCTATGTAATTATTTTCACTCCATTTTTCCATAATATCATTCACAATATTCCCCTTGATGCATATCACTTCATAGTTGATCATACCTCTTTAGATTACTTTTTATGAGTTTTAGTGTAAGACCTTGGATAGGACCAGGCCTTCCTCATAAAATTCCCTTTTCTCTTATAAACAATTCCCATTTTTAACCCATTATTTATCCTTTTTTGAGTTTCAATGTAATACCTTAGATAGGACTACGCCTTCCTCAAAAAATATCCTCTTCTCCTATCCAAAATACATGCCATGTTCTATCATCAAATAACTATATTCATTTACATTATTGACTAACACAAACCCTAAGTTTAGTTTATCATTCTAATTTAAACTTATGTTTTTTTGTGTATTTCATATCTCACTTATTTACATATCTTTGTTTACATTGACATTTATTATTTGCATATCTTTGTTTATGTTCTTACCTTACATCGATATTTCTTATTTTACATATATTTATTTGTGTTTTACCTTACAATGATATTTATTATTTACATTATTTCATGTCTTATTATCTTATATTGATATTTATTTTTGTTACATTTTATTCACTTTTGACATCTCTCACGTGTTATCTTTTAAAACTTGGGTTCACATTTTCATTTATTCATAATTCCTACTTTTAATTTCTTTCTTTATCATTCTTTGTTACTATGAATTTGTTCACATTTGCTAGAAAAGAATAACATATACATCATACATTTTCCCATAGAATATATGAAGATCAACACATGTGCTAAAAATAAAATAAATACATCCATAACATCCATGAGTCATCAAAAGAACATATCTATATATATAAATGGAAAAAAATGTTTGATACAATGTAAAATGATACAGTCATAATACAAAAATATCTCTATAGATGTCATCCACCCTACCTCTCTGGTGGTGGATGGGATACACTACCCATTGAAGCCTAAAACTTCCCTCTATTAATAGTCCATTAAAGTGATTCTATCTATGACTACAGTCCATCCACCTACACCTATAGATGGGCCACATATCCCTGCACTTATGTCAATTATCTAGTTATCTCTAAATGTGAAACTCACTCCTCAGCCAATGACTTTCATGCTTACACTCCCCATCAACCACTCCTAGTAGTAATGCTACCTAAATTACATCATATAGTATTTTCAGCTCTTAAACTGCCTCACTAGCCAATCAAAACCAACTAACATAAGTAGGTGTTGAAGGTACCACATGATCAATCATCCATGTAGTATCATGTTGAGGTAGCATGCCATCTAGTATATCATGGTGGGATCTTGTCTATCTCCATTATGAAATCTATAAAATGCAAACCAAAATCACATCATATCTCACATATATATATCCAAAATCATACATATCTCTAGCATGTATATCTATCTATGTATTCTCATAATTTTAATAAAATGCAACTTACATACCAATAGTAGCTCAACCACCAAGTACCTCTGATGAAGCATGGATCCATGGTGGTGTGAAATATCTCTAATGGTTGGGTTGAATAACATGAGCTTTATGTATTCCACCATGAATCTTCCTCATAATTGACTAACTCAGTGCAAACTATGCTGTTGGATCTCCCTATTGTGGTGCATGTGGTTGAGGCTATGGCTATATATATGGCTGCACTTGAGCCTACCTATATATGTATTTCCATGGTAGTCATTATAATATCTATTGTTTTGAAATAAAATCTAAATCTCCTCCTCCTCTAACCACTAATGGATTTCCTCACTGTCATCAACATCATCATCTTGCAAATTTCAATTGGCGCAACCATATGATGGGAACATCTCTTGATACCCCTGTACCTTTCACACAATGATGTTCCCTCGCATGTTATGACTAGATTTTGAACACTAATATAGGATATTATATATGAAGTAACCCAAAATACCCTAGTAAGTGAGGCATTGGATGTGGCTCTACCCACCAAGGATAGTGCCTTGTAGTCCTTGTATGAACATGTGACTAAATTCTACTTGGCATTGAGGTCCAAGTAATTATCTTACCCTAATATGGCTACCAAATAATAACTCCATATGTGATCATCTAAAATATTGAGGCATGTGATATAACACATAACATATTATCATATATCCATCACTACATGTATGGAAGGGCAACATATACCACATGTAGTAATCCCATAGGTTGATACATTAGAAATATATCATAAATCCAACTACTCAATAATATAATAGGGTCCATTGTCATCTACCCCCATGATATAATACTATAAAAATCATGCACTAATTACGCCAAGATCATAAAACCCAAGTCAGATAGCATGCCATGTTCTAACATAGATCGACACAGTGCAATAATATATAGTGGTGTCTTCCCATCTAACATGTGATAGATCACATAAGCTATCACAAGTCTAATAATGACCTTCTAAACATATGGAATGGATAACACATATACATCAAATGGGTACACTCAAAATATTGCCTAAGTATATCTATCAGAGCTAGTTACCCATAAGGCTAAGGATCATATCTTTGCATCTATATCTGGTGTATCACACACCACAAGTGTGCCTACAATCATAATTCCCATGAATTCATGGATATCCTCCATAGTGATATCCACATAAATGGTATCCCCATCCACCACAAACCTAAAATTATTATTTAGTTGATCCCATATTCCTAAGATCATGGTGAATAACTCCACTCTAAGTGAAATTTATCACATCTCTATAATACCACCAAAATCCAATGTTTTCAATTGTGTTCAATATACTATAGATAATTTATCAATCAAATCAGGTAGCCAAACTACATCTACTAATCTCCAGAGTCTTTATCACATCTACAAAATATCAAACAATAAAGCACATATCAAATATTTATCCTAAATAATAATCAAACATACTTTAAATACAAAAAATATAAGCAATTAATATACTTAATTCCTTCATCAACCTAATTTTCCTTTTATTCATAATTCTTAACTAAGTCAGTCATGTACTCTATTACATCAGCCACTCCTATTGTTATACTAAATCATCCACCTTACCAACTAAGTTGGCCATCTAGAAAACTAATGTAGTTGACCACATCATACGGTGTCATCTACCCTTCCTCATTCCAATTATGTTGGCCAGTTTATATACTAAGTTAACCATCATAAAACTAATGTAGTAGGCCATGATGTATGTCATTGACCACCCTTGATCATGTCAACTAGGTCATCCACATTCAACACTTTCATCCACTCTAATATATAGCTAGGTCAACTAATTGATATGCATTCAAACATCTACCCAAACCTACCTGATTCAACTAAGTCAGGCAAGTCAACCCTATTCAATTTGCATGGCAATTTTTAACTAGCTTGTCATTAATGCCCTAGACCTAATTTTTCATATTTTAATTTCTAATTAATGTTCATGGTAATTTTTACTCCATTACTAATTTTTTGGGGGCAAATTATGATACACAGATTTACCTTGACATATAATTTTCTAAACATAGTTCATTTTTTATACCAAAATGCTAAAAAATAGTATTAAATACACCCCATACCTAGACTATCTCGGTAATAGTCGTGATAAGTCTTCCAACTCCTCCTCCTCACATCTGAGTCATCATCTCTCTCATCACTGATTATAGTCCACATGGAGTTTTGGTTTCAAAAATTAACAAATTTACAAATGAATAGTTAATTACCCTTTTATAATAAAAGTTTGAAATATTTAACCTTGTAGTTATTTATCAAAAAATTATGTATTTTGGTCATAACTTAACTCTATTTAAAAACCTAAATAATTTATGGAATTTTTAAAAAGTAGATAATTTTTTAGTGTTAACCATATATTTTTGCAAAAGTTTCAAATTTTATCTTAGTTATTATGTTTATCTCTTGTTCAGCACAATGGACACCTCATCCATCTACTTCTCACATGGCTCTTATTCCATAACAATAAGGTAAGTGAAATTATGTATTTATAAATTATTTAATTTCATTTATTTTATGCTTTCTATTGCAATTTTTTAGCTTAGTTTTATGTGTTTCTATATTATTTCTCAAAGTACCATCTCATATTACGCTTTCATGGCACATGATGAACTTTGAGTGAGGCATATGTAGACACACAATATTTCTAAACTTTATCATTTACTGACATTTTCTATCTTGTAGGACCCTATCAAGTTTCAATCTATCTTAGTGTGAAATTTATAGCATATATGAGGAAAGAGGTGGGTAGACCATTGGTGCTTCATAATATTGTTGGTTGATTATATCATACCTAAGCCCACTATCATTACGTAAACCCACTAAAATCTAAATTATCCAACTCCCCAAGAAAACAGTCCTCATTTATCCATTTCCCTAAGTAATTATCCTTTCAAATAGATGCGAACTAAGAAAACACACATTTTACCCTACTAATTTAGCCTGGTTGACCTTTTTATGAAATTAAAAGTGCATGTTACGAAACTAGGTCAACATGACCCACCTATTTTGAGGCCTAACGGTAAATTTTATTGAGATTGGTCATGTTGGCCAAATTTATTGGTTTAAATTATGGAAGTGTTGGGACATATCCATTGCTATAAATACCATTTCAATCTAATAGGAGGATCATTTTCACATTATTATAGCTCACAATTTTGCTACATCTACATTTTAAGGAGTCATTTCTTAGGGTTTGCCTTAGAGGGAAGATAGTTTGTCTTGTGAGAAGTATTGAATACAAAGTAGGAGTATTTTAGCCTAGAGCTGATTTCTATAGTGTGATCCTTACAAAGACACCAAAACCTCTTGCAAAGCATCATTGGCCAAGGTAGAGATTGAGACTCATCAGGTTCATCCAATGGTAAGTATCTCTAACTTTTTCTATTTCATTTGATAGCTAGATATTGAACAAAGTAATAGGTTTTGAATGTATAGTTCTTTGCTTATATTACCTATATACTTAAAATTATTATGTTTATAGGTTCTTTTATGCTTTCCATATTCCACCTTAGGTGATTTAGGCCCCCATTTACCTACTATAATCCCTTGATAATTTGTGTGTTAAACCATTCCCCTTTGTGCCATAAGATTTGTTGAGCATTAGATTATTTTTATTTTATGTATTAGAACACCTAGTTAGGATTATTAAATAGTGTTATTTGACTAGAGTATTTGGAACCCTCCTTTAGTATTGTGTGATATGATATCTCTTGATTAAGTTTAATGGATCCAATTTGGTCATACCCCCAATATACAAAACATCGCAATAACTGTTAATTGATTACCTTCTATGAGCTTGGATTTACTAAGTAGGATAAGTTGTAGATCTATCTTAATCTATTACATACAAGTTTATCTTGGGTTACATAGCTGATTTGGAAATTCTAATATTATTATTAAAGTTGATTCAAAACTCGATACATGAATAACTTCTTGAGCAACTATACAAATAATGTTTGCGTTGAAATTAGGCTTGACTTTACTCTAGTAATTTCATTTATGTAAAGACAAAGGTATTTTGGACTATGTTTTTTCCATATGGTATAAACATCAACAATGTTTGCACTAGAAACCTCTCTTTACTTGTTGATTATAGTCCAGCATATGTTTAACTTGATTTGGAAAATTTAATGATAGTTACTTACCTTGATGGTATGAAACATGGATAGCTTCATGATAACTTGCTTAATTGTAATACTTTAGTGTAGGTGATTATTTGTATTAGCTGAACCCTATTGCTCATATTGTTGTTATATGTGAATTTTCTCCCTTTGAATGTTATATTTATCTCACTTGGCCTACATTTTGTGGCTACATCATTATTATTTAATTGATGAAGGCACTGAAGTCATGTTTATTATTCTTGAAACTATTGATATAACCTTCATCTTGATTTAAAACACCTTTGGTGTAATCCTTCCATGAAATTATGTATAATTATTATAAAAACCAACATGTGTGAAATAATGTGATAAAATCAGTGTACTTTTGTTGGTACATTATTGTGTTATGGATGTAATTTGTCATTGGATAGTTGTTTTTACTATTTTGTATAGTAATTAATGGTATTGACATTTGGCTATGGGTGTCCAAGAATTTTAATGTGATATTTTTTTGGATTAACATCAATTTTTAGAAAAACTATTGTAATTGTTGTATGAGTATTAAGTATTGATAATATAATCATGGTTACTTGAGTGCTTATTCTCAATTGAGGGCATGTTGTCATTGTATCATTGGGATATCCTTGACACTACTTTTTTGAGGATTAATAATGAATAGTGGAGCATCCATAATATGTGTTTGTATTTTATGGGTTAATTGACTTTCATCCTTTTTTTTTGTTTGTAATACTTATGAAAAAATTAAGACTATAGGATAAACCTTGGCAAGGAATTATTTGTATGATTCCACTATAGATAACTAGTCTAGTGATTTTTCAAACATACTCTCGTTGTTGTTAACTATGGACTATGCATAATAATGTAGTGAAATAATTTAATCTAGTTATTTTTCTATAAGTTAATTTTTAAAATATTTAGATTAAAATGCCAATACTTGTTCCAAGGCTTGTTCCATAAATATATGCAAGTAAATAATATGTTATTCCTTGTGAAGGATAAAGTGTAATATTTTTTGGTATGTGAATTATTATCAATGGTAAAATCCTTGTCTTAACTCATTTTATTATTGCATTTGATGTTTATTTCTTTAGCTATAATTTTATTTTTTGTTTTCTTGGCTAATAAAAAGTTGTGTCAAAACTCCAAATAAAGTCAAGAATTGTGGAACCAGTGGATGTTATCATGACCTAGTGGGATACTTGTACCAATTGAGTCTTAATTTATGAGTTTCAAATGAGTGAGTAAATCTATTTCTATTATGTTATCTAATCAAGTAACAAAGTGGTTATTTCTAATATAAAACATATGACCTTGAGGGTTATTGATTAAGACTTAATGGCTTTCACTCAACTAAACAAGCCTAAAAATTTTAATCATGGTTATTGTTATGACAAAAAAATTCACCCTTAGAGGAGGTTTTTTAGACATATCCTAATTTGGCTAACATGGGATTACCTCTAGGCCTGTGGGTTGCCTATAGCAAAGGTAAACCTCTAGGTTAAATGGCTAGCTCCCTTGATTTATATTTTAGGCTTACACACTACACTAGACCAATCATTATTAGGGGTGAAAAGTGAATAAGGAAACTAAAATTAGCCTATACTAATGGAGGTGATACACTAAAGAGACATCTATAAACATATTTGCATTTGCACTAAGAAAGAAGACTACTAAAAACTAACCTCAACTCAATGTTCTAATATAAGTGTTTCTTCATGGAAGTAGATTTCTATGAATATTCAAAGGTGGTTAAAAAATGAGGTATATTACTAGACACTATTAATCCCTCTCACACTTAAAATACACCTTGATAAGCAATACACTTCATGAGACTTGTTAGAAGAGATGTTACTCGCATAATACATACAAGAGTAGAATGGAAGCAAGGTGAAACAATCTTCATCACTTGTCATCTAAATACACTATTTGAAATAATTAGGAAATATTTTCAAAGATTATATCAACTTTATAAATTTATTCAAATGCAAAACAATATGTCAAACTAGTAGGGCTTCACCATTCTAGGTGTGTACTAGATACAAATGTAAAAATGGCCTGCATATATAGAGCATAAGAGAGGAGAGATAAGAAGAGAAGTTTAAGAGTCACAAGGCCAAGTGTCAAGATGTGAAAATTAGTTACAATTCAAGAGAATGAAGTGTAAAATAGGTCATTATGTTCTCTTAGACATGTTTCAAACTAAAACATAACATCTTCTTGAGGTTGGTGTAGAGGTCTTCATTACCTTTCTTTGAAACTTCCCTTCTTAATGAAGAGTCCACTTGACTGTTAAAAATGCCATAGGAGTCTTTGAAACATATCATCTTACCTAAGGATGTGAAAAAAATATTGGTTTAATTCAACATACCCCTTTAACTGATATCTTTTTTTGTTACAACTATTGTTCACTTCCTTGCAACTACTCACTAGCCCTCTAGGCCTAGATCTTCAAACTTGTCACTTAGGTAACCTATAGATGTTCAGTAATGTTCATTGTAGAGGTGTTATAAAAATAATTCAAGTCTCTTTTTCCTTTTTTCTATCAAATATACCTAAAAATATTTAGAACACACACTTCTCATATCACATTTAGGTTGTCACTTCACTTCCTCACTATCTTGTTTAGACTGCCTACAATGAATAGTCTAGAAGACAAGTTTGCATGCTTAACTAAGGTGAGATATGAGTTTGAGGAGTTTAATAAATTCCATACACACCTTTATTAATGTATTTCATTCACCTATTCCCTTCTATACCTATGAAATAACTCAAATCCTAAAAAAAACATTGAATTAGGTTTGTCTATACAAATGATAGTATGGAATGACTAAATGGTGAGGAGCCTAAGAAAGTCCAAAAAAATTCAAAATAATATTTTAGCTCAAATTAACCCTTATAGATGCATTCTCTTTCATTTCTTCTCCATCAAGTTCATACAAGGGTTTTAGGAGGGTTTTAGGATATTCTGAATCTTAGTGATGATTCATAAAGGTTTGACATTCAACCTTAGAACCAATTCCATAAAGTTGGAATATATGACTCTCCTTATCTACCCCTAAGTTCTTGAGGCACCATACATGTAGTCCATACAAATATGAGTGAAGGAAGTTGGACTTTCAAGCTCTCTCTCTTGCATTCTAGATAGGTTTAAGATAGAATTAGGCCAAAAATGGTCAATTTGGGTTGGCTTGTGAAAAAAAACATGTGATAAACCTTATACTTTCCCCTCAAGGATCTCTCATGCCTTATAAATATCATGTATTCATAGAAGTGAAGTTAATCACCTTGAGGGTTTAGGCTTAATATTATGCTTAGTCTATAAGACTATGTTTCCTATGTGCATGAACACTTGTGATGGTTTCCAATAGTTAATAGGTACTCCTCAACATTTTTTTGCATGTAAATATCGAAATAATTTGATATTCACTCCAAACTTTTTATTCATCTTTTCTCTCATCATATACTAAACCTGTAGGCTTACCTTAACTATGGAGTGCCCTCTGTCAAAAGCAAAATAAAGGGAACCTCCCCTATTTATCTAAAAAAAATGAACCATGGAGGGATTTAATGTCTCATAAGGACCCTCTGTACTAAGTTTCAATCCCTAAATATATTTTTAGAAGTCTCAAGACCTCAAATCCTCTAGACTAGCTTTTAGGTCTGATGATTGTGGTAAATCATAGATGATTGAGTGTGAGGTTCAAAGACCCAATTTTCTCAACCTTTGGTCTATTTATTCTACCCATAAAGGTCACATGGAAGTGATATCATCACTCTAAGGATGTATTCAACATGATTTTCCTCCTTATCCATGTTCCCACCTTCCAAACTGTATCCTTGTATAGCCTAGGTTAGTTTGCATTCAAACTATTAAATGTTTCATTAAGGAATACAAAGTATTATTATAGGTGATAATAGATATCTAAACACTTTACTTCATGCCCTTGGTCACTCTTGAGATTAATAAGACCATTCCACACTTGAATTTATTCATCTTTGCCTACAAACCATGATCCCATCTCTCTATCACCAACATACTATAGTGCCACTGTGCATTGTAAGTTTCCAAGTTCATTTGGCTTTAAAACACCATGTTCACTAAGAATTTTCAATCAAGATATGTCTGGGTTGAAAACAACTCAGCCATCACTCCCTTTGACCAAATAACCTCCTTATTATGCTCAAGTGTTGTCTCTAATCCTAGGCTTGTAAGAAAAGAACCATCAAAGTCAGATAGACCTCAAATTCTTCATCAAAAGAATGACATTGTATGTAACAAAAACCTTATTTGGGGAGATTAAGGTAAACAATCCCATTTATAAATTTATTAACTTTGACTAACCATGGGTGTCGATGAAGTGTTCTTGACAATGCTAATGAACTCTAGATCACTTGAGAACTCCATTCAAGTTTTGAAACTCTTAACACCATATCTCTTGGGTTTTAGATAGCCCTTCCATTCTATGTACATACCTATAAGTGGTTGTAGGTGACTTTGTACAGTGGGACTCTAGCCAGTCTTTATTCATTGTCTTAGAAACCTGTCTCAATCAAACTTAAGGTCCTTCAATTCAAATCTTCCATGGATAAAATAACTTCCATTCTTTGAGGGGAGAAACATAGGGGTGTCATCTTTGTCTTGAATCCAATAATAGAAGATGAATCTCTATAATTCTCAAATAATGTATTTGTAGACTATAATGGTGTTCTCTTCTAACAAAGTGAGATGATTTAACTTATCCTCCATATACACAAATGAAAACTAATTTTAAAACCATATGAGAAGGATGAACATGTTCTGAAAGACTACCTCCACTCCTTGGTTCACACATACCACTATAATAAATGAGCAAATCGAAGTATTGGGGATGTACAAGTAGTTTGGAGTCATTAATAGTATTAGTGATTGTTCATGAAGTAGATTCCACTAATAAAAAAACCATTACCATAAAATGGAAGGTCATAAGGAATATTTTCATCCACCAAGTCCATTCATCTTAACTCTGATTCTCTTATCTATACCAACTAAAACTTATTTGACTTATTTGACTTGCTTAAGAGAGCGATGAGAGACACAAACTAGTTTTTGTTATTTATGAAGTTGTCAAAGCTTATTTCACTTGAAACTAACTTGTGGGAATCTTAAGAGACTCTCTTGAAGCCTTCACACATGTCGTATGTGTCATATAGTCCATACAACTTGATTAAAACTACCTTTTTACAGTTGATCTCCTTCTTCTTACATTAGACCTACAAATTTTACTTTCAAAACTACCATCTGGCATATACTTGACATGTATGTTATATTTCATCTTGACACCTTTTTCCTTTGGTGTAAAATCATACAATTCTTTTTAGAGTGACCAAAAGGTTGCAAGAGGCATATTAAGACAAAATGATAAATATAACAATGTTTGGACATGTATTATAACCATATGACTAATACAAACCTAGGAGACCTTAAGACAAGTTTGAAAATACAAGGTGGTTTGACCAAATTTTACCTAGGGTTAGATTTAGTTAACATTTTGGTGATTTCCTAAGGGTAGCATGCCTACTATGTTAGAGACCAATTGCATACTCCTATCCTTGGGCAATAGATTCACCTATATACTACCTTTGACACTGATATGCTTATAAACAAACCACAAACCACACTAAACACAAATGAAAAATAACACATAAATTAAGACACAAAACACACACTTGTGCTCACATGAATACTTAGGGAAAATACATAAACAGCTTAAGCAAACTAGGATATATACAAACTAACCTGAAGAAACTTTCTCCTTGTAGATCAAAGGGGAAGTTTGCACCATATCTGGTTCCATGAGATGAAGAAATGTCTAAAGCATGTTGCCTTTTGAGCATTGTAGTTGATGTCTTCAATTTCTTCATGTTTTCCACCCTCCTTATCATAATCTTCATGAAATCATAGAAACTACAAACATATCACCTATAAAGGTGAAATCTTCTTGTAATTCAACAATATCAATCTTCTCATCAGACCCCTCAACTACAACTTGACTCAATGATACCTCAACAAAGCATGTTTCTTTGACTTCCATTGTACTTTGAATGAGATCAGATTTATTATTAGCTATAATCTCCTCAAGCTCTTTAACGAGCTTGGCATACTCAACCCAAACATCATCATTGTCCTCCATGAAGATATCTTGTTCTATATCCTTGTGCTCTTGACCTTCAACCTTGTAAAGGTATTCAAGTTCTTGGAGGAGTTCAAAATGTTGCTACCAATTATCTTTAAACTCATTTTCCTTAAGAACCACAACCTATTCAAACTTATCCTCTTGATCATATTCATTAATGTCATAGTCATCATAGATTGCCCCATAATGTATTTGAAACTCTTGGTGATGTTCTTCAAGACATGTTTGATCAATGGGGACCTTACATTCCTCCTCAATAATCTCATTTTTCTCTCCTAGAAGAATTAGATTCTCAAGACCTTCATATTCATTAAGCATGTGTAAATAGGTCTACCACATGTCTCCCACATCTCTTTGAACCTTCTCATGAGACTCAACATACTCAGCTAATATGATGACCTTCTCAAGAATCTCCTCTCTCATGTCTTGATCAAGCTCCTTGTGAATAACTACAATATAATTTATCTCTTCTCTTTCTTCACTCAATAAGGTTGAATTATGTCTATCTTCACCAAGGGGAGTCCCTATAGTGAACTCTTATTCATAAACACTTGTGTCATCTTCTTGATCAACTACAAATTGAGCTTTCTCTTGTTTACTTGCCTCCCATAGGATGGGTTCTCCTTCAAGAGGGGATGAGATGGGAGGGTGCTGATCAAGTTCATAGGTTGGAGAGGGAGTAGTAAGTGTGAAGGAGGGATCATAAATGGACATAGGGATGGAATAAGACACTTGAAAGAATTCTTGGAGAGAGAGAAGGTTTTGCTAAGCTATGGACACTTCATTTTCCTCAACAAGAACCTCACCTTTCTCACATCCTTCATGAGGCTCTTTAATAGCTGTAAGTTGATCCTCAATTTCTTAGTTTTCCCACATTTCAATCCTATCAACCCACCATTTGATATAGCATCTCATTTCATTTAAATATTCATTGATGACATAGTTGTCCTCCTCCTCAACCAATCTCCACTTATTCATAAGGAGTTGAGTTGACTTTCTCATCTTTTCTATGAAATGAATAGGGATAACATCAATCTTTTTATCCCATTTCTTCATCAACCTTTTTGATTTTAGCAAATCTAGCATGATTAATAACAAGGATTTAGCTTGAGGTTTAATTTAAGTAGGAGGAGGATAGGAGTAGGGGTTTTGGTATTAATACTGAAAAGGTTGTCTAGGAGCTTGATAGGATGGATAGGTTTGTTAGGGAAGACTGCCTCCAAGAAGCTACCTCTTAAGAGTTTGGATTTCTTCTTCAAGAGTCTTAAGCTTATCTTCTATATAGCCTTCTTCATAGGATTATTCACAAGTATTCTAAACAACTTCATGATCATATGGGGAATGGATGGGTTGACCATAGGGATTCTATGGCTAATAAGACTGATAAAAACCTTGATAGGTTGTTACGGAACATAGTATGGGTCATGACAAGGTTGACAGGGAGGTGTATAGTAGGAATTTTCAACATATCCATCCATATCAACTAAATTAGTCAAATGAAACATAAGACTTTTAAAAAAATCTTCTACAACAAGTACTTGGGCTACTTCTTGTAAACATCCAATTCCTAACACCATTTGTGTTGAAATTATCAATCTTACTCGAATTGCACTCAAATGCACATTTTAGGTCAAAATCCATAAAATGTGCTAAATGGTTCAAACTTGTCCCTTACAAGTGCTAGTTTAGGTCAAAGTATCCCTAAATATGGCCATGCATTTTATGGGCTAGCTAGCTTTGATCAGAGCATTGTGAGTCAAAATGACCATTTCGCCATTTAGTGCTCTAGGTCACTCTTTTCTTCTAATTCAGTGGTACACATCATGTACCTATGTTATTTGTTGTTAGCAACATCCTAATGGGAATACGGTTCCAACGCATCTAGCGTCACCTTCTAACTCTTCTCGAGTCAAATTACAACCCAGTAATATGACATTCTGACCATTTTGATTGATTGAGGACTAATTTTCAAATAATTACACAAATGTTGATTAACCTTGTTTAAGGCTAATTAATCCAAATCAATGGCTTAAGAGGATTTTCTATGAGAGTCATTGAATATTTATTTTTAAAAATTGTTTCTTATTATTTGCATCACCTAGTGACATCATCTATGGGGTGGCATCCATCAAGCCATAAGTGCATAAAATATCAAGATTATGGGTCACCCATGCCTAGTAAATGCCTCCCATGCCTCTTTAATGCCCCTTATTCCAAGGTCATCTTGAGGATAATTATGGATTTAATTTCAAATATTAGGATTATCCTCAACCACACATCTTAATCTTGAGATAGATGATTGAGGTTGATCCTGACCAATCTCAAAAATATATAAATAGAGAGGCCATGGACATCGTTTCTAAGCTATTTTGATGCAAAGTTATTATACTCAAATATATTCAAAGCTTGAACATTGCAAAGTTATAATGCTAAATTGTTTCTACAAAGCTTCATTGGTAGGCTAGTTTAGTGATTCCACATCAAGAGCCTAGATTTTTTAGAGTATTCTTGAGGCATTTGAGGAGATTACCACCATTGTTGACAAAAACAAGGATGTTTGATCAAGGGAGAACATTTTTTTGAGCCACATGGGCATGGTGAATCCATTCGATAAGGTAATATGGTGTTGCTTTCTTTCATTTGTTTCTTGTTATCCTTTGTAATTCCCATAGTAATAGATAGGCTTGGTTAGTTAGTTTTTTATGCATGTTTCATTTTTTATGGGCTAATGCTTGACTAACTTTCTTTGTAATCCTCTCTACATCTTGTCATGCCTAGTGGGATAAGATGCATCCTACACCTAAAAGATATCCTTTTTCAACCTTAAAAAACTTATTTAAGCTTGTAAAACTCTTGAAAATTGGTTTTCTAACTTTATTTTGCCATTTTTGGTTGCCACAATTTTACATAGTAATCGATGTCAACAAAAATACCAATATCAATTACTTGGCTTAACCAACATCGATCACTAGAACCAACATCGATCAGATCTTGATTGGTCATAACTGACATTGGTGGTATTAACTGATGTTGGTCACTGTGTTTTTCAAAAAACATAGACCCAAGACCTACTTTTCCAAAGTTGCTTGTTTCAAATTAAAAAGGGCTTCAAAGCTAAAGGATATGCTAACAATTTTGTTGCAGGATCAAGTTTAAAATATGATTAATACATGTTTAAATCACCTTTGCATGCTTAAAAATGGATTAGGAACCTTGTTTTGGTGATTAACAAGTAATTTAAGTGTTTTTGGTGAATTTATTCAAAGTTTACAACTAAGACCAAGGGGTCAAATGAACACCACCAAACATTTCATTTAGGTTTAAAATTGAACACACTTGTTAATTCTTGTTTACAATAGTTGATTAGATTAATCTTGTTTGGCAAAAAGAGGAATGTTGCATGTATGCTCTTCTATTTGTCCCCTATAGGGAACCCTTGGAATCAAAAGCATCATTCCTATTGCAAGTAGCCTAGTCTAAGGCTTAGAAAGAGTGTCGCCTAAAGCACTCCCCAAAAAATTGCTAAAGTTTAGGTGATCTTGAAAATGACCCTAAAGTCTTTCTATTTTCATGTTTTATTTATTTTTATGCAACTTGTCTTATGAGGGGGACTTCATCACCTCCCGCAAGTTCTTTCGAGAACCTTTGACTTGGGGTTTCATCTCCCAACATTGACTTCATTTGACTCTTTTTAGAGTTGCACATGGGATGTAGTGGCACTTGGACATCACACTACACTGAGTGAATAGCAGGATGTAGTGGTTGTATAAATGACTAGACCTTTATGCAACAAGCTGAGTGATATGGACCCAAAATCCATGCTTTTATTTTGCATTGTTTGGCATGAATGTCATTGTGTAATTGATTCCCCTAGAATGTTTAAAAATTGATAGTTTGTAGACCCCACGTTGTCATACCTTGTCAGTTTAGACTTAAGACATTTATTTTTTGTCATTAGCTTACTTGGTCTTGATTTGTGTCTAAAACTACTTGTTAACTCAACAAACATAACCAAAGCACATTGTCCTTAATTTTCTTAAGCAAGGGAGGCATTACGTTGTCCAAAGTGAAAATTCATCTTTTTCTTGTTCAATTTATTATCAAAATATTTATGTCATGACATCCACTTTGGCACAGTCATGCTACCCAATTGAGTCTAGAACTTTTACCCAATTTGCTTAAATCCTTCATTTATGATCCACATTCAAAATTGAACCTTTCTGAGTTCTAAGGGTTGGTGTGTCTAAGTGGGTTCACCATTTGTGCACTAAGCTCATTTTAAATTGGGTTCAATTTTCTATCTAGATTGAAGGTCATTTATTAACACTCAAAATTACATTATCATCTTGGTGGACTCAAGTCATCTTGCATATCACTCACGCTTTGGGTCCTAGAACATATTTTATCCTACTAGAATCATGTGGTGACATTGTGCTACCTATTTGGTCTTAGATTTATACTTAGTGATTCATATATGTATTTATATCTTGAGTTACTTAGTTCATTTTATCTTCTTCATAATCTGGAGAGCTTTCCTCTAAATTTCTAGGGTCAACTTATTGAAGTTGAAACTAGCTTTTATAGTGTGGGTATATCACAAGGATATAGGCTTTGGTGTACTATTTTTCACCTTGGATCTTTGATTTACCTTACTCTCTTTTGATCTATATGATTTCAACTTTACCAACGATTGAGTAATTTCATGAACCAAATCTTCTAAATTTTGCATAGTTTCAAACCACCCTCCTTTATAGTCTCATTGGTACCTTGGTTGTTGTTTAAAAGTGAACCAAAACATACTTTGATTGGTTATCGAACATTGGTCCAAAGTTAGTCAAGCATACAGAGCAGCTCTTTCTAGACATGACTCAAAGGTTCACATGTAGTGGGGCCTCTTATGGCCTTAGTTAGGAGGATAAGCAATTTTATGATGGTCAAGATAACCTCATTGTTTTTGATGATATCCCCATAATAGTAGGATTTGAAGATGATTACAATGAATACCAACCCCAAGAAGATCAATATGAAGCCCTTCTTAGATTGATAAAATCAGGTGTTAGACTACCTTCTGAATTTCCTACAGAACAATTGCATACCTTAGTTAGAGAAGGAGAAAAATGATGGTGAGAGCAAGATTTTGCACAAATATACATACCTTCATCTTCTAACAAAGCAAAATAAACACAAAAGAGTCAAAACCCACAAATATAGATCTTCTAGCTAAGATCAAGATAATAAGTCAACGATATGTAGGTCAACTTATTGCAGACTTAATTAACTCCCTAGTTGCCACTTCAATTCACAATAAGGCTTTGAAATAAAATGAAGATATGGTGGATAATATGTAACAAATATTATATGATAACAATACCATAGTGGATCAAGGTAATCTAAATGAATATTTAAAGTCATAAGAGACCTTACAAGATGTTCCATTTCACACAAAGCATACATTATTCAATCATCAAGAACCTCTTTTAACTTTACAAACTCAGGAAGCCAAACATTCAATTTAGATTGAGTAAATCCTTTAAACAAACCAAATATTGGTAAATAAACATAGACACTTCCAAAATCAACAAAATGTGAAACAACCAAATTCAAGGAATATTTTACAATCCAAGAATCAATGCCTTATGTTCTACACACAAGTAGAATATTAGAATGAAATCATGGATCGAAAGGTATACTCTCCTTATAGATCCATACAAAACCAAGGGCACATTATACTCCAATAGAAACAAAACCAAGGGCACATTCCACCCCAACAGCAACAAAACCAAGGGCACAATCCACCCCAACAACAACAAAACTAGGGGCACATTCCACCCCAATTGAAACAAAACTAGGGTCATATTCTACCCCAATAGAAACTAAACCAGGGGCACATTCCACCCCAATAGCATATTATCCAATCCACAAATTCATAAAACATGTAAGAATGGAATTCTATTAAGGAAATTGTCCAAAGATTGGAGACAAACAATAGAGTTAAAAAGTATAAATTTGATGAGAAATGCCCATATCCATTTGACTTATCTATTCTCCAAAACCACTTTCCACCTCACTTTGAGGCACCCAAATTTGAAAAATACAAAGGCAAAGGAGACTCACATGAACACATAAGAGCATTATTCATCTTGTGTCAAGACATTGCTTATAGTAGTGAGTACTTATTATGAGTATTTCTATAAAGTTTAGCAGGACAAGCTCTTGATTGGCTACTTAAACTACCCAAGGGATCAGTTATGGATTAGAATAAATTATTATAAAAGTTTTTTATCCATTTCTCATACAACATAAAACATGAATTGATCTTTATTGACTTATGCAAAGCTAAACAGTGTGATGGTGAAAGTTTTGTTGTGTATCTACAAAGGTGGAAAGCATTAGCAAGCCGCTTTCAACACAATTTACCTGACAAATAGTTGGTTGATATCTTTGCACAAAATTTGCATCCTAAAGTTTCACATAATCTACAGTTAGCTTGTGTTAACTCATTTGAAGAAATTATTGACAAAGGAGTGTAGATTGAGAAGGATATTATTGTTAGGGGCCTTGTTAAGATCTTTACACAAGGACAAGAATCTAATTAGACTAAATCAACATCTCCTTAGACAGTTATTCAAGATAAGTCTAAGGACTTTCACAAAAATAAGAACATGGTTGGAAATGAGGTGATAGAAACAAGACATGTATAAATGGTATAGACTATGCCTCCTCCAAATATATAATTAACTCCCTAAAATCCACTACCTACTTTGTAAAGACAACCTCCATGAAGGATGTTTCATAACAATTTTAGAGTATTTAGAAAGCTAGGAGAATCTATTGAAGTAGTATTACAAAAGCTAATTATAGCTAACTTAACTATATGGCTAGTATCAAGGCTATTTCTTCAAGATTAGCCAAAACCAAACTGGTATAAAGACAACAAATGGTGTAACTTTCATCATGTTGTTGGTCATGGTACATATCATTGTACTCAATTATGACATATTATTGAGGACTTTATTGAAAATGGTGAGCTAAAAATTAAGTTGGCTCCTAATCAAGACATAAATTAGGATATGGAAATCTACAAAGACCCCTTTCCTCAACATGATCCACCAAGAAACAATCACAATGGTCACAATCAAGGATAGAGGTAGAATCAAAACTAACAACAGGGTCAAAATCATAATGAACATAATCGAGATCATGATCCCCACACTAATAATGTGGCTTATAATAATGTGCCTTACGACTACAATAACACTGTGGGATGCATTTTTACAACCCACATTACCATTGTTATTGGGATGCCATGGGGTTGATCTCATGTTCCTCATAACATGAGACCCATTATTATAGGGTCAGAACCCTCTCCCCCTAGTAATATAATGTCAAGTTCACATCATCATGTTGTTACTCTGTTTGTACAGGTTACTAATCCTAAACAATAGTACCATTCTTTTAGAGGCTCCTCACTGACCCAAAATTATAGCAATACCATTAATCATCCATGAATCACCATCCAAGGCCCTTTGCCTTGCCCTTCTCATTATAATGACTCCTTGCCACCTTTAGGTTATGCAATCACAACTAGACACCCGTGAGTTACCATCTAGGGACCTTCACCCACTTCTTTCTATAAACCCAATGAGAACATTATGCTAATGGTTCCAAAGCTGAATAATATTCCAATAAAGACTAAATTAGTTCAATCCACAATTCAAAGGCCTTATAGTCTAATGTAACAATTAGATAAGACCCATGTGTAAATTTTCATATTATAACTCTTGTGGACATTTGATGTCCATAGAACCATCCTCAACAAACTTTTACAAGAGTCTATTGTGCCTAATGATATAAACATTGATCAATTCCAAAACCTAGTTGGACATTTATCTTCATTTCAACAAATCACATTTGATCAAAAGGACATGTCCACCCTTGGCCCAAACCACAATAACCCACTATACATTAAGATAATCATTACAGATCACAAGATCAAGCAGGTTCTTATAGATAATGGTTTAGCGCTAACATCACATTTCTTAAGATGGTATAATGATTGGGTTATAGAGACAAAGACATTCAGCCAGAGACTATTATAATCAAGGCTTATGAGAACACTGAGAGGGAATCATCTGGTACAATTTGGTTGCCAATCATGGTTTGGGCTATTTCTCATAACACATTATTCCATATTGTGGATATTGAGCTTCTTTATAACATACTTCTTGGTCATCCTTAGATCCATGAAGTTCTATCTACTCTTCACCAATGCCTCAAGTTTCCCCATGATGGGATCAAGGTTACTATTCTCATTGATCAGTAGCCATACAAATATTGTAAACATCTCGAAGTAGAGTTTCAAAATTATAACTATTTCCTAGGTTTTGAATTCATTGCAAAAAAGAACAAAGCCATAATTTCTCATCTATCTCCATCTAATTATATAGACCCTAGTGATCTAGCCTCCACCTCAACTGATCCATTTCCTATAGCATTGGTCAAGCAGGTGGTTATTAAAGACATAGGCATTTCCACATATCATTTGAAGGATGTCCTCCATATTGCAAAATTACCAAAATCCCCTAAAACATTTGGTAAGTCTAAAACTTCCCAGACTCCTAATAGACCTGATTAGAATTGGTAACCAAAGAAGAAGCAACCAAAACCTCATGTGGTTTTTGTACCTATAATCCCAATAAGGAAAGATAGAGAGGCTTTTACTAAGGGAGATTGGTTATATTCTAAAGGCCTTGCAAATTGTTTTCAAAATCTAAAGTATCCTATCCCTAACAAGATAATGGATCATCTTGACTATACAGGGAAAGGTCATGGCCCACAGGCGCAAGGAATTTTAGAGCCCTTATTAGCTAGAGTTGTCAATGGAAATGATGGTCTCAGATTTAAACCAATAAAGGATGACCTCATAACATTTGGTAGTGATTCTTCTAAAGTGATTGGTAATGAGACTCCTAGCAGTGATGCAACTTCCCATTATAGCCTTTTTGATGAGCTTGTTAATTAAGATTTGTTTGATTCAAATGCCATATTGACCATAACACCTATTGGAGCTTCCCATCCTGAACCAAAAACTTGTCCTAGTGGTGCTTGCCTTCCTAAAGTAGGACATTATATCCTTACCATTGGTGTTTTCCATCCTGAAGCAAACCCTCGATATAACCTATGCCTTTGCCATCCTAAACTCATAGATTAAGATCAGAAAAATTATGTAATATGTCTTGATAAGTTTCAAAATGAAGAATAAATTATAAAATACATGGGCCTATGAGATGCATTCCCCATTAGTGATCATAAATAGGGTTTTGATTTTTCATTGAATCCTTCTACCTACTTTAGAGAGTAGGTAAAATTTCTTGGTCATAATAAAGAACAAACATCAAGATCTTCAGGTGAAAACCTCTTTGAGGCACTTGTTGATCAGGGAAAAATTAAAGAAAAAGACAAGCCTTTGAGTGAAAACCTATTTCAGGTGCTCCCAGGTGGGAAATTTTGCTCATCCCCTCAAGATGTAGAAAGTTCATCTAGCCCAAGTTCCATAGCTAGTACAATCATCTCTTCAGAGCAAAATCAAATATTTGAGCGTCTTACTCTTGAATTTCTAGATGTCTTTACCAATTTGCCTTTACCTGAGATGGTAGATTTTAATTCTTCATATTATCCAAATCTTTGGGAGGAAAAAAAGAAGATATAGAATAAGAAAATGATCACAACCATACATTGCCTACAATTCTAGAAGATAGATCCACACTCCTTATGGAGAGCACAATAGAAGTGAATTTGGGAACCCATGAAGATCCCAAAAATGTTTATCTTGGAGCTTCCCTTATTGAAGCAAAATGTGAACATATTTTCTCCATTCTCAAGGATTATATAGACATCTTTGCATGGGTATATTTTGACATGCCAGGCCTGGATCCAGATTTAGTTGTGCATCATTTAGTTGTTCACCCTGATGTTAAACCAATCAAGCAAAAGTTAAGAAAGATGCATCCACATATCACCCTTTTGGTAAAGGTCAAGCTGGAGAAGTTGTTAGGAGCTAATTTTATCAAACCACTAGACTACTATAAATGGATTTCTAACATAGTTCCAATAAGTAAAAATACCCCATGCATATGTGTTTGTACTAATTATTTGTGATATCAACAAGGCATGTCCCAAAGATGATTTTCCTCTGCCCAACATCAACATGATTATCAACTAAACTGATGGGTATGAGATTCTATTCTTAATGGATGGATTTTTTAGCTACAATCAAATCAAGATAGCCTTTGAAGATCATCATAATACCATATTCACCACTCCGTGGGGGATATTCTATTACCAAGTCATGCCATTTGGTTTGAAGAATGTTGGAACCACATATCAACATGCAATGACTTTCATCTTCCATGACATGATGCATGACATCATTGAGGACTATGTTGATGATATACTAGAAAGATAAAGAACAAGATTTGGACATCTTGACATTCTATGAAGAATATTTGAGAGGTTTCATGCATATAAAGTCTGCTTAAATCTGAAGAAATGTGTCTTTGGAGTCACATCAGGAAAATTTATAGGGTTCATTATATCACAATGAGGGGTTTAAGTCAACCCTATGAAGTTCATCGTTATTATGTAAATGCCTCCACCCAAAAATCTTAAATAGTTATGAGGTCTACAAGGCAAGATCTAGTCATACACAGGTTCATTTCTCAATTGGTAGATAAGTGCCACCCATTTACCCATCTCTTGAAGAAAGGGGTAACATTTCATTTGGATGAAGATTATCATATATCATTTGCAAATATTAAAACATACTTGGCTAATCCATTGGTCTTATGCGCTCCAACACAAGGAAAATGACTACTTCTTTACATATCAGCCATGGAATATGCACTGGGGGCACTTTTGGCTTAGCATGATGATCATGGTAAGGAACATGTGGTTTATTATTTAAGCTACATATTAGTCACCTATGAACATAATTATATGCCTATTCAAAAGGCATGTTTAGCTATGGTGTTCACCACTTATAAACTATGACATTATATGCTCAATAACAAAACTTTTGTTATCACCAAGGTAGATCCTCTCAAGTTCCTCTTATCTAAAGTAGCTCTCCACGGATGCATGGCTAAATGGATTATGCTCCTCAATGAGTTTGATATTGAATACTAGAATCAGAAGGCAATCAAGGGGTAGATCCTTGTGGATCAACTTGTAGAAGTTCCTATTATAGCCACTCAACCTCTCAACTTTGACCTTCGAAATGATTCTATCATGACAATAGAACAAGCATCACAAGATCTTGAACAGTGGACACTCTATTTTGATGGATCCTTCACATCTTAAGGATTTGGAGCTGGCATATTATTGATAACACCACAAGGGGATTTGATCCCCAAATCCTTCCATTTACAATTTTAGTGTACAAACAATATGGTTGAATATGAGGCATTGGTTGTAGGCCTCTGTTGTCAGGGTGCGAAACACCGGAAGCATACAATTGATTACCAAATACCAAGCAACTATAATATGCAAAAATAACCAGATTCACCAAGTAACTAGAATTCAGAATAACACAGCATATGAGAGACAATACACAACTTGTATTAACACTTTATACAGAAAAGAATACAATAAAGAAGATGCCACTTCTTCTCCACCACCTCTTCAGAGGCTCGCTACACCTCAAGTGAACAGTAATTCTTCTCCCCAAAGCTCTCCCTCTCACAGGTCCCAACACCCAACTCAAATACAGAGTTGGTGTTCACCTCCCGTGCTCCACGCACAACACAAGTGCTCCACGCACTCCACAAGCACTCTACGTGCTCCACAAGTACTCAAGGTACTTCAAGTAGATCTCCCATGAACCTATAATACCCTGCACTTCAACAGACCATACTTATGGAAGGAACTCCCTTGCCTTCCTCTCTTGCTCTATCCGAGTACACACCTGTACTCCAAGTAGATCCTGCCTGATACTACTCCCTGTTGTGTTGCTGTCTATATGATCTTGCACACCTGCAAATCAAACAACGGTTCTGCTCACCTGTGAACCTTGACCTTGCACACACATACACCTGCAGATCAATGATCTTACTTACCATGTAGATCTCCTATATAGGCCATGCAACTGTGACCAAGATCCTACACTCCTGAAGAATCCAGCTGACTCTCCAAACCAGCACTAACACACCTGGTACTGCTGTGGAACTAGGAGGAACACCCTTGCTCACCTCACACATAGAAGGAGCAAACTTTGCTCAACTCAAACTAGCCCCCTTTTCCAATACAACCATGAGTCTATTATATAGATCTCATCAAACAATAATTAGACATCTAATTACAATAATTAGATCTACAGCTCTCAGTCTAAAAATAGATCTCTTCATGCAAACACTTGGTTCGTTAGCTAACTGCCCGTAATTAGCTTGCAGTCGAACCACACAGGTGACCGACGTCGGTCCCTGTCTGCCTGGAGGTGACCGACATCGGCCGATATATGACCGACGTCGGTTGCTTCTCTATGCTATCCTGCCGACGTCGGCTGATCAGACCGACCCCAACTTCTCTGCAACTCAGCAACCTTCAGCAACCTCCTCTCCTGTTTGCATCAGTGAAGCTTTTAGCTCCACAATCCTAACATATGTCCTACTATTCAATGGGATATTCAAAGCTTAAAGGTCTATGGAGATTCATAGCTAATCATAAATTAGATAGCTGATCAATATTAAATAAGAGATAATAATCTTATCCCTTACAATCAAATTATTGATAACCTTAAAAGACATTTTAAATCTCTACGGTTTGAGTAAGTTCCATGAGTCAATAACAGGTATGCCGATGCCATGGCAACAATTAGTTCCATGATCCAAATGAATGACAGTGCTAAAGAGTATTAGTTCCTGATTGAAAATCTTCTTTAGCTAGCACATATTTTATTAGATTCAGAGAGGTTATGCACCATTTTTTATCCTAATCTCTCACTTGAGCTACCATGGTATCAATATTTTTATAACTATTTCCATAGCCAAGTCTTTCCTATCAACCTTCCCAATAACCAACAAAATCTTTTCCTTAATCACCTAGCACATTATATCCTCCTTGGAAACACACTTTATTGAAAATACTATAATGGAATGTTTCTTCATTATTTATCTTTGGGAGAATACAAGCTGGCACTTAAGGAGGCTCATGAAGGAATGTGTGGAGCCCATACCAATGGTGTAGTCCTCACAAAGAAAATTCTTAAAACAGGCTTTTATTGGCCCAAAATGAAGACAGATGCTTGTAATTATGTAAAGAAGTGTGTTCCTTATCAGTAGCATGGTAACTTGATACATGCACCTTCCTTACCATTGTAAAAAATTATAACACTATGACCATTCTCAACATGGGGTCTTGATCTCATTATAAAAATTAATCCAACATCTTCAGATGGCCATAAGCACATTTTGACTAAAATAGAGTACTTTACCAAGTGGATTAAGGTCATTCCTCTCACTTATGTTATCAAGAAACAAATACCCAGATTCATTCATTACCATATCATCTGTCGATATGGCATTCTAACCTGTATTATATTGGATAATGGTAGATCCTTTGTAAACTAAGATGTGAAATCTCTTTATGTAAAATTCAAGATCAAGCACAAGAAATCCACTCCATATAACCTGCAAGGCAATGAACAAACTAAGGCATCAAATAAAACCATTCCAACCATCTTTAAAAATATTGTCAATGATGTTGGTTATAATTGGCACTTACAACTCTTTCCTGCCCTCTGGGATTATACAACTAATCATCACACCCCAACTGGAGCTACTTTGTACTCCCTTATTTTTTGCACTAAATCTATCATCTCAGTCAAGATTGAGATATTATCATTAAGAATATCACTAGAGCACATTGAAGATGATGAAGACTATAGAGCCTCACGGCTGCAAGAACAATAATTTCTTGATGGTAAGCATTTGGTTGTCCTAGAAAACTTGTATGCCTATTAGAATAGATTATGGATGAGCTACAACAAATGCATTCTCCCTCGAGAATTTGATATTGGTGACTTAGTTTTGAAAGAGAACTAAAAGAACATGAATGTTGAACCTAAAAAGAAAGGTAAGTTTCAGCCTAATTGGTTAGGATCATACATTGTCATGGAAAACTATGGATCAGGAGCATATCAATTGGCTAAACCTAATGGTGAATAAATTTTAGAGCCCATGAAAATCATACACCTTAAGAGATTCTACACATGAACAACTTTGAACCATTGTCTATAAGACCCCTGACTTGGGGGAAACTTGTGTTGTCATAATTTTATCCCACCCTTGTATCTTACCTTGAGTGCATTTTATACTACCCTAGTCCACTTTTCATAAATCCCAATGGTAAAGGCTTTTGAACTCTTGGCACTCTAAACACAATCTTCATCTCGTCCTGGATTGCTCTTTCCAAAGATGCATATTCCTTTTTATGTCCAAGGCATGTTATAATCTTGAACATTTTTTGTCCCTTGACCAATTATGATCTTGATTATGTCTCATAAGCATTATGAACATCTTTATCAGTGGTTCTACAAAGTAGTTCAGCCAAGACAATCTTGTGCAGCTTCCAACAAGTGAATAGCCACATCTTCTTAGTACAAGTATTTTGTTGCCTTCTTGTTTTATCACGACCCTCACTCTCACTGATTTGTGAACATGGGCTATTATAGCTAGTGTAGCTATCTTATTGGAACCTCTACTCTTAAGACGTGCATTTCCTCAACTAGATGGTTCTACCTTGTGCATAGTTTATCCCAAAAACACAAAAAACATTGAAAATACCAAAAATAGTAGAACATGATCCACAAAAGAACAAAAACATTGTCCTATGCTTCTGCACATTTGTACATCCCCATTTTACCATTGCACGCTCTCACCATTTTATGAGTAACTGTTAAGTTTGAATGCTCTTGCCATTTTACAAGCACAAAAACACCAGTTCATTTCATCTTGTCTCACACACTTGCCATTTTGCAAGATCATTCTTTCTCATCTCATCAGTTTCTTGTTTGCTATACCCTTCTCATTTATTTGTCGTATCTTCCATATTATTATATAACAGTAATCATGTGGGTCTGATCATCATTTTCCTTCTATCCCATTTCCTAGGAGAACTACATTTGGGTTGAAGTTCATGTTGGAACATGCATCCATGGAGCTATGTAGGTAGCATCCACTTGTCTTATACATCTGGAGTCAGCTCGGCCAACCCCTTCCTTTTCTTCTCTTCCCCCATTTCTTTTGTCATTATTCCTCTTTAATTAGGGAACAATTATTATGTCATTATTCTTTGTTATGATGTGGTGGAAAGTAACACCTATATCGCACATGCATGAACATTTGTCTTTAAACCAAACTAACTTGGTTTTTGTTTGTGTGTGTTTATTTGAATTTTTTTGGTGTTTTATTATCTTTTCTTGGTGTTTTGTTTTCCTTTCACACCTCTCCTTTTATTTCTTCTCTTTTTCTCCTTTTATTGCTTCTTGTCTCCATTCTCGGTCATGTGTTTTCTTGATTGTTTTTGCTTATCTCTTTTATGTTTCAGAACATCTTGATGATTCACATGGATCTCAATTGTTTATATCTTGATCCTATGTTCTTATTTTGTTCTTGAACCCTTTTATTTATTTTGTTGTTATTGGTGTCTTGTTTTTTCTATTTTATTTTGCTTTTTTCTTTTGTGTTCAAGAATGCCTTGATGGTCCACATGGATCTTGATTATTCATATCTTGGTCTCATGTCATTATGATGTTCTTACCTTTTGTTTTTAAACATTTTTATTCCTACTTAAGTCTTGATAGATCATATCTTGATTCCAAGTTAGATTCATTTATGTTTATCTTTTTCTTTATTTTTACCTTTTTGTTTAAATGTAAATTGTTGTAACTCTGATTTTGGTCATTGTTTTACCATTATCCTTAGTTATAGGTATTCACATATGAATTGGCTTAGCACAATTAGAATTCTATGTCATTCTAAGTTATTCATACTTATTATGCCTAATTTCTTTTGCTATAGCAAGCACTTTGTGCTCAGGTCTCAAGGTCTTAATGTCAATATCAACTCTAATGAACGATTCTCAAGGACACTCTATAAAACCTAGGCTCATGATGTAGAGTTAGGCATCTAGGTAGCGTGAATTTTAGGCTTCTTTTTCTATGCTTAGATGTGCATCTCTTCACATATATTTTGAGTTTAATCAATTCTCAGTCATTTTTCATCATTCTTCATTTCATTCTCTCCCAAACTTGGGTGAACTACATTAGCCTGAAGTTCATGTTGGAACATGAGCCCATGGAACTATGTAGGCAGCACTCAATTTATATTGAGGTTAGCTCATCTATCTCCCTTCTTCTTTACATCTTGCTCATCACTTTGTTCATTCTCATATGCTTGGTTTTATATGGATTTCTAAGCCATTACACCATTGCATGTACATTTGTGCCTACACACTTTAACCTATTTTTTGGGTTATATCATTCAGATATTTTGCTTACCAATTTCCCATGATGAGACCCACCATCTAAACACCATCTGAATCAAATCAACTCTATAGGGTCAAAATCATTATTTATTCTTTATCAATGATCAAGATTTTCCCTATTGGGGCACAAATATTTCATCACAATCACATTTGCTCTACTGGGGCACTTATTATTATCTTCTCTTTGGAGACCCCATTCTAGTGGTACTTCCCTTCCTAAAACAGAATGTTCTCATTTTAACTCTAATTCCAAGCTCTCCACATTAAAGCCCATGATGTCAATATTCTAGTGTGTAACTTATCTTAGGATTGATCAATGTTGTAATCACATAGCTTATATTCTCAAATGAGGTACATTTAAAGTGTGTCCCTTACATTTATGGATTTTATCTTTCTCATTTCCCCTATCTCTAGGGCCTATTATAACTCTAATTATATTTTGATCATTGATGGTAATCACATGTGCAAGCCTTAGCTCATCTGGATGTATTCTATTCCATGGGTTAATCTCTCACTTTCTCTCTCTTTTCAAGAGTCCATCCTTCTCTTTCATCCTAATATGTCCTCTCGAGGGGGCATCATGGGTCTGTTCCAATGACTTCTTGATAACTCTTTTCTTTGAAAATATGTTGCTTTGCTTGAATGTCTCACTATGCCTTCTCAAATAAGGGTAAAATGTAGACATCCAATTCCTAACACCATTTGTGTTAAAATTATCAATCTTACTTGAATTTTACTCAAATGTGCATTTTAGGTCAAAATCCATAAAACACACTAAATAGTTTGAACTTGTCCCTTACAAGTGCCAATTTAGGTCAAAATATCCCTAAATAGGGCAATGCATTTTATGGGCCAGCTAACTTTGATCAGATCATTTTGAGTCAAAATGACCATTTCACCATTTAGTGCTCTGGGTCACTCTTTTCTTCTAATTCAACTGTACACATCATGTACCTTTGATATTTGTTTTTGGCAACATCTTAAATGGGAATACAGTTACAACGCATCTAGCGTCACCTTCTAATTCTTCCCAAGTCAAATTATGACCTAGTAATATAACTTTCAACCATTTTGATTGATTGAGGACCAATTTTCAAATAATTGCACAAATGTTGATTAACCTTATTTAAGGCTAATTAATCCAAATCAAGGGCTTAAGTGGATTTTTTATGAGTTGTTGAATATTTCTTTTTGAAAATTGTTTTTTATTATCTGCATCACCTAGTGACATCATCTATGAGGTGGCATCATCAAGCCATAAGTGCATAAAATATCAGGATTATGGGTCACCCATGCCTAGTTAATGCCTCCCATGCCTCTTCAATGCCCCTTCTTCTAAGGTCATCTTGATGATAATTATGGATTTAATTCTAAATATTAGGATTATCCTCAACCACACATCTCAATCTTGAGATGGATGATTGAGGTTGATCCTGACCAATCTTAAAAATCCATAAATAGAGAGGCCATGGACATCATTTCTAAGCTATTTTGGCTCAAATTTATTATGCTCAAATATCTTCAAAGCTTGAACATTGCAAACTTATAATGCTAAATTGTTTCTATAAATCTTCATTGGTAGGCTAGTTTAGTGATTCCACATCAAGAGCCTAGATTTTGTGGAGTGTTCTTGAGGCATTGGAGGAGCTTGCCACCAATGTTGACAAAGACAAGGATGCTTGATCAAGGGAGAACATGTTTTTGAGCCATATGGGCATGGTGAATCCATTTGGGAAGGTAATATGGTATTTCTTTCTTTCATTTTTTTCTTGCTACCCTTTGTAATTCCCATAGGAATAGATAGGCTTGGTTAGTTATTTCTTTATGCATGTTTTATTATTCATGGACTAATGCTTGACTAACTTTATTTTTAATCCTCTCTACACTTATAACCAAATGATTGCATTTATAATTTCCATTGGTGTTTTCTTGAATGCTTTCAAATGTTGATAGTAGGAAGAACACACCAAAAATCCTTCCACTCTCTTGGACCTTGGTCCCACTAGGTGTGAAATAACTATCATGACCAATTTTTTCACCCTTGGAGAAGGTTATTTACACCTCTCCAAATTTTAATAACATGGGTTACCTCTAGGCCTATGGGTTGCCTATAACAGAGGTGAACCTCTAGGTTAAAGGGTTTGTTCCCTTGATTTATCTTTAAGGATCACACACTACACTAGACCAATCACTATTAGTGGTGAAAGGGAATAAGGAAACTAAAATTAATATATACTGATGGAGGTGATACACCAAAGATACATCCACAAACATACTTGCATTTGCACTAAGAAAGAAGACTGCTAGAAACTGATCTCAACTCAATATTCTTCTATCATAAGTGTTTCTTCATGGAGGTAGATTGCTATGCATATTCAGAGGTGAGTGAAAAGGAGGTCTGATACTAGACACTAATAATCCCTCTCACACTTCAATTACACCTTAACAAACAATACACTTCATGAGACCTGTTAGAAGAGATGTTACTCACACAATGCATACAAGAGCATAATGGAAGCAAGGAGAAATAATCTTCATCACTTGTAATCCAAATACACTAATTTAAATACTTAGACAAGAGTTACATAGATTAAATCAACTTTATAACTTTATTCAAAGGCAAAACAAGATGTCAAACTAGCAGGGCTTTACCATACTAGGTGTTTACTAGATACAAATGCCAAAATGGCTTGCATATATAGAGCAAAGGAGAGGAGAAAGAAGAAGAGAAGTTCAAGAGTCACAAATCCAAGTTTCAAGATGTGAAAACTAGTTACAATGTTAGATAATGAAGTTTAAAATAGGTCATGAATTCCTCTTAGACATGTGTCAATCCAAAACATAGCATCTTCTTGAGGTTGGCATAGAGGTCTTCATTATCTATCTTTGAAACTGCCCTTCTCAATGAAGAGTCCACTTGACTATTCAAAAATTCCATATGAGTCCTTGAAACATATAATATGACCTTAGGAGGTGAAAAAGTTATTGTTTCAAGTCATCATACCCCTTCAACTGATAGCTTTCTTTGTTACACCTATTGTTCACTTCCTTATAATTGCTCACTAGCCCTTGAGGCCTAGATCTTCACACTTGTCACTTAGGTGACCTAAAAATGTTCAAGAAGGTTCATTGTATAGGTTTTATACACTCATTCAGGTCTCTTTATCCTTTGATCTATCAAATATACCTCAAAATATTCATGACACACACTTCTAATATCACACGAAGGGAGTCACTTCAATTCCTCACTATCTTGTTTAGACTGCCTACAATGAATAGTATAGTAGAGGGTTTTACATTATTAAATAAGGTGAGAGATGAGTTTGAGGAGTTGAAACAAGTCCATACACACCTTACTCAATTTCATGCATTCACCTATTCCCTTTTGTACTTGTGAAACAACTCAAATCCTACATAAAACATTGAATTAGGTCTATCCATACAAGTGACAGTATGAAATGACTAGATGATGAGGATCTTGGGAGATTCCAAAAAAATTTAAAATCATATTTCAAGTCAAATTGCCCCTTCTTACTGCATTCCCATTCATTTCTTCTCCATCTGGTTAATACAAGGGTTTTAGGAGGGTTTTAGGACATTTTGGTTCTTGGTGATGATTCATAAAGGTTAGATGTTCAACCTTAGAACTAATTACATAGAGTTATAGTATAGGACCATCCTCATCTACCCTATGTGCTTGAGGCACCATGTACATGGTTTGTACAGATATGAGTGAAGGAAGTTAGCCTCTCAAGCTCTCTCTTACATTCTGGATAGGTTTGAGATAGAATTAGTCCAAAAATGGTCAATTTGGGTTATTTTATGTAAAAAAAAGGTGTTATCAACCTTATAATTTCCCCTAAAGGATATCTCATTCCTTTGGAAGATCATGTAGTCATATAAGTTAAGTTAATCACCTTGAGGGTTTAGGCATAGTATTAGGCCTAGTCTATAAGAATGTGTTTCCCATGTGCATGACCACTTGTGATAGATTATAATGGATATAGGTACTCCTCAACCTTAATTCTGCATCCAAATTAACTATATACATAATTTGATAGTCATTCAAAACTTTGTCATTCATCTTTTCACTCTTCATATACTAAACCTATAGGCGCACCTTGATTGTGGAGTGCCCTATGTCAGAGCAAAAATAGAGGGTACCTCCCCTATTTTTGTGACCAAAGTGAAACCATGGAGGGATTTAATTACTCATGAGGACCCTTTGTACTAAGTTTCAATACCTGACTATATCTATATAAGTCTCAATCCCTCAAATCCTCTAGACTAGCTTTTAGGTATGATGACTGTGGTAAACTATAGATGATTGAGTGTGAGGTTTAAAGACCTAGCTGTTTCAACCTTTGTTATATTTCCTATACACTTAAAAGTCACATGGAAGTTATATCATCACTATGAATATGTATTCAACATGGTTATCCTCCTTATACCTCTACCGACCTTCTAAATTGTATCCTTTTATAGCCTAGGTTAGTTTGCAGTCAAATAGTTAAATGTTTCATTAAGGAATACAAAGGATTCTTGTAGGTGTTAATATATATTTGAAAAATGTACTTCATGCCCTTAGTCTCTCTTAAGGTTACTGAGACCATTCCACACTTTAATATATTCATCTTTGCCCACAGACCATGTTCCCATCTCTCTATCACCAAAATATTATAGTGCAACTATGCATTACAAGTTTCTAGGTTCATTTGGATTTAAACCACTATGTTCACTAAGAATTTTCAATCAAGATCTATCTAGGTTTAAAACTACTAAACCATCACTCCCTTTGACCAAAAAACCTCCTTATTGTGCTCATGTGTTGTCTTTAATCTTAGGCTTACAAGAAAGGAACCCTCAGAGTCAAATAGACCTCATATTATTCATCAACAAAATGGCATTGTATGTAGAAAAAACCTTCTTTAGAGAGATTAAGGTAAATAATTCCATTTGAAAATTTATTAACTTTGACTGACCATGGGTGTTAATGAAGTGTTATTGACTATGCTAATGAACCCTAGATGACTTGAGAACTCCATTCAAGTCTTTAAATTTTTCACACCATATCTCTTGGGTTTTAAATAGCCCTTTCATTCTTCGTACATACCTACAGGTAGCTTTAGGTGACTGTGTTTACTCATTGTCTTAGAACCCTATCTCAATCAATAATGAGGTCCTTCAATGCAAATATTCCATAGAAAAACTAACTTATATGCTTTTAGTGAAGAAATAAAGGTGTGTTATCTTTATCTTGAAGCCACTGACGGAAGATGACACTTTACAATTCTCAAACAATGTCTCTATAGACTATAATGGTGTTCACTTATAACAAAGTCAGATGCTCTAGCTTATCTTCCATATCCACACATGAAAACTAGTCTTAAAACCATATGAGAAGGATGAACATGCTCTAAAAGACTACCTCCACTCCTTGGTTCACACATACCACTACAATAGATGAGGAAACTGAGGTGTTGGGGATGTATAGGCAGTTTGGAGTCACTAACAGTCTTAGTGATTGTTCATGAAGCATAATCCACTAATCTAAAAACCATGACCATAAAATGGAAGTTCATAAGGACTATTTTCATCCACCAAGTGCATTCACCTTAACTTTAGTTCTCCTATCCATACCAACTAAAAACCATTTGACTTATTTGACTTACTCAAGAGAGTGATGAGAGAGACAAAGTAATTTTTTCTATATTTGGAGCTATCAAAGATTCTTTCCCCCAAAACTAACTTGTGGGAATCTAAAGAGACTCTCTTGAAGCCTTCACACATGTCAGATGTGTCATATAATTCATATAACATGCTTTAAATTTCCTTTTTGCAGTTGATTTCCTTATTCTTACATTGGACCTTCAAATTTCAATTTCCAAACTTTCATCTAACATATACCTAACATGTGGTATGTTATATATCATCTTGACACCTTTGTCCTTTGGTGGAAAATTGTACACTTCCCTTTAGAGTGACCAAAAGGTGTCAAAAAGGTATATTAAGACAAAATGACAAATATAACAACATTGAGACATGTATTATGACCTCATTAATGACCATATGACTAATTCAAACCTAGGAGGCCTTATGACATGTTTGAAAATGCAAGGTGGTTTGACCAAATTTTACTTGGTGTTAAATTTAGTCAACAGTTATCACTCAAAAATTATAACCATTTAAAATTTATCCTTCACTCAAATGTGTTGATTTTAGTTTTACATGTGCTTTAATTTGAAATTTAATATATTTAATTGTACCTCACGGTATAACTATGAAAAAAAATTAGTGAATTTTCTGTTACCCATCTAGAGGGTTACTACATAGAATCTATATATACCCAAATATTAGATTGGGGGAATGTTCATGGCACATGGTCATTTCCTTTCTCATATTTTCACTAGTTTCATATATGGAGTGGAAATAATTTTCATTCTATACAATATATACACCAAAGTTATATCATAGTATCGTTTACACCATTTTTTGCACTAGCTTTGCCAAGTTTTACACCAGAAATGAGCCTTATTTCATATATAATGGTTAGTTCACCTTTTGCACCAAAAAAATCCATTGGGATTCATATAATTAATCCAAACTACCTCACCACTTTGGGTATTCAATGATGGAGTCAAGCACACCTTGAGTGTTTAAGCACAATATCTTTTCAATGAAGATTGGGGCATGTATAGGCAAATCCAAGCTATTCAATGAAGTACACATCTCTAAAGTTCCTACCCTCTCTAGTCATCAAGTTTTTATACCAACAAAAACACAATGGCTCACATGCCTAATCAAATGTATTCATTCCTTGTTATTTTATATATATATATATATATATATATATATATATATATATATATATATATATATATATATATATGCATGACGCACAATTCAATATTGTGGCCTACATTCAAGATTTTTATTCATAGGTAATTTTACGTATGCACTTTTATATTTTTACTTTAGTAATTTCTGTTTTTTGCATTACTATAATAAAATGAGGTGAATGTAGACACACAAATTAATATTAAACCTTAAATAATGTACTTATGACCATTCCTTATAATCACTTCGATCGTGCCTCATTCCATAGTATTTTGAGTGCCTTTCTTTCACTTTGTATGTGGATGAATCATTCTTATAAGCCACAAATGATCTCAAAATGTCCCTATTCCTCATTCAAAATAACTCGATATTATCCCCTAACTACTCCATACTCCTAGATCAACTATCTTTGATCCTCATACAAGGCCAATTCATTTGGAGTATCTTAGTCCCTAATCATGTCTAGTTCTATCGATTACGTCCTCCTGTTAAATAATGGCTAGTTTCTCAAATTAAAACTCATGTAATGGGTCATCCCACAAGCGTCACATCCCAATTTATATCTAATCTAAATAACCTATTTGATCTATAGATTATTATGGTTGATTAATTGATTAACTAATATTTGATTAAGCTTGATAACATATGTTGATTATAGGACAATTTGTCTTGCTTAATATACATGATTAGTTTGTTAAAAGTTAGATATAATTTTATATTTAGTATATTGTGATCATGTTTGATTATTATACTGCATTATTTTATGGATATAAAGATGTTTCGGGATAACTACCTTCATTATTATGAGGTGGATATAAGACAGATTATTTCCTCAGCGTATCACAGAGGAAAATACAGATGTGCAGACGTCAAAGTAAAGCCTCATGAAATGATCATTTGGGCTCAAAAATTGCAAAGGATCTCTAGAATGAACACACGAGTGCCAAGTGGCATGATCTCGAGAGCAGAATCAGATCTAACGGTGAGCAGGGAAAGACAAAGTTAGTGGGTCACAACAAATCAATGACACGTGTTTAATCACGTTTTTAGATCACTGGTGGACAGAGGTTAAAGAAGTCAGTGGATCTAGAAAGCAAATGCATAAGTGACAAGTGGCACAAGTGTGTTAGACTAGCTTAGATGAAGACGTTGGGAGATGATAGAGAATGAATTCAAAAACCCTTTCACACATCACATTTATATTTATTGATTGTATTGTTTGATAAATAGTTATAGTATGTTTTGTTTTACATTTAGATCACTGATGTGTTCTTTATGATTTTTCTAATTTAGTAATCTTACGTAGCTCATCTTGTTTGACTAATTTTTTGGATAAATGAGTGAAATTATTTATGTTTACTTGTCTCACTGCCTCATTAAGTATGGTTGTATAGTATAACATTATGATGTTGTGACAGATTCTATAATTATTACTTGATCTATAGGATTTAATTAATAATAATAAATAAATATTATTATTATGATATTATAATGTCAAAAGATAAATAGAATTATTTTAAAAAGATATTGTATTTGATTAAATATTTGACTAAAGGATTGATACACATAATATATACTAGATACATGAGTATATTGATTTTAATTAATTAATGATTTTAGAAAATCATTGTAATTGCTATGTGTGTTTGAGGATAACATTTCAACATAAAACCATAGACTTGTAATAACTATTTGAATTACCATGTCATATAATCATTATTGTGTTTGGTTGATGGTCGTTGCATGGGAATACATTACTTATTGACTAGTTGATAGCCTTTGCATGGAATAAGACATAGGGATTATGTGACTTATGGTTTAGTTGGTCAATGATTGTTTGTCTAAGTCAATATCATGAGGATTTTATAAAGAATATAATATGATTATTTAGGGATTCAAGAGAAGCATCAAGATGATTAGGGTTTATAATCATCCATTAACTTTGGTTAAGCATCATTTTGGATAAAATTATGGAGGTGACTGTGTTTGCATGGTGTCAAACTATGAAAGTTAGTTGAGCTATTTGGGCATGCATTTTTTGAGTGAATTTAATATGTCATTAAAGGTGGAGAAGTGAAAGGCAAGTAGGTGGATGGAAAAAGAATAAAAAGAGAAGAATGGAGGTTGTGAATAGGACAACTCATGGCATACAGAGAAGAAGAAACAAAAGGAGGAGAAGAGGTGAACAAGTGCAAGAAAAAAGAACTTGCTCAAAATTATTTGATATTCATACATTTACCAAGTTTGTTTTGTAATTAAATTTTTGTCTAAAATATTGAATGGATTTTTATGAATGTGTTTGGTTACTAGGTTTCTTGTTAGAATCTTAGAAATAATGGGTTGTATGTGGAGCCCTGCGAAAGGTTTGGGCTCCACATAACCCCACATTCAAACCAGGGTAACATGGGAAGGTTTGGATAGAGCCATAGAGTTGGCCATGGTTATTTTATACTTGTATGTAATTATGTCCTAAAATCCTCTTCCAGTATGAAAAACTCTGTTTATTATTGGAAAATTATTCTCATTGGGTATATGCGTGTTGGTTCGAAGCTAATAGATTCAAATCAGTTAATTATATATTCATTTTGAGTATTTAGAATAAGGTTAGAAACTTTAAATAGTATATATGTTCAATTGTGTATACATGTATTTAGATTTTAGGTTTGATGAATGAATTATTTATACAATTTGAAATGTGATGATATTTATATATACATAGATATATACATATGTATGTACTCAATCTAAACTGATAAAGTATATATACATATCTATATATTTTTAATATACACATATTGTTTACTATATCTTGATTCTTAGGGATTTAATATGTGACCACACATACACACACACACCTACAATCGATAGACAGACTTTAATATGGCTGTATGTATTATATTTAAAAAGATGAAGTTATTTGTTTGGGCAAATTAGAGGATATGGATTCGATTGGTTTTATTTGGATTTAGATTCAAAATAAATTATACATTCAGGGCATAAATTATAGTTTAAACTTTAAGTTATGATATGAAATCCCATATTATTCATACTTGTATATTTATGGATTTTGGGAATTTATTGTGTAATTACTTTGTGTAACCCGGGTATGGGTAGATGATTAATGCGACTATAGGGTATAAATTTGGCTTTATGCAATTATATATACCAGTAAACTGTTAAAGGATTAATGGCAGAGTTTAGTTATTTATTATGATTACGAACTTTGCATATACTCGTATATGATTGTGTATGGTTGTTATTTGGTTGAACTGCATAAGATTTGCTTAGTCCATAGGGGGACTAGGTATATGGGTTCAATTGCATGTTTGCATTGTTTTATTTGGACAAGTCTAATATGTTATAAAGAATAACTGAGTGGGGTATTTAACTGAGTATTGTTGATTGTTTTATTAAACAAGGCCCGAGTTGGGTATTCGGTTGTGTGTTGTTGGTTGTTTTATTAAACAATACCCAAGTTGGCTAAAGATGATTGTGTTCTTATATTTTCTCATATGAACTAAACTTAATTGGAAAAACTTGAATGATTGATTGGAATCAATTAAATAAATAGTTTTGATAAATAAAGGAGTAACTGAGTTTAATTTATATAAATATGTGTGTTTTATTTATCATGAGCAAATGGAATTTCTTAGTTTAATGAAAAAGGTTATGGAGCCTTTGTTTATGAATTGACTGTATACTTAACATATATATTATACTCTAAGACGAATGACAGTGGATGTCATCTTAGTAGTGTAATGTATATAACAAAATATATGTATGTATGTATGTATGTATGTATGTATGTATATATATATATATATATATATATATATATATATATATATATATATATATATATATATATATATATATACAAGTGTGTGATAAATGTCATTATAATAATAGTGAGTAAATTATGCTTGTTTATATTTGGTTAATATAAAAGTATTAGAATATTATATTTAAGAGTTAAATATAAAACATTTAAGATATTTTGAACTGGCTATTGTTATATTTAGAATATGAACAATTTATTAAGCATGCATTATAATATTATTTTGTGGAGACATAATATTATAAGTTGTTTAGTGGTTAAAGCAATTGGTAGTTTAGATAATCATTACCCAGATGGTATGCTATATTTAGGAGTATTTTTAGATTTTCTTTATTATTTGTAATAAACTAGATGTATGGATTCAAATCACTTAATTTGATGGACTAAATGAATGTATGTGATATTTATGTACTTAGCATAATTTTAATTAGCTAAAGTGAAATATTATGAATGAAACTATTGGTTTCTATGTTATTATTTATTTTATCAAATCTCGCATTCATAACCCCAAATAAGCACTGGACATATTCTATTAGCTTAATGAGGATCATTAATGTAAGATGAGGTATAATCCAATCAAGTGGTGTGTCTGAATTTGATTGATCCCAAAGATCATTTATTATTGAAAACTTTGATCAAAGTAATATTTAATAAACATTATCATTTTGTATGTTCATATAGTTTTCATATTTGTGTGATATCATATTAGAATAGATCTCTTTATGGTATACATTATTTATTAGATGTCTTCAACACACGGGTTCTAGTTTGTTACTCTAGATTATTGCACCATCATTATCTACCCATATGTGAAGGGAGGTCCATCCCCTTGCTTAGGAGATAGTGTAGGGGATCTATGGCCATGGTTGGTGTGAAAAAATGCTCGAATGATGCTCTCCCTACCAGCTGGAGTACTATACTTGAGACTACACTTAAGATTACATAGTGATACTTGAGTCTTGGAGACTTTTGAGAAATGGAGACTCTTCTCAAAGTAGATTTATATCATGTTTTATCATTTGAGATGTTTTTATGCATTATTTAAAATTTTATCATTAATATATTATACTTCTACAATAGTGGTTGTAATGTTATATCAGTCATGGTTGAATTTATGCTATTTTATTTATGTTGAGATGAAGTAATTATTGTTGTTTCAGTATTATTCATGATTTCTATATTTGTTCATGGTGATCCTTAGCTAATTGGATTATCTATAAACATTTATGGTTAACTAATTTAATACAGTTAGTTAAAGATCATTAGTTAGGTTTCTTGTGGTGAAATTTATATGTTGAATGTGTGTATTTAATTTAAAAAAATCTATTACAATATATTGGTAAAACTCGATGGGATTGTTACAATAGGTTTATCAAGTCCCATATGAAAGAATTCCTAATTGATCACTATAAATCCATAATTTCAATTTATTTTACACACAAGAGGATCACACATGGAAAATCACTAGAACATCTAACTACACATTAAGATAAAAACATTTATTTTTTCCAATACATAGTCCATACAGCCTTTGTAGCCCTAAGCTAAGTCTGCATACACTTCCAAAGTTCACAAATCACATCTAAAGCACATAAATACACTAGAATTACATAAACAATTAACATTAAACTAGTCTTTCACACACACCACTGAAGTATGGAAGAACTACATGGAGTTTGATCCCTCTTCAGATATTGGTATGTAGGCAACACTCAACACAGGGGTGTTTAGGTCTTACACAACTTTAATCACTAACTCATTTATACCATTTTATCCATTTATTATTTTATGGTCAATTAAACTAGGGTTACAAGTGAATAAGAAGACACACAGTGGTTCTTGCAATAGATAGAAAGCTTGTACATAGTCTAAAAGAACACGATGGTTAAGTGAACCTGTCATATCAATCACATAGGACAAATCCTCAGCAGACACTTGTGCACCATAAGGAAAATAATGCTCCTCACCTTTGTCCAAATCTAGTGGCCTTGTCCTAGATCTAAGTGAAACATTATTCCTAATTCATAATGTTATCATAGAGCCTCCTAGCGAGTTTTATAGTTTTTATCTCAAACTTGCACTATCTAATTTATAGCTAAGTAGTTTGTCTTTGTTATTTCCCTTTTAGAATCTTTCCAATTTTAATAAGTTCTAAATCAATTTGTATCATTTATTACATATTTTTAGTATTCTAATTTTATGCATAAGTTTTTATAATTATGTAAATTAATTTGTATATTTGCCAAATTTGATAAACCACTTGAGCATATTGTTTTTCATTTCCTTGTCAAACCCCCTAAAATGATCTTCAATTCCAAACCATTTTTTCTCCATGAAAAACATGAAGACTAAAATACGATTTCAATCTGCATTTTTTTCAGCAAAAAATTGAAAAATATATATTCATTTTACTTATGGTTATTGAAAATCATTTGAGACTCTATGTCGAATTTCGATATTTTTAGAAAAAAAAAACATGTATCAATCATTAATTCCAACATGCACACTTTCTTCTTGTGTTTATCTAATGTAATTTTTTTCTTTCCATACTACCACATTGCCTTGAACACTATTAAATGAAATCATTGAGAAGGATTTCCACCGAAAATAAGAAATGTCATTATATATTGCTATGTATGGAGTAAATGATGAGCATTAAATATGGATTTATTAGCATTTACATATGCAAAAAATTATTAACACCCTAATAAAATGAACATTATACAACATTTACATAATGAAATTACTTAGATAATTCACACTAATGGAATAATATATCATAGAAATATGAGCAAAATAAGCATATCCACAACAATAATTTATGAAAGAACCAAATACTTGATAAATATGATTGAGCCACTTCGAGGGGGAAACTTCCACAAAAATGTAGTAAGAATAGAATTCACAATATCTTGATCAAAGACTAACCACTACCTCCTCTATATACTCTACTTAGGCTACAGTTACTCCATAGGCCGACCCTACTAACAATATAAGAATCCTAGAGAAATGTGACAAGATAATTAAATATTTTAATCACAAAATTCTTGGGACTATCATATTCTTCATTATACATTCCATCTACATGGATGTTCAAATTTTGAATATGTCACACTTTGAGAGCTTTGAATTGAATAAATAGAAAGGAGCTCATAGAGTTCTTGATATTGGTATGGAAAAGTCCAAGACTATGAGGAGGTTCAAGTGTGACACATGGTGCGTATTCACAATCACATAGCATGCGTGACTTTATAGAGTTAATATTTTTTATTTAAAAAAATATGAAACTATCAAGGTTTGTGGAGATGACACATGGTGCACTACTATTGATTTGGGCTCATAGATTATATGCGACTTCCCATAGTTTATATTTTTGGTGCGAAAAATTCCATGACTGCAACAATTCATGGAGATGACACATGGTACTATACAATCACTTGAGATCACAATTTTTTCAAAATCAATTTACATTGACAATAATTTCACACAATTTATTAAGTGTAGCATGCACATCTCAATTATCACTACTTGTTTAGTCACATAGACTCTACTTACATGGACTGCCTCGCAATGTTTTCGAGAACTTTGTGATTTCATGTCCAAGTCTTTTATGCCACATATTTATTTTTATTTTTATTAAATATATGCATATTAATAAATTATCAGAGTACAAAGTAGGCATGCATATTTTAATGTGCAGTTGATTTCTACAAACTTCCTTATAGGCTAGCTCTAACTTGCAATCTCACATTTCCTTTCACCGATTTTTAAAACTACATGATCTTGAGTTGATTACAGAGCACCATGTGTCATTTCCATAAATCCTCATAGCCACAAAAAGAATTGTACCAAAAATATCAACTCTGCAAAGTTACGTACAATCTATGACTTTGAATTAGTAGCAGAGCACCATGTTTCATATCCATGGACCCTGGTAGCCATAAATTTTGTTGCACAAAAAATATCAACTCTGAAAAGTTGTGTATGCTTTATGATTTAAAATCAATAGCAATGCACCATGTGTCAAACTTAAACCTCCTTGTAATCTTGGACTTTGTTATAGTAATTCCAAGAACTCTATGAGATCCTTTCTACTCTATAACTTAAAGATAATCACAATGAGTCACAAATAAATTCATGGAGTCCTTGAAAACATTGTTTGTAGAAGTAAAGTCTATGAGACTAAACCTATAATGATAATAGAGACTCGCACATCACACTTAATAAAATTCTTAAAAGTATTACCAAAGTTAACCGAATGCAATTTTATTAAGATGCTCATGAATTTTCAAATATACGTCATAAAAAATAGTTAAAGAAACATCATACAAATCTAAAATGGATTTTAACATGAAAAGAGTTGGATAGATATTTAGTAGTGCACAAACACATGATTTTAGACTCTACTTAGATCAAACCAGGTCTGCAAATATATGTTTGAGAATTTTCAACCAATATTCATTTATGAACAAGTAAAGTCTCCATTTTCAAAAAATGGGGCATCTAAGTCGCAATAAAATACTTTCAAAGCATTCACCAAGAACAGATCCGAGCCTCGAGAAGAAATATGTTAAAAGGATGGATGCGAGATTTACACCTGTTTGCCATCTATGTGAAACACTCATTTTTTTTTAATTTTGCTGGCAAATGTCATGACGAATGAGTATTCTTGCTAAAAGTCGCAAAGTTATTGGGAGTGTCAAAGTTATTTGCTATTCATTCTAACTACTGTGATTGGTTGTTTGTAATGTGACACACATCATAATACTGTGATTGCTTCAGAGTCATGATGTGGACACAACCTCATAGATGAAGTTCGGCACTACGAGGAAATCTGATTATGGCATATGGCATCTTGTCATATGGAATATGCACAACTCTGCAGGGTTGAGATTTTTGGTACAACAAATTTTGTGGCTACAAAGGTGCAATTGATTTTGGGATCAAGGTACAAAACTAATTGTTTTTTTTTTTTTTCTCCACTATTTAATTGTTTATTTTTTTTATTATAATATTTTCATTATTTAATTTCCAACATTATTTATGTTTTATATTATTGTTAATCTTAAAATATTTTCTATATTGCTTATATTTATATTTTGTTATTTTTTTGTCCTGTAAGTTGTTACAATATTTATTGTGATGCCATTATATGTATTAGTTTTATCTTTTTTTAGAGTTATAGGTTTCTTAATAATTTTTCTAAAAAAAATATTACATTAAAGTAATACAAGTTTTTTTCAAATAGCAAATTACAAAAAAAAAAAATTCAAAAGAAAGAATCGAACAAATTATAATTGAAGAAATATATAGATGAAATAAACAACAATGATCTAAAATTGCACAAGTACTCCACAACACATGAAAACATTAATAATATTTGTATTAAAAAATATTATGTAAAAATTTTGAATCTTTTTTTTCAAAATGATATACATAAAAAAATATTATAATTTTATTCTTTTTGAAATCTAATTTTAAACTTGAATATATGCTCCATTACATTTTTTTATTTTTTCTAGTGTTTAACAATACATACAAAAAAAATATGACATTCTGTAAAATTGTAAGTTTTACATTCCAAATTTGTATGATAGATATAATTTAATTTTAAAAAATAATCTATTATATATAGAATTTTTCATTTAAATGTTTTATTATAATTTTACTTATTTGAAAAGAAAATTTTTATCATTTAAAAGTCTTGAATAAATGATGTTATATAAACTGTAATTTTGTTTTGACAATCTATAATTTTAAGAGCAATAGTGTTTCCACAATCCATGATAATGAATATCAAAGGGTAATTTCTTGAATGAGAGAATCTGCTAAATCCCAGCTACTTTCACCAGCTAAAGTCTTTACAATATAAAATGACATTTAAACCTTAAAGGGAGGAATAATGATAAAATGCGACAAATAAAAATAAAAATAGATTAATTAAAAATAAAAAACACTGAACAAAAGCATGCTATAAACCATGAAATGTCAAGGCAACAATATTAAGTAGAGAAGTAAGATAACATACTATATATGTAGTAATATTCGTACTATTACAAAATTGATTCACATATTCATGTACATTGTGATTCACATTTTTTTGCCTTTATTTTCAGTGCAACAAGAATGTTGACAGTGTCATCAACGAAAATCAATTCTTTAAAAGCCATATACGTGCTCATGAGCCATCTCCAGTGCTTTGTACATTTTCTGCTATAGAAAGGACTTAGCATAATGTAGTTGACTTCACTCACAAAAGTACATGTCATTCCATGTTCTATTACCAAATGGTTGGTAGTTTTTTATTGCCCTACCAAAATCTCATCAATGTGTTAGCAATCAGGGCGTTAACCTCTGTGTTCTCCTGTCTAATTGTGACCAAAAATTGTCACTTTTCCACTATTTATCTTCTAGAAGCAAAAGACGCTCGTTCCTTATGAATTGTGGGATAATTTTTGAACGATAATCTAAGTACAAAAGGGTCATTGCCATTTATTTATTAAATAAAAATGACACAAATAAGTCACAAACTCTAAAAGATGATAATTGAAAAATGCATGGCAAAACATATTATTTGTATGAACGAATTTGATGGTATCAGCTCTTGAACCTACAACCAAGGCTCTGATACCACTTGTCAGGAACCTAGAACAATAAACTTGCTTCGATGCCTACTTAGTCAGGATCTTGCTCCCTCAATAAGAGCACAAATATGATTACTCTGTATAAGCAACTAATCACGGAATTTAACCAGAAATATAAAGTAACTAGAAATATGAAACAACACAGAATATGAGAGACAATACACTATCTTGTATTAATATCATACAAAAGAACATACAATAAAGAAGATGCCACTTCTTCTTCTACCTCTAAGGCTTGCCACACCCTAAGGACTTCTTCTCTCTCTCTCGGTCCCAACAATCAACTCCAATACAGAATTGATGTTCACCTCTACTAGCCAGTATCCTTCACTGCCAGTATTCTAGTGCTCCACGCACTCCAAGTAGATCTCCTGCTCTTTGCTGCTACCTGCAAATAACTAGACCATACTCACCATGTAGATGTCTCTCTACACCCCTGAAGAACCCTTGTCTTTGCCTCACCAAGTCCTTATGATTCTTCAACCAGTACCCCGGTGGATCTTCTCCAAGAACTTGCACAACCTGCAACTCTCTCTGATCATACACTCTCAGTACCCCTATTGGTAACTAGGAGGAACACACCATGGCTCTCTTCTCTCAGAAGGAGCTTATTTATGCTCTCTTACTCTCTAGCACCCTAGTTTACAATACAACCCATGAGTCCATATATAGATCTCATGCTTACAATAATTAGACTATCTTAATTACAATAATTAGACGCGCAACTCAAGACTACAACTAGCCTTTGACATGCAAACAAACAGTCCAAAAATAGACTCTCTGGGATCAACATGCAAACTGCCTGTTCACGCACAGGCTGCCGACGCCGGCACCTCCATGACCGATGTCGGCCGACTAGTAACCGACGCCGGTTGGTTCTTCGCTGCTATCTGACTAACGTCAGTTGATCAGACCGACGCTGGTTTCCCTGCAACTGACTTTGCAACTCTGCATCCTCCGTAACTTCTCCTGTTTGCATCTTGGTGAAGCTTTTAGCTCCACAACCTAACAGAATTTGCACTCAATTTATAGACTATTGCAATGGGACAACTAAGTGGCAACAACATAATCAATATGTTAAAAATATTAAATTTGTATGGCAAAGGTCAAAGACATTTCACACAAGTTAAAGGTGAGGATATTTCATGGCAATTAGAGCCTCGATCTTGATTCCCTGATCTAAAATTGAAACATAAATGATGTTAATTTCATTTATTTTGATGTGACCAAATTCTATCATCTAAACCTTAAAAACAACGTCAAGCATTAACACATGTAATATATTGATATTAAACTTACAGTTGGCAGTTTAAACTTTAAACATTCTTTGCATAGTTATCCGATCAAAATTAGTTATATTCATTATTAATATTATTAAATGACAATTATAAAACCCAGGGACTCCATTTGAGTTTAGCGCAACATGAATATCCAAAAATAAAAAATATAACATTTGTTTTAATATGTAATTAACAAGCATCACTATCCATTGTTAATTCATTACCTTTTAAAAGACGTGATTTGACAAAACCTTGATTTCGAGTTTAATTTTTCTAACAAAACACATGCATCATCACCAACTAGATAAAATGCAGATCTTTGGTTCTATGACCGAAATTGTTCAAAGAACACCACATGTTTATAGAGAACTATAAAGGTTACTTATTCTTTATCATTTAATTCTTCTCTCAACGAAAAATTTACAGGAACAAATACCATCCCGCAGGGACTTGACATTCCATACCCTTATTTTATAAACAAGATATATATATAATAAACAATTGTAACATTATATTTCAACTTGGCATTCCATACCTATATTTTATAAACAAAATACATATAGTGAACAATTATAACATTATATGTCAAACATAATAGAATTTTTTATTTTGTTTAAAGAATATATTAATGTTTCTTTCATCTAATAATGAGAGGTTCTTGTATGTTTATGTATAGATACTTTATGACCTCAATGTGAGAATATATTAACTCGTAATTGCCTCAAAAGTGCAAGTTATATCAGAAGGGATGTAATTGTTTTGTGTTCATAAAACTCTGCTTTCTACCCTCCACACCTATTCCTCCCCACATTGCTTTGCCATCCCTTCCGCTTTCTCCCCACCACTTGTTGCCCGCAACCCATTGCCCAACCCACCTCCTTGTCCACCCACCTGTTCTGACCCACCCCATTGTCCATACCTCCCTGTCCCTTCCTTCACTACCACCATTGACCTTCTCCCCATCTCCTCCCACTCCCATCCACCTCCCTCTCCCACACTGTCTCCGCCCCACTCCACAGAGCCCTCCCTCTGCCTACACTCCCATCCTCCACTTGTCCCCTTAGCTATGCCCACCACCCTCCACGCCCACTCCTCCACACCACGCTCCACCATCCCGTTCATTCTCTCCCCAAAACCAATTTCTCATGGCCCATCTCTCAACCCACCTCCCCATCCACCCTATTGTTGCACCCTGCTCCGCCTTCCTTCTCCCCACTGTCCAAAGCTCCCTACCTGTGCCTTTCTCCACTACGCCCACCTAGACTTCTCCCCATCTCCTCCTACTCTCATCCACCTCCCTCTTCCCTACCATCTCCACCCCACTCCACGGAGTCCTCCCTCTGCGTGCACTCCCATCCTCCACCCATCGCCTTTTTACCCCCACCGTCCTCATAACTATATGTGAAGGACGATATTAACTGTCAAACTTGTCGACTAAATTAGAATGAAATAAAATGACGTATTCACCTAGTATCCCTCAATAAAAACTTCTTTGACATAATTAATATTTATAGTAATTCATTGCAAGCAATCCCATGAATTGTTTGGAGACTATAGATACAACAACCGCCTTGTCTCCGCCGTCCCCTCCCCCAATCAAGAATAGGACCCTGCTCCACAATTGACGCCTTTCCCTTACAAGGGATGTGACAAGTCTTCCACATATTAATAAAAAAATCATTCATATGAGCGTACGTTGTACATTCAGGGCAACTGTGATGCATCTGGCCGACATAATCAAAAGTGAAAGACCATTACACCAAGTGCGGAGAAACCTGGGCCGTTGATGTGATACAGTTGGCCGTCAGAGTCTAACCCGCACATCCAGGGTCCATTGAACGAGCCAATCAAACCCAAGCCTCGGACATCTACGAACGTACGTCAATAATGTAGCCCACAAAGCATCAATTCCATAAAGATCAACCCTCTTTCCACCAGATTCCATGGCTCCTCCACGCACAGTTTCCTTTTGTTCCATACCGCTGCTCCTGCTCTGACTTCAACATTCATGGGCTATGGCCCAACATGAACGATGGATCCTGGCCCCAATATTGTGCCCCCTATCACCACTTCAATTTCTCCGAGGTATTTAGTTTTTTCTTTATTTATTCTATGCAACATTGCCCTCAAGTGGGTAAACAGAACGGTATTTATTGAATTTACAGTGAACTAAGACCCTCTTGCCCAGTGATAAATTTAGATTGTCTAGGTCTATTTTGATATAAAAGGTTGCTTTAGGCTTTAGCTTTAACCGTTCTGATTGATATAAAATAATTTTTGCATGAAGTTTCATTTCTGCAGTGTGCTCTTGCAACATCTAGTTCTGAAATTGTTTGCTCCTTATTGCAATTTTCTATGGAAATGTTAATGAATGGGATTTACAGGGAAAAAAATTATTAAGTTGTGGATTGGAGGTTTAATCCTTACATGATTTTTTTCAAAGCAATTGATTTTATTCTCTGTAAGAGTGATTTAGAGGAAACTCCAGATTTAGCAGAGCTAAAGAGTCAATTAGTGTTGAGATTTAAAGAGGGTACATGCTATCCATGAGCGAATCCATTTCTATATGTGGTATCATGATTGAGGAGGTAATTAGTTTGGAAAATGTAAAATTATTTTTCTTCTATATCTGGCTATTATTTCCACATTATAAGAAATAAATTTGAAAGTTTCTATCCATTAGACGTTCAAACACAATCAAATATTTGCTAACAAATCTGAAATCTGCTTTTTAAAATAAAAAATAAGGGCAATAGGTATGCTATGATTGATCTCTACCAGTGATTTGGGCCAAGAGAGCTATGCATGTCACATCTCGCTGCTTACTTCATAATTTGCATTCATTTTACCATTAGAATTCTGCATTTACTTTGCTTTCCATCGGGACTTCGCCCGCTAGGGCAGCCTTATTTAATGGCCACAGCTCAGATTTGCTCTCGTTATGATCAATGATCTCTAGAAGGGGTTATGGAATCATGTCTCTATGACATGCTTCCATTAATATGCCCCCCACGCCTCCGTCGCACCCTATCCATCGCCCTTGCCCCCGCCCCTTTTGAGATGAGAGGGAAAAAAAAAAAAAGGATAGTCACCTTATCTCAAAAGGATAAGATATCTATGTTGTATCTATGTGAATCATGTAGTAAAGATGCATATACTAATATCATGTTGAAGAAGATATATCAATGAAGCTCTCAGTGTGTATATATAACAAACTCTAAGATGGATGATGTGTATAATTGCAACATTTAGAAGACAACAAGCTCAGAAAATAATCAAACGCAAACACGAGAGTATTCAAATGTCACACAAAGAGGGGTCTAAGGAGACTGCAAACACGTGGCATGTTTAAATGTTGCACACTCAAGGGGAAGACATGTGCAAATGTCCACATATCAAAGATACAAGCAAGATTCAGGGCACTGTGGCCAATAAGCAAAGAACATGTTTAAATGTTCCATAAGCAAAACAACGAAGCAAACAAGAAGTACACTCAAATAAGTCAGATGAAGAGATGAAGTAAATGAAATAGATGCAACTAGTATAAGTATGTCATACTAGTACTTGCATACTTATGTTAGCAAAATGTCATGTAGAATAGCATATCATGTACATTGTGTAAGATAGAAACATGAGTATATGTATGTGTAAATATCTTTATAAGCTTAATGTGATAATGGAAATGATCATAAAACAATAGAACACGTGTCAATCATGTTCATATAGAAGCAAGATGCCCCCAACGTAGTGTGTCACGTGAGAAAAAAAAAAAAAGTCGAACATTTGCATGCTCATGTATCATATATGCTTGTATCACACTCAAGTACCCGTGAAACATATGTGTGTATAGAAATGATATTTTATCTACTAACATAAAGTAAACAACTTTTACAAAAGCTAGTAAACATGTGAAATGCTATTTTTTTTGTATTTTTGTTTTATTTAAATGTCTTTGTATTTTTTTGATTTTTTTTTTTTTTTTAATTTTAAAATTTGATTTAAAAGAGAGTGCTAGCCATTGATCCCATCTAAGGGATGCTCAGAGGGTGTTCTATACTCTATGTATGGTATAACAAATTGGTCATGTTTTTAAAGATCATGTATATGTGCCAAATCTGGAATTGGAGAATGTATAATACTCTATGTATGCCTCATAGGACCCTATGGTCATGAGGTAATAGTAGAAGGTATAGTGATTCATGGAACCCATTGTTCAATGTTTTATGAATCTCTTTGTGTAAATTGGGTCTTTGTACATAATTTGAAACATGGTGCTTTGTTGTAAATAACTAGCTAGGTTGTGGAGATGTAAATGAGGATCTCGAAGAGTTGACTATAGATATCTAATGCAATGTCCTCTCAATTATCAGTCTCCTAGGAAAGGGGATTGTATGTTGCTTACCCTTTCACACATGATTAACCTTGATAGGTTGTATAATTAGTTGTCATTAAACAAATTTTACCTATTGCAAAGAATATTCATATTGAATCTCTGAAACTGTAATTAGTTTGTTGCCATGAATATATTTAAGACACCCATGTACTGTGAAAGATACTGCATGGAGCTTATAAATCCAAAATCATCCCAATAATATATCAAAGACTCTTGTATGTGGTAAAACTAAAAATGTTGTGGTCACATGTGGTAAAACTAAAAATGTTGTGGTCACATGTGATGGACCAACCTATAAAGGTAAATCAATCTCACAAAAAACCTATTGTGTCTTTTTATTGAAAAAATTTACTGTTATAGTCAAAGGAAATAAATCATCCCATGTGTATCTCAAATGTGTGAGCAATATTATGGTACATCCATTCTCACTAGAATTGTTATGAACCATAACACTATGTATGGGCCAATGATCAATATGTGCCCTGATAAATAAAAAATGAATATCTAAGACATCATTCATAATTTTATTCTCATCAAATGAAATAAAAGGTCTATGAACCATATGAGGTATCTTGCATAAAAGTGTACCAATAATCTCAAATAATGAATACCCATAATGTGGTGGAAGATGATGTGCATGATATGCCATTTGCACTTTCGATGTTTCCTTAGAATGATCATGTAATGGATTGATGAATATTTTTTGATTTTGATGATCATTAGGTTATGATCCTAAATCTGTTGTAGAATCTTAAAAGGTGAATAGATCACTATCAATAATATCTTGTATCTTGTGCTTCAATTTAAAAGATATGCTAGTAAAATGCCACATACATTGGTGATAGTCACAATAAGCATTGACATCATATCTTTTTAGTAAAAATCGATTCGTATCAACCACCATAAGAGGAGGGAGAGATATGAGATGACACTTCACAAGCTTCAGAAGTAGCAAAGTTAGATACTGATGTAATTATATAAATTATTTTTTAGGTGAATTGGATAAATTAAGCCAATTAAGTTATTGCAGTCCATTGTATTAACTGTGGTGGTTGTTTCCATTTTAACCTCAATATGTTTCACCTTATAGCTTGGTTTGATATGAAACTTTGTATTGGATGTAATCGGTGTGTTTGCTACATAAGCTTGTTCAACGAATTTTCATTTCTCTATCTCGAATAATATGATATAAGTCATCAAAATATTTGAACTTCTTGAATATAATAGACTCATGTAAGGGAGAAAAAAAATTCTTAAAGATATCTTGAATCTCATTATCTATCAATGGATTTGTCATTTTGGTAGGCATTACCTTATACCTCTAGACATTCATTAGTAGGCTCATTGGTTCTTTGTTTGATCTTGAAAATTTATGCATATGACATTTTTTCTATAATGTTGATTGAAAAATATGTTAAAAATTGACCTTTCAAAGGCTTGAATGCTCTTATAGATTATATTGGTAAATCATATAACTATTTCAAAGCATATTCCTTTAGACTACTTGGAAATAATTTGGTCAAAAATTTATCATTTGAAGCATAATCAAGACACTGCATAAAAAGATTGGAGATGTTATTCAAAATCACCTTTGCCATCATATAGTGTGAACTTGAGTGCAATAAAACTAATTGGCAAAGGGTGCAAAGATATCTCAAGTGCTATAAGATTATGCAATACATCTTGTGAATCAATAACATTAGTTGATTTCATAATATTTTGTTCAATATTGGTAACCTTAGCTTCCAAATCTTGCATAACTTGTAAAAGAGTGTGCATGGTAGACCCATTGGGATTTTGGGTTAAAACTTGAGAAATCAACAAAGGGGATGAAAACACCACTTGTGTTGATGTAGGCATTGAAACCAGTAATTGAGTTGAAGTATTGATTGTCCCCATGAAGGATGTAATAGTAATTGTACCATCTAAGAGTTCCCCATGATTAGATGTGGATGTACTAGCCTTAGCACAGTTATTTATTCTTTCTTCTATAACATGTAAGAATGCATTAATTAATTTTTTTATTCGTATTTAAATGGTGAATTACGGTTGCTTTGTCTTCATTTTAAAATGCTCTTTTTTAACATTTTCCATATTTGTTAAATGCAAACAAAAATGTCATAAGTAATAAAAAAAATCAGATCTGTAAATTATTGAAATCATAATTCTTAGAAGGTTGAAAACCCTCGAGCAAGCTAGTAGTCGTATGGGAAGACTTAGAGGTTAGGTTCACCAAATGTTTAACTTTTTTTAAATAAAGATTAATAATGAAAAAGAGTAGCATAATCAACTAAGGAGTCAATTACTCTAAAAAGTTTGTCAATTAATGAATTTAGATTCTAATAATATATTGATAAGAAATATGAAATCTAAGCATATGTTAAATATAAAAAGTACAACATTCAATATTATGATAATAACAATACTAAGGAGAAAATATACTTAACTTATACACATGCACAATTAAATATGAGTAATGTAGATATACAAATAAATTATATGATGATTGTGATCTAGTTGTCAAATTTTGAAAATTAGCTTTCTATCAACATAGACATTTGCATCACGATGTAGTCGATGCTACCATTTGTACTTCAATGCATGTCCTGTACAAAATATTGACAATTGACTAAAATTTCCATCTAGGTCTTTTTGGGTTTTCTGTCACCTTTCAAATTATGTGTTTAGACCACTCGAATGAGGTTTTGATATCAGAGTATATCTCAAATCTAAAACCCTCCTTTAAGGTCTTGTCACCTTGCCAAAAATAGGTTAATGGGCTCACGAAATCGAGCTAGCCTTAAAGATCCCTCTTTCAATGAGCATTGTTTACATAACCAATACTCTGAAGAAGATCTCAGACATATGTAGTTCTCCTCTATGTGTTGGCTTGTGTGTGATCAATGGTTTTAAAATATTATATGTAAGTGCACATAGTAATCTAACTTGTAACTTGACAAATATTTCTCATGGGTTGTTCTTGAATGTTTCAAACCTATAACATGACTACTTCTATGATTGACATTAAAATAGGAAATAATAGGGTAGTAAAACTTGGTTGTGTAATTGATTGAATGAGCTTGAATAAATACCTTTTTGGTATTTTTTAGGTGAGTAATGAGTTGACTTTAACATGTATTTGTACCACATATTTTGAAAAGTTCCTCACAGAAAGGTTAATGAAACATAATAGGTTGACCTGTACATTTTGAAAGATTTACAAATTTGAGTGTTTAGAAGGCATGAACACTTGCATTGGATGATGGACAATAGTATCGATGCTACTATCCAAGTCTGAACGTAATTATCTTAGAACATAGAAGGTTATTGGAGCTCAATAATTGATAGTGAATGATATATATGATATTGTAAGCATAAAGTGGGCTAGAGGTGATTTGGATAATCAAAATAACAAGGTCAAACTATAAGATAAATATTTTGGCCCGGTGAGGTGGCGAATGCAAGCCTATCGGCTACTAGGAAGGTCAAGAATTGAAGGGTAAAGCCTTGAGTGATATTTATCAAGTGTAATAGAGTAGTTTAACATATAATTCCAAAATTAATAACCTACACAACCAAGAGGCAACAAAATAATCAACATTTATAAAATATTAAATTTGTACTGCAAAGGTCAAAGACATTTCACACAAGTAAAAGGTGAGGACATTCCATGGCAATTAGAGCCTCGATCTTATTTTTTTAATCCAAAATTGAAACATAAATGTTGTTAATTTCATTTATTTTAACGTGCCTAGATTCGATCATCCAAAAAAAAAAAAATTAATTGAAAGCCTAAGCATTACAAGGCACTGAATTGCATAGAATGTTAGCATATTTGCCCATATTTCAAGAGTAAATGTACAATGGATTATAATGATGAGTAAACATACATCTAAATCCATAAGCTCCTTTCCTAAGTAGCCACAACTAAGGGGCATCCACGCCATCAAATCACCTAGGGCACGATCTTGGCGTTAATTGCTTAACTCTTCATGGTAGATATCTAAAGGGATTTGTACTCTGGCAGATGGATATAAGCAACCATCATGCTCACCAATTAAACTACAACCCTTTTGATGATCATCCAAACTTGAAAAACAACTTCAAGTATTAAGACATGTAATATATTAATAGCAAACTTACAGTTGGTTGTGCAAAATTTAAACAATCTTTGCATAGTTGTCTAGTCACAATTAGTTATATTCATTATTAATATTATTAAATTAAAAGGATAAAACCATGTTTCTCGTATTGAGTTTATCACAACACGAATATCCAAAAATCCAAAATATAACATCATTTTAATATGAAATTAAAAAGCATCAAAATACATTGTTAAGTCATTGCTTTTAAAGAGCCATATGATTTGACAAAACCCTAATTTCAAGTTTAGTTTTGCCAACAAAACACATACATCATCATCAACTAGATAAAAGGCAAATCTTTGGTTTCAAGACCCATAATTGTTTAATGAACACCATGCATTCATAAAACTATAAATGTCACTTATTATTTATCATTTAATTATTTTATTAGCAAAAAGCTTACATGAACAAATATTATCCCACAAGGACTTAGTATTCCATACCCTTATTTTATAAACAAGATACATATGGTAAATAGTTATAACATTATATCTCGAACAAAATAGAATGTTTTATTTTGTTTAAATAATATATTAATGTTTCTTTCATCTAACAATGAAAAGGCGGTTTTTTATGTTTGTGTATAGAAACTTTAAGACCTCAATGTGAGAATATGTTCATTAGTATTTAGATTAATTAATTGCAAGTAATCCCATGAATTTGTTTGAATATTATAGATCTAACAACCACCACCACCCATTAAGAATAGGACCCTACACAATAAACGCCATGTGTTCAGAATTATAAAGGTCATTTTTTTATCATTTAATTATTATGTCAACAAAAAGTTTACATGAAAAAATAACTATCCCACAGAGACTTGGCATTCCATACCCTTAATTTATAAACAAGATATATATAGTGAACAATTATAACATTATATCTCACCTTGGGATTTCATACCCTTATTTTATTAACAATATACATATGGTGAACAATTATAAAATTATATCTTGAACATAATTGAATGTTTTATTTTGTTTAAATAATATACTAATGTTTATTTCATCTAAAAGTGTAATGAAGTGGCTTTAGTACCTGCTACTAGTTGTGAAAGTGTCTAGTTTTAAAGTGGCTTTACTAGTTTGGAAGACGGATAGGCCAACATAGTGGACCCAAACTCCCAAAGATCTTGAGTCATCGATATCATGCCACATGGCATGATCTTGATAACCTAGCCTGATAAGGTTTGAACAAAGTTTAATGGTCTAATAGTTTCATGGCCTTGAAGACTTGAGAAGTTTCCAAGTGTCAACTTCCTAAAAGGTCGAGACCATGGAAACTCAATCTAATGGTTTAATAGTCATGTGGCCCCGAGGGCCTAGGAAGATGCCACATGGTGACTTCACTAAAGTATAGGACCACAAAGACTCAGGAGACTTAGGAATGGGCTAATAGTCATTATGACCCCTAGGGCCCGAGAAGCTTCCATCTGGTGACTTCTTAGGAGCCTAGGATTACAGAGATAAAACTGATCACAACAGTTCGCAGGACTCAAGGATTTTAGGAGTTTTACTTTTCTATGTTGGGTTGACCGACCTCTGAGCTCCCAAGGCATTTTATTTTTGTAGATAGAGCCAAGATTGAATGTGAGAGCTCTAAATGGTGTAGATCTATCGATCCCAATAGTAAGAGTAATCCATATAAAATTTGGCCAAAGCATGAAGGTATCCAACCTCCACGATAATGCCATGTGGCATGATCTCAGTGGGTCAGAGATCTAGGAGGCTAATGTAAAGGAGCCAAACTCCCAACCATGTCGAGCTCCCAAACTCAGAGGTTGGATGTTGGAAAAGCCAATGTAGAGCTGTAAAACACTTGAAGACCTTGAGTCCTTAAGATCATGCCACATGGCAGGATCATGGATATCAGAGGTTAGAGAGGCCAACGTAGAGGATCCAAACTCCTAAGGACCTTGAGTCCTCAAAATCATACCACATGGCATGATCTTGATAACTCTGCTTAGTGAGGGATTAAACAAAGTTTAATGGTATAATAGTCCCGTAGCCCCAAGGGCCTAAGAAGTCACCATGTGGCGAGTTCTCGAGAGCATCAGACCATAGAGACTTAGTCTAATGGTTTAATAGTCTTATGGTCCTGAGGGCCCAAGAAGATGCCACGTGGTAACTTCCCATGAGCTTTAGAGTCTTAGGAGACTACAAAATGGGCAAATAGTCACATGACCTCGGGGCCTAAGAAGCTGCCACATGGTGACTTCTTGGGAGCCTAGGACCATAGAGACAAGACTGATTATAATAGTTAGCTTAGAGGCTTGACAATTATAATTCTGAACATGTCATTTATGTGGCTGCAAGGAATAGGTTAATATTAATTGAATAACCACCTACATATTGATTGGTAAAAGTACTAGTTTATTTGCAATATAAAAATGTAATTTGGTACTTGAACATTTTTATCTTCAATTATGCATTGGAACTCACAGATCTCGGGAGTTTGACTCTTTTGGGTTGGGCTCTCCAACTTGTGAGCTCCCGAGATCATTCCACATGGCATGATTATGAAGGTCAAATGCTAGAGAGGCTAATGTAGATTAGCCAAACTTCCAAAGATGTTGAGTCCCCAAGGTTGCGCCATGTGGCATGATCCTGATAACCTGATGTAGGGAAGAATTCAACAAAGTTTAATGGTCTAATAATCATGTATCCTCAAGGGCCTGAGAAGTTACCACGTGGCGAGATCTAGAGAGCCTAGGACCATGGAGACTTAGTCTAATGGTTTAATAGTCTCATGGCCTTGAGGGCTAGGGAAGATGCCACTTGCAAACTTCCTGGGAGCCTGGGACTATGGAGTCTCAGGGGACTTCAAAATGGGCTAATAGTCCCATGACCCTAGGGGCTTGAGAAGCTACCATGTGGCAACTTCCCAGGAGCTCGGGACCATAGAAACAAAATTGATTATAATAATTAGCTCAGAGTCCCAATAATTACAATTTTTAACATGCCATTTATGTGGTTGCAAGGAATAGGTTAATATTAATTGAACAACCACATAACTATTGATTTGTAAAAATATTATTTTATTTATAATAGAAACATGTAATTGGGTACTTGAACATTTTTTTCTCTTTTACTCTATGTTGGATTCTCCAACCTCTAACATTTGAGATCATGCCATGTGGCATGATCTCAAGGGCTCACAGCTCTTGATAATTTGACCTTTTTGCATTAGTCTCTCCGACCTACAAGCTCTCAAGATCATGCCATGTGGCACGATCATAGAGGTCAGAACTTGAAGAGACCAATGCAAATTAGCCAAACTCATAGATACATCTACCTCCAAGATCGTGCCACATGACATAATCTTAGTAACCCACTACAGTAAGGAATTCAATAAAGTTTAATGGTCTAAAAATCCCATGGCCCAGAATGCTCAATAAGTCACCATGTGGTGAGTTATCGAGAGCCCAGGACTACAAAGACATAATCTAATGGTTTAATAGTCATGTGGTTTTGAGGGCCCTAAACACAACCTGGGAACTTCTCGAGATCTCAAGACTACAGAGTCTATGGAGACTACGAAATAGGCTAATAGTCCCATGACCCAGGGACCTAAGAAGCCACCATGTGGTGACTTCTCAGAAGCCTAGGACCATAAAAAAATTTGATTACGACAATTAGCTTAGAGGTCCAGTAATTATAATTCTAAACATGTCATTTATGTGGTTAAAAGAAATATGTTAATATTAATTGCAAAACCACATAGTATTGATTTGTAAAAAGTATTATTGTATTTACAATAGAAATATGTAATTGGGTACTTGAAAATTTTTTTATTTTCTACTATGTGTTGGATTCTCTAACCTCCCACCTCCAAGATTGTGCCATGTGGCATGATCTTAAGGACTTGTAGATCTCAGGGGTTTGACCCTTCCATGTTGGGCTCTCTGACTTGTGAGCTCCCAATATCATGCCATGTGGTACTATCATAGAGGTTATAGGCTGGAAAGACCAACATAGATTATCCAAACTCTCAAGGACATCAACCTTCGATGTCATGTCACGTGGCATAATCCTGATAACTCAGTACGATGAGGACTTTAACAAAGTTTAATGGTCCAATAGTCTCGTGGCCCTAAGGACCTTGAGAAGTCACCACGTGGATAGTTTTCAAAGCCTGGGACCACAAAGACTCAGTCTAATGGTTTAATAGTCCCATGGCCCTAAGGCTCCTAAAAGACATCACCTGGTGACTTCTCAAGAGCCTAGGAGCTAATAGTCTCATAACCTCGAGGGGCCAAGAAGTCACCACATGGTAACTTTCTAGGAGCCCCAGACCACAAAGACAAAATTAATTACAATAATTATCTCAAAGGCTCGATAATTACAATTATGAACTTGTCATTGACGTAGTTACAAGGAATATGTTAATATTAATTGAAGAACCACATACATATTGATTTGTAAGAAGTATTACTTCATTTGAAATAGAAAATTATAATTGGGTACTTGAACTTTTTTTCCTTCTATGTTTATTGATAATAGCTTTTTTGAGTTGGTATTGACACCTTTAGTTTTATTTAAGATGTTCTTTAATCATCAAGGAATATTAACATGTTTTTTATCCTTGTGTAGACTAGACATTTGTAAGTTTAATCCATTTTTTACATCAATAAAATGTATGTTAAATTTATATCAAATAAATATATCATTACATAAAAACACAATCATTATATAAAATGTGAAAAAACAAGTAAAGTATTGATAATGTTAGAATTTTTAAAAACTTCTTAAAATTAAAGTAAAATGAAATATAAGATTTAATATATTATCAGACTATAATCAAACAAAAACTAATTTTTTTTCATGTTCATTAACCACAACCAATAAGGTTAATTATCTATACATTTTTTTGACATCTAAAGAGCAAAATGGTATTTTACGATATAATTGAATTCCAAATTATATATGAAAAGAAATAAAATAAAAAAAGTCATTTTCAGACATTATAATCACAATAATCTGGCATTTGATATATAGACTCTAAAATAAATATGTACATGATCAAATCAAGTGTAAAAAATAACAATTAAAATTACATCATTTCAACTTATATGAGTATTTTATCGAAGGTTTTCTACTGCAAAAATGAAACTACAAATCCTTTTCCATAATATCCATAATTAAATCTACCACTTCATCAAAGGCAACTAATATCTTTAATTCCCTTGTCATATCATATACAATCAATAGAGGAGAATAATTATAATCGCACTCAACAACATCCACACCAAATTCAGGATAATTCCAAAATAACTGTGCAGACCATGAACAAAAGCATATACATGGTATTGAATAATGTGAACAAAATTATCTCATCCAAAATATAAAAATTAAAAATATGAAATAATAATAAATTATTAATAAGAAGAAATCAAAGTATTATGAAAATTGTATTAATCTTAATTTGACTTACAAATATTATTTTATAAATATTATGATCTTGGAAAACAAAATAATTATTAATAAAGTGAAAATTAGTGCTCATAATTAATATAGTAAAATTCATTACATTAGTTTAACCTAAAAACTCATATTCTAATTTACAAAAATAAACATAATTTGGATGCTTTCATTTTGACCACGCTCAAATAAAAAACAATGTTATAATTTTAAAATTGAATATTTTAACTACAAAATTGAATAATTAATTTTGTAGTGGAAAATATTTCCTACAAGTTTATGAGTAATTATTTCTTAGTTATAAAAATGACCACATAATCATGTAAACCATAAACAAAAGTATATACTTGGTATTGAATAATGTGAACAAAATTATCTCATCCTTAAAAAATGAAAAAATAAAAAAATGAAATGATAATAAATTATTAATAAGAATAAATTGAAGTATTATGAAAATTTTATTAATCTTAATTTGACTAATTAAAAGTATTTTTCATTTAAATATTAGGAAATTAAAAAGTATATAAGTATTTTTAAATATTAGTGTAGATAATATTTTGTTATTATGTAGCACCTCAATCTTGTACACTTGGCAAACTCATGACCATGGTTGTTCCTCTTAGTTCTACACATGTTTTGCTTTTGAAAGCCTTGTATTTAATTTATCTTATACTCTTTGACCTATTTCTTAGTTTGACCAGTCTTATATTAATGACACAGACATCTCATCATGCCCAAAATGCTTAAAATGTATTTATCTTTCACCTCTGCAAGTTCTAAGCCTATGTCTATTCTCTTTCTCCCTATACACTAACGCCTGGGTCAAAAAGTAACATCAATGTTATTGCCCTAGCCAGCCACAAGTGTCTAATGCCCTAAAGTCATCCAATTTATAAATGAAACATATTATAATGCTCGGCCTAAGTGATTTAATGTGAGTTATCTCTCAATAGATTTGGTATAAATTCAATATCAACCCTCATTCATTCACCACCTACAAAACCTAGTAATTAGACCAAAAGAGCACTCGAGAAGCACTCAAGTTTCCAAAAGCTTTTCTATTGTGCACTATTCTAATATCAGTCAAAGGAACATTCCAATTACAGGTATGAAGCACTAAAAGAACAATCATAAGGTTATATTTTCCAAGTTAATAGTTAGGTCATTGTTGTACTTGTTTTACACATTACATGATTCACACACAAGCCAACACGTAGGAGAGAACTACATGAGTTTGAGGCCCTCTTCTTGAGTATTGGTTATGTAGGCAATGCCCTTTAACAATGGGGTCATTACAAGACAACTCAACGCCATGTGCACACTAACCCATTTTCCCCAATGTCACTTTGAAGATGCAAAGCTAGGGTCTTACCATTTCACTAGGAACAACAGTCCATGACCTAGATCTAAATGCACTAGAGTGAAGACCAAAACTAAAAGTATCCAAGTGGTTGAATCCTATTTCAACAAGTAGTTTGTACATAACACTAACATCAAACTCAAACACTAATATCGATACAACTAGCCTAGGCTTATGTAAGTGTCGAGAGAGTTAGATGCCCTAGATCCAAAATCTAACCATTGATCGAAAATTATATTCTTACCTGCTTCTCACCTATACCAAATTTAACATTGTATTAGCATCAAAAACAACTGCGTACTTTCTTTTATGTCATTTGTATATCTAGCATAACTATACTTTCCATTAATAGTCTATCTTAGTTTTATAAATTTAGTATATAGTACATTTAAATTTAGCACATTAATTGACTTGTTATAGATCTGATATTCACCCTTATGCCCTATCATTTTTATATCCTTAACCTTAACCATTAAATAGGATCCATATGTAAATTAGAGTTAAACATTTAGATAACTTGATCTTTGAACATTAAACCCTAGGCCACTTAGGGTTTTTCTAATTTCTATTTTTTGTTGTCAATCCTTGATTGATAAATTTGGCAATCATGTTTGCCATGTACACATCTCTAAATTATTTCATGGTCCAATACCTTATAGTTGTTATGGTTTGCTACGTAACTTGTCTTTTCAAAACTATTAAACAAATTTGTGCACATAATGAGAGTATTCAAACGACAACAACACTTGATATCTCTCCAAAGGTCCTCTTGTAATGCTATAGAGCCAGTTTCTAGATGCCAACATACATGCTCTCAACCATTTATTCTACCCAAGCCTTATTCAAGTGATAGTTACCATTACACACCCATTATTTGCCTACAACTTATAATGGATTTTGTGGTCCATGTTACTACTCGAAGAGGTAAGGTTGTTCAACCTACACCACCGCCTATTAATATATAATAAGTTCCTCTTAAGCGTAAACTTGTGATTAAATATAAAGGTTATGACCTTGTTGACTAATTGAACAATACACAGGCTAAAAAGTTTATACTTGAGCACTTAAAATAATCTAAAGTTTACAAAGACATCCTATATGAGACGTTACATGAAACTCAAGTTCCAAATGATATTGAGCTTGCTTATTTTGTAGATATCATAAAAGATCTTAAAAATAATTCCAAACTTATTATCTTTGATCCAACTGACTTACCATCTAAAGATATTATTGATCAAGACTTACCTTCATTCATACAAGTGACAATGCAAAATAAAGGCATCAAAAAGGTGCTCATTGATAATAGATCGGGCCTAAACAATTGTACTATCAATTTCTTAACCACCATGGGCATTAACAACGTTTTGATTCAAAAGTTGATTATGCATATCTAGGGATTCAATAATTCACATAGTCCTCCAGATAGTTAAGCTATGTTGGATGTGACATTATGACCAAAAACTATTTCAGCTACTTTTCAAGTAAATTCTCAATCATTGCATTACAATGTAATTTTGGGTAGACCTTGGATACATTCAATGGAAGCTATCCCATCAACACTTCACTGATGTGTAGAATTCATACATGATGGGACTTTATTAACAATGCCAGTGGATGATGAACCATTCAAATTTTGTAAAATGATACGATCTAAAATTGAAGGCATTCTTATAGTAGTACCACCTAAACAATGCATTCCTATTGAGCATTTACACACTTATGAAATAGGTGACTCAAATATAATGGCTCCTCCATCTCCAAATGCAAATAAGGTACCACATACAGAGATGCACACATATGCACATCAAGAGCAAGAACCATTTCCAAAGGAGCCATTAAAACCATAAGAGCCTCCTTTATTTGAGTTTCCTTTATTGGTCAATATTGAGTAGAATGATGGGCATGTTTCATACTACTATGATAGTGCTGATGATATCAGTAATGATATGAGAAATAAAAAAAAGTGTGCACTAAAATTTGATCCACTTGGTCACATTTGAAATAACTTATTTGAACCCACGTGTCCTGGTACATACATAATTAATCCACCTACAGAAGAAACAACACTGAATCTAGATAAGGGGAATATAACCATAGAAAATGAGCATGTAAATGATTGTTACTCAATCCATCCCTCATGGTTAAAAGCATGGAGCCAGCCTTATAAAGGTTAAATGCAACTATATCATGTGAACATTGTGGAGTCTTCACCAGAAGCCTCACAGCCTCTCAAAAGGCCAAATCCTTCCTATCTTTCAAAGTGACCAAAGCATGAAGAGTTGACTATTACTACTAATATTGATGCGGTATATTATCACCACCCCAAATTGATATGAACAAATGGGATACAACTTGTGGAATTACATTCCTCGAACACTTGGGACATACTACAAATGAACTCATATATTCTCCATTGATGTCAGAATCCCATGGATATATTTGATTACTTATTGCCAATGGTACATGTGTGGTGATCGCAACCATAGGGATATTAGACCATAATCCCCATTTGAAATTAAATCTCAGACAACATGGGCTAAACGAATGGAAAACCATGATGGATACTACAAATATGTGTATTACCTTTCTTGATATGGACACAAAGATTTGTATACCACATGATGGATACCATTCTCTACTCACACCGTTAGCTTTAGGGAGGCCATTGGACAACTATATTGAAGAAGAGGTAATCCATCATTATAAGTAACAATCAAAAAAATAAAAATAAAAATAAAACATTCAAAAATCCAAAAACACTTTTGGCACTTACATGTTTTATTGGTTCCTTGGAATATATGTGTTAGTTCCATGTTGAGGACTATCATATATTTTACTCCTACATACACATATATACAAGCATACACTAATACATGATACACTTATGGGTCTTTGGCCTTCCTTTATCAAGATGTTCAAGGCATCCATATTCTATGATCTTGATATACACAAGTTACATGATTCGATGATCACTCTACACTATCATGTTTGGATTTGATGCCTCTAGAGCTGCAAACATAAGTGTTAACCCTAGATGGTTGCATCAACCCTATTGTCTAAACTTGACATAATTATCATGTATAGAATATCTATTGGAAAAGGATGTGACTACCTGGATGCTTCTAGGTTTGAATTTTCTTTTTCTCTAGTGCATTCATTTATGGGTCATGGACTCTCACTTCTCATGAATTTTCAAAACCCTCGTTCTTCATCTTCATAGTGGCCCTAGGTAAAAATGGGTTAGTGGGCACATAGTGTCAAGCTGACCCCAAATACTCCTCTATTAATGATTTCTACCTACATATACAATACTTTAAAGAGGGCTTAAGACTGATGTATTTCTCCCCTACATGTTGACTTATGTGTGAATCATGCAACATGTGTAAAGCAAGTACAATAATGACCTAGCTTGTAACTTGGAAAATATATATATTGGGTTATTATTTCAAAAATTTAGACTTGTTTATGTGTTTTCCCTATGACTTATATTGAAATAAAATAAAATAGGGAATATTTTCTCACTTGAGTGTTTGAATTAATGCCTTTTTAAAGTTACCTAGTGATTTGATAAGATGTTTCTATATGAGGAATGAATGAGGGTTGATCTTGTATTTCTATCAATCCCTTTGGAGAAATAACTCACATTATATCACTTAGGTCAACCATTAGGATACATTTCATTTGAAAATTAGATTAATTTAGGGCACTAGACATTTGCATCAGAGCAAGACACTAACATCGATGAAGGTGTCTATCGCATATGCTAGTGTCTAAGGAACAATAAAGTAGGTATAGACTCAGAACTTGTAAAGGTGGAAGATAAGCAATTTTTAAGCATTCAAGGAAAGATATAAGGTCTAGGTCATCAACATAATACTGCTCAAATTGAGAGATAGGACCAATGGCACAAGATAGAGTAGATGCAAGACTTCAAAAAGAGATAAAGGTCTAGAACTAAGAGGAACAACCAATGTTTGAATTTTCCAAGTGTACATGATTGAGGTGCTATATAGTCCTTAAAATAGTGTCTATATTAACCTTTCTTACTTGAATGTTTATTTTTTAATTTTTTGTTGCTCTAATTTTACTTTGAAGCTTTTTTTCTCTAATTTTCCCATTTGAATATTTTCTTACTCTAAATTTTTCATTTGAATATTTTTCTTGCTCTAAATTTTCCATTTGAATATTTTCTTTCTCTAATTTTTTCATTTGAATATTATATTTCAATAAATTTTTCATTTGAATATTTTCTTTCACTATATTATCCTTTTGTATCCATACTTCTCTTGTTATTTTTTCACTTGTGATTTAGAAGATGCAATCTTAATGTGAGTGACTTTTTTGATTGATGTATTATTATAGGATTACCACTATCAATTATATTTTGTATTGTATTCTTCAAACATAAAAACTATCTATATGATGCCCATCATTATATGATATGCAAAATAGTATGATGTTCTAAGAGGACGTATAAAACTAATGTAATCAACTTATTCTTAAGCATTTCCTTTAGAATCTCACTAGATATTTTATTATCATTTTGTTCAATTTTTGAATCAATATTTGTATATGCATGTTTTTTTTTAGGCTTTCAATCTTGATATGAAATCTTATAAGGAACAAAATTTCTAGATAAGGATGCAAATACATTATTAGCACTAGAACACTTTGTATTCTTTGTATATGTGCTATTATTTTCCAATTATGTGATCTATGAATTGAAATAATTATTTTGATTTTTTAATTCTTATATTGAATTTATCATATTGATTATTTGTTCCTTAAGGGTTTCAAAAGCACAAAACTTAGGTACTTATGATTAAACATGCATAAAAATACCATTAAGAGGATATGTAGGAGGTTTGGGGGGTTGAGGAAGGACATGTAGGTTACCTTCATTATGAACTATAGGATAAGTCACCTTACCTCTCGAGATAGTGATATCAAGAACCTAGTTAGAGGGAAAGTAGTTACCACAATATTGAAGGTTACTAGGAGGCATTATAACATCTTGAATATATGAATATTGTTATTTCCATGTTATACTTGACTTTACAAAATTATGAAATAGTATTATTTTTGTGCTAGCTTGTGATTTTTTTCATTTTTTTACATAAGTATTAATTATTTTCCTGGTTGAGGGACTAAAACATGCAATAAAAACTACAGATGCTTGAAACAAAAATTACTCATCCACTATAGCCATGAATTACTTGGAAATGATAGTAATATAAAACTGAAACCTAGAATCTATGAAAAGACATTTATTAATGTATGGATATTAGTAAATTCTTATGGAATCCAAAGTCATAAGAAGATGATTTCAGGTTTAGATATCATATCCAAGGATAAAATAAAATACTTTCAATGTCAGCTATTATATCCAAGGTTGAAATAAAGTTCTTTTAGTTTCAGATATAGATCCAAGATCAAAAGGGAAATATTTTAGTGTTAGATATTCAAGAATTTATCTAAACCCTGGAATAATTTTTTTTAGAAAAAATGAAAGTGCATGATTAACTCAAGTTCAACACTATGTTTTAACAAACTTTGGATTAACATGTGAATTAATCCTAATTAAGGTAAATTTAACAAAATAAATTATAATGTTGGAAATGCAATTTAGACAAGAATAATGAAATTAAATAACTAAATTGGATAATTTGTGAACAATTAAAAGAAATATAACTATGAATATGAATGACAAACTTAGCTATTTCTATCTAATTGTTTACTGTGTTTGACTAGCATAAAGTGTAAACATAAAAACATCAATAGGATCGTAAAACCCCCATAAGCTAAAGCTAAAACTGAACAAGGATAGGATCAAAATACAAGGATAGTAGTTACATCCATTATTTTCCCTACCATGTGTTTTTATCCTTTTCATAAAAAGGGGAACTAAATTCAAAATCATTTGTGACAACTAGAATTAGGTTTGTTTGTGAAGTTTCAAATTTTACAAGTTTGTAGAAGGCCTACAAATATATTCCCAAGTGTTCAAACCCTAATATAGTTTTGTAAAAACATCAAAATATAAAAATAATGGAGTGTAATGGGATAAGTTAACCCCAATCACCCCCACAATGACTAAATGTCACCTACATATCCAATGCTCCAAGGAGGGAATCAATACCTTATTTTTATCCCATTTAGAGTGAGTTATACAATTGTGCTCCTTTACTTATATGAATGGATATAGGTATGGATTGAATACTTTATCATGCCTACCATTTGGGTTAGATAAATATAAGTTATGACTTAGCTAAGGACTACTTGGACTACTTAAAATTAGAATTGGAAATAATAGTAAACTTTTGATTAATGTGCAATAATTTAATTATGCCTCTATATTTAAATTGCCAAGTTAAGTAATAAGTGACTTGATTGTGCCTTTTATAAAACTTCAAAAGGTGTACCCACATTCTAGGAGGCTTAAAAACATAGAATACAATCTAAGGGAGGGTTTCATTTCAAAAATTGACTATCAGAGGGCTTAAGACAATAACATCCCATAGGGACAAGAATGGCTCCCACTATTGTCCTTATTGGGTGTTATTATCCTCTAGGGAAACATGTGTATATTTGGATCTAGATTTTGACATGCATATTCTTAAGATATTCTTTAGAAATTATAACACTTTTTTAAGTGATAGATAATTTTGTAAAATAAATAGGTCCATATATGTGTTTGGGATAGGGTGAAATAGAAAAATAGGTACTAATTCATTACATAAGTTGATTAAGAATAAGAAGTGATAAAACTAACATGATCAAGTATTAATGACAATATTTAGGTCACTACATAATCATAAGTATATGATAAACCATTATCATTAGTGTACTTGTTTTTAGGTATCATAAGCATTCAAGTACCAGCTTAGGTTACGAAGGCTCGAATTGCTTATAAGGAAATTTTATGTTTGGCATGATTTAAGGCTTCCTCCAATGTTTTTGGAGAAAGAATCATAATAATTTATTACAATTTAAATTTAATACGTTGGTGAAAATGTAGAATGGGTTTTCTTCTATCATATTGTGCTATGATTTTTTGACTAGAGGTTTTCAATGTTTGATATAGGTTTGGGAAGTCTCATTTATCATTTGTTTGCAATTGATAAAGTGTGTTAATTTTTTTTCAAGAAAATCATTGGATTGAAACTCTTGGATAAATGCATTAACTAATTCTTATAAGCTAGAGATGGATTTAGACCTTATCTAATTGTACCATTCTAAAGCATTATAAAAAAGTTTTTGATAATTAGTTTGGTAGTTGCAAAAGTGTTAAGTTTAATCTAATAATTATAAATATTACCAAAAGCTTTAAAAATCAAAGAAGAATTGGAGGATTCATGATATGATATCATATATGTGATACAACCTATGGCAATGTCTACAATTTGAGGGACTGGCGGTTAGGGTTACAAAAGGATATTACCAAGAGCATCTCTAGTGGGTGGTGGGATAAATTTTTATTTGAAACTCCCCACCCAAGTTGTTTAGGTATATTTTTCATTTTCAAAAGTTGGCTTTGCATTTTCATCATTTTAACACTATTATTAGCTTGAATTTTATCCATTTAACACATTGCTTGTAACATAATGTGGTTGTAAATATAGGATTGACTGGACTACTTGAATACACTAGATATGTCATTAATATTTATATTAATGTGAACACATTGTATAGGTCCAATAAAATAAAAACCTTTTATGTTATATTAGCTATACTAAGAATCATGGATGAGGAAGGAATTAACAAAGTCACAAATTGACATTTTGTAAGTCCTGTAAAAAATTTAGGGGGATGTTTCAATATGGGGTGACATCATGATGTGATAGACGACTAAAATATCCTTTCTCCTATGCTCAGGATGCCTTTGGATAAATATTTACATCTCTTATGTATTTTCCATGTCATATTCCTCTTCAATCTCATGCTCTTAGAGTAGGTTATTGTAGATTATATTTTGTGATTATGTAGTACCTCAATCTTGTACACTTATAAAACTTATACCTTGGTTATTCTTTTTACTTCACTACTATCCTTCCTTTTTCAATCCTTGCATATACTATATATTTTGCCCCTTGGCCTATATTTTAGTCATATTGGTCTTATATTGATGACACAAATATTTTATCTTATCCAATGTTTTTAAAATGTACTTATATTACACCTTTACTAGTTCTAATTTGTACTCATTTGGTTACACCCTAGACACTAACGTCCGGGATAGACAATAGCATCTACATTACTATCCTACCCTGATGCAAGTGTCCAGTACCCTAAAGTCATCCAATTTACAAAGGAAACAAATTATAATGGCTGGCCTAAGTGATTTAATGCAATTTATTATTCCAAAGGGGTTAATATAAAGATAAAACCAGCCTTCATTCATTCCACACCTAGAAAATACCAAAGAGACAAAGGCACTTATCAAAAGGAACTCTATCAAGCATTCAATTGACCAAAATTTCCTTATTTCTATACCATTCATAGGTACAACACATTCTATACATCTGAAGTGTTAAAGGAGCATCCAAGAGCCCAATTTTATAAGTTACAAGCTAGGTCACTATTGTACTTGATTTACACACATTGCATGATTCACACATAAACCAACATGTAGTGGAGAACTACATCTATTTTAATCCCTCTTTAAATTATTAGCTATGTAGGCAACATCCTTTGATAGTGGGCTCATTTGGGTCAACTCAACATCCTGTGCCCACTAACTCATTTTTACATAAGGTCACATTGAAGAAGATAAGGTTTTACCATTTTACAAAGAGTGATTATCTATGACCTATTTCTAAATAAATTAGAGTGAAGGTGAATCTAATCCCAAAAGCATACAAGTTTTCTCATCTTATTTCACTAGATATTCCATATAATACACTATCATTAAATTTAGTTTGTAGCATCGATGCAACCATCTAAGGCTAACGTAACTATCTAGATAGCTAGAGGAATAGGATCCAAAATCTAAAAAATATTATAGAACTATATTCCCACCTACTTTCAGCCTATTCTAGATCTAAAACTACATTAACATTAGAATTAGCTAAGTACTTCTCTTCTTTTTCATTTCTATATCTAACCTAGTTGTACTTTTCATATTTATACTATCTCAACATAGTAAATTTAGTGTATGCTTATATATGAGTTTAGAATTTAATTGGACTATTATATATTTGAGCATCACCCTTGTGTCATTTCCATTCTATATGTTTAACCCTAAGTTTAAAGAGAAAACATACAACATATTTCATTTTAGGCTTAAACATTTGGTGACCCTGATCTTTGAACATCAAACCCTATGTCACCTAGGGTTTTCTATTTTTTTTTGAACCATAAATTAATTTAAATTATGTAATCATGTTTCCCATGGATATTTATGTTAATTATTTCATGTTCTAATACCTTATATTTTCTCTTACTGGTTGTATTTCATGCCTAATTAGCACATGTGAATCTATAATGGATGCAAAACCTGCATTGTTGCAAGCTCCTTCCTATTCTAATGTTTAAAATAAAATGGTTTCAAATAATAAACAATAATTAATCCCTTTTTTTTAAAAAATCAATATAATAGAATCATAATCTAATGAATATGACATTGTTGAGCAATTCAATAATACACATGTTAATATTTCAATATTTGAGCTTCTAAATCAATATAATTTTTATAAAGATATCTTTTATGAACCATTACAAAAAAAACAAGTCCCACATAATATTGAGCCTACTTATTTTATGAATATTATTCAAGATTTTAAGTATAATGCTAAACACATCACCTTTGATCCAATAGATTTACCATGCAAAGATGTTGTTGACCAAAATTTGCCTTTTTCATACAAGTAACAATATAAAATAAAGATATCAAAAGAGTTATCATTGATAATGGAACAACCCTAAACATTTTTAGCATGAAATTCCAAAAAATCATGGGTATTAACCAAAATGTTATTCAAAAAGAATTTATGAAAATTCGAAGGTTTGACAAATCACAAATCCCTTTGCTTGGTCAAATTACATTGAATATTATTGTGGATAACCATATGTTACCCATTATGTGCCAACTCATGACAAATGATTTGAATTATAACATTATATTGGGATGGTCTTGGATACATACAATGTATGTAATTCCTTTTACACTACACACATGCTTAAAATTTTGGCATCAAGGAATCCTTTACACATGACCATTCAAACATTGTGGACTAATCCAATAAGTAGATAAACCTAAAAAAACGCACTTCAAATATGAGCCTAAAATTGATACAATGGTACAAGAACCTAATCAGGTAATACTATGTAAGGTACCAAATAGATAATTTACCAATTACCTGAGTCCTCAACTTCATTACTCCAACATTAGTAGAGTGAAAACTTATATCTCTCCTTCACCCTATTGAGGTTGCTATGAGCCGGCTTATATCCAAATTATATGATGAAAATGTTTATTTTTACTATCATCAAGGACCTGAACATTTTACAAGCCATTGCTTTACCTTGAAGCATAAGATCCAAGAACTTCTTGATGACCAAAAACATACATTTAAGGATCCTGTAAAGGAATTAGATTCACAATAATTCAAAAAACATCCATGCCAACAAAATTTAACTACCTTATACATGGTTGGTGCTTATTATTTTCATAACCATATTTATCCCACATAGATAATAACCACTTGCAATATAAATAATTTTTAGCATCTCAATTTTAACTTACAAGACTTTCCAAAGGTCACTTGGAAGGACTCCTTAGGCAACATAATAATACTAATTACATGTGGTCCTAAAGTGATTCAAACATGGGTTTGGGTTATGCCTACTACATCTCCATGTGAATTTATAATAGTAACTCTTTGGCTATACCAAATGGAAGCAAAAATTGACCCAAATAAACAAGGTATTTCCTTTCTTCTTGATGGCCAATTAATACATGTTCCAAATGATAATGCTAGCTCTTCTACTACATATGAAAAACATGAGGAGGAACATGTTGTGTACCTTTTCAACCTATCCATTCATGATGCAAACAATGTAAAAGATACAACTTAGGGTTTTAAATTTCACAGTGGGGGAGATATCTATGACTATCCATTAGATGGAATCATAGGATAATCTTTCATCTTCACAAATTTCAAATTTAAAAAAAAAAATCCAAAATAAACTTTCAACACTTACATATTCTATTGGATCCTTGACATCCATGTGTTAGTTATATATTGATGGATGGGATACTTAGTTACTCCTACATACACATGTGTCATACTTCTACATTGGGTGTGATATCGGCACACATAGATACATACTCTTTTTTCAAATGTTGGACTTTCCCTCTACTCATGTCATATTGACATTAGGGGCATCTGCTTCTTTGATCTTGATACACACAAAATATATGATTATATGATCACTCTACACTATCATGTTTGAGATTACATATGTACTAACACATTTCAATTATCCATAAGTATAGCTTACACATGGTAATTCATATGCTATACACTTTACATACTTTTCTCACACATTGGATCCATGGGCCATTATGACATTATGTTGGTTTCTTATTCTTTACTTTATGCACTTACTTGAGTGTCTTGTCTTTATTGTTTGAGAATTTGAATATGTTCATATAATTGCATCCCATGTGCCTATGTATGCTTTATTTAACATGTACATCATGTCATTGTTTGTGGTAGATACATTTGAATATGTCATTATTGCTTTCTTGGGCATTTGACTAAGTCATATCCGTTCGATTATATGAAATTTGAATTGTAGTCTCTTTGAACCATTGCTTGTTGAATTATTTTTTAGTACTATTGTGTGTGTGCTTATTTTATTGTTAATTTTGTATTGTTACTATCTAGATATTTCCATGATATTTATCATGCATCGTAGGCTTGCATGTGATAACATTCTTTCTATGCACTTTAATGATACATTTACTTAGACATGTTCTTTATATATGTTACATGGTTAAATTCATAGATTTTACATTTGTATTACATTTTTAGATGAGGTAACTCCTAATTCTTTTTTTTCTTTCACCTCAAAGAGGGGTCATATTATTAGGGGCATGTTTTAGAAGCATGTTCTCCACACTTGGTATAATTCTTAGATTCAGTGGGGGCTTGCTTTGGAAGCATGTTCTCCACACTCATTCAGTATTTGGTATTCATATAAATTTGTAAATTTATTGGGGGAATGTCATATGGATATGGCTTCCAGACATTCATAGTTTTTAGATTTAGTGGGGGCATGCTTTGGATGCATGTTCTCCACACTCATTCAATATTTGGTACTTATATCAATTTATAGATTCAGTGGGGGCATGTCATATAGACATGTATTCTACATATTCACAATTTTTAGATTTAGTGGGGGCATACTTTGGAAGTATGTTATCCACACTCAATTAGTATGTGGTACTTATATCAGTTCATAGATTCAATGGGCACATGCTTTGGAAGAATGTTCTCCACACCTATTCAATCTTCAACATCTTTAGTTTAAAGTGGGGGAATGTTTTGGAAACATGTCATCCACATTTTTACTTATATATTCATATTTATCCATATATATTAGGTTCATGATTTGTAATCCTATCCTCCATAATTACATAGTTATTTGAAATAACTAAAGCACATAGTTAAATGATTCAGGTTCATAGTTATGGAAAAAAATTATACTTTGGTACCATTATTATACATAATTTCAACACAAGACATATCTAATGTGCATATATTATGAAAAAAGTGCCTAATATTTTAAAATCCAAATTAGTTTCATATTCAAACAATTACATATAATCATACCCCACAAACTTGTATGAACCATATTAAACAATATACTACAGTAGTTGGTTCAGCTTTTGGTATGGTTGAGGTGATCAAATAATTTAATCTTGTTAGGCTTTCATGTTGGACTTGATCATCTAGCCTCACCAGGTTATAAATATCATTAGGTTGCACGGTTGATCTAATCTTAATTACTAGGTGGAAACTCACTTTTCTATATTTATCTTGATCTCAGTTTTTGAACCTTAAAATGATACATCTCTCTCTCTCTCTCTCTATATATATATATATATATATATATATATATATATATATATATATATATATATATGCACTTCAAAGAATTGAAACTCACTTTTGGTCCAATGTTGGGGGCATTTCCTCTCTCTCTCTCTCTCTCTCTCTCTCTCTCTCTATATATATATATATATATATATATATATATATATATATATATATATATATGCACTTCAAAGAATTATCTATATTTATCCTAATCTCAGTTTTATCGATAAGTAAGATAGTTATATCGACACACATAAGTACTCATAAACCTTATTCTTTTAATTTCAATCTATTTCAAAAAAAATTTGAACTGGATTATATGCATTGATTATACACTATACCATGCTCTTCATTGTAGGTTAGTCACTAATAAAGCACTCAAACTCAACTTCATGAAATCACTCAAATTCAACTCAAACAAAGATAAGGTGTGTATACAAACCCACATACTTATTCATTTCTTTTAAACTAAGAATTTTATTACTAGATTAAAGGGGGTAGGGGGGTAAATGTAAACAATATTTTGTGATTATGTAGCACCTCAATCTTGTATACTTGAAAAACTCAAGAACTTGGTTGTTCCTCTTAGTTTTACACATATTTTGCTTATGTAAGCCTTGCATCTACTTTATCTTATTTCTTTTGGCCTTTTTATTAGTCTAAATAACCTTATATTGATGACACAAACATATCATCTTACCTATAATGCTTAAAATGTACTTATCTTACACCTCTACAAGTTATAACCCTATGTTTGCTCTCCTTCTCCCTAGATACTAACATTTAGGTCAGGTAGTAGTATCGGTGTTACTATTTTGGCTCAATGCAAGTGTCCAGTACCTTAAGATCATCTAATTTATAAATAAAATGTCTTATAATGGTCAGCCTAAGTGTTATAATTTGAGTTATCTCCCATTAAGATTGGTATAAATATAATATCAACCCTCATTCATTCACCACCTACAAAACCTAGCAATCAAACCAAAAGAGCACTTGAAAAACACTTAAGTTACCAAAAGCTTTCATATTCTACCCTATTATAATATCAATTAAAGTAACAACCTAGCTATAGATTTGAAGTACTAAAGGAGTAGTCATAAGATCATATTTGCCAAGTTACAAGTTAAGTCACTGTTGTACTTGCTTTACACATTGCATGATTTACACACAAGCCAATACTTAGGGGAGAATTACATGATTCTGAGGCCCTCTTTTGGAATATTGGCTATGTAGGCAATGCCCTTTGACAATGGGGTCATTGAGGGTTAGCTTGACACCATATGCCCACTAACCTATTTTTCCCTAAGGTCACATTGAAGATGCAAAGTTATGGTTTTGCCATTTCATCAGGAATGACACTTTATGACCTAAATCTGAATGCACCATCATAAAGGTGAAGTTAAACTCAGAAGCATCTAGGTGGATGCATTCTATTTCAATGAGTAGCCTATACATGACACTAGCATCAAGATCAAACACTACGGTTAATGCAATTGTCCCAAGTTGATGTAAGTGTCCATAGAGTCCAAGACACTAGATCTAGAATCTAACAATTGATCTAGAATTATATTCCTGTCTACTTCCAACCTATACTAGATCTAGCAATATATTAACATTAGAAATAACTAAGTAATTTCTTTTATGTCATTTGTGTATCTATCATCATTGTACTTTCAATTAATAGCCTATCTCAATTTTATAAATTTAGCATATGGTACATCTGAGTTTAACACATTAATTGATCTGTTGTAGATCTAATATTCACCCTTGTGCCCTATCATTTATATATCCTTAACTCTAACCACTAAATAGATCCATATCCAAATTAGGGTTAAATAATTAGGAACTTGAAAATTAGAATAATTATTATTAAAATGAATATTAACACTCATTAACATAGTAAAATTTATTATATTGGTCTAACCTAAAAAATCACATTGTATCATTTCAATGTATAAATCTTCTGCTAAATTTAGTGACACTGCTTCTAGATAAAAACATGCAATACGAGCTTCTATTTAACTTATTTATTTTAATGTTATTGATCATTATTGTGAGGTTATTCTCTATTTTTTTTGTGCAGGACCTTGTAGAAGAAGCCCTGCAAGCTTACAAAATTTTGCAAGCACATGTTAAGGCAATTACTTTATGTGAGGTAGATGTCTATCAAAAATCTATAGAGGATAAATTTGTTTGTGGATTATAATTGAAAGGTTTTTAATGTTTATTCATGGATTATATTTGAAGTAGGATTTATGCAAGTTTTTAATGTTTGCTTGTGGTTTATGTATGGTCCATGTAATTATGGAGGTAGTACCTATATGTAATCAAGTATGAATCACTCCCTGATAGAACTAGATCTTCATGCTTAAGGTTTAAAAGTCATTACTTAAATTTCAGTCTTGTCCAACATTAAGTAGGTAAATAATGTTAGTTTTTTGGCTTCATACTTTTGTTGAGGTAGTGAAAACACACTTTAATGATTTTGTTGTTGCGTTTTAAATACATTCATAGGATGTATACATGTGATCAACATTTAAGTGCAAATGAGTAATACTTAGTTCTTGTGAAGTGTTTTGACCAGTATAGTCTTAAAATAGCATAACTTATTATAGAAATATTCAACAAATTTATTTAGCATGGATCATGAGCATTTAGCAAGCACAAGAAAATTTGATGCATTTTTAGCCACATTTTTAACTATGCCCAGAAATTATAAAAGATTTTTGTAAGCCAAATTGGCAAGTTTTTATTATAACAGTTTTTCATGTTAGAAATTATATTATCTAGTAAGTATAAATAGTGACTAACCAATAACACGATTAAAAATGTAAGTGTTTGAAAATATAGAGGATCAATTATAATAAATTTCTATAGTGTCTATGAGGAAACCAATCAATATTCACATGGATCATTTGCCTTGCTCTTACAATTAGAGAAGTATTTAAATCATTAGCAAGATAAAGCCTTGCAGAAGTTGGGCACTAGTTATAAATATAGAATTTCTAGAACATATGCTTATACAATACGTAGTAAAGAGAAATCAAATAACAAGATTCATCTAAAATTATGAAATCATTCAATATTATGTCACTGAACATATCACGAAACACAGATCAAACAATGAAATTAATTTAATATTGTGATATGAATCAATATTAATATTGTTATATATGAACATAGAGCAATAACATATGTTATTTAATATATAATCATTAGATAAAACATGATTAATCAATAAAAACATGCACATTAATTATAATACAAAACTAAGATATTAATAAATGTCATTTGCTTGCAAAGAAAACATGTCAACACAATTTCATAGCTAATAGATTTAGATTGCATTTGATTTCTATGTTTTCAAAACATTATGATTAAAATATATGATAAGGCATTTTGTTAAAATATTGTCAATTATCATCTAAAGACTAAAACAACTAAATTTAATACAAGTTTGGTTTAATAGCACATGCACTTGTCAGGAGTATATGAGATCTTCAAGTTGTTAAAGCTGAACAAAACATCATAAAATTTTAGACAAAAAATAAAGTATTATACAATAAAAAATATATTTAATCACTGTCTTTACAAATCTCATTCAGGATTCTACCCCTATTCATGTCAACCACAGTTTAGCATGTCAGTTGCAAAAGGGTGTTTATACTCAGGTTGTTGGCATATTGCAGAAAAGTAAAAAACAAAGCAAGACATTAGTTTCTAATTGCATCCATAGATAAGTGGGAGAAAAATTAAATTTAACACAAGAATATGTCTACGAATTTAGAAGTTAAGATAATATTGTCAAATATTTCAACTAATTTAGTACTTTAATTGATTTGACTAACTTGTTAATAGATATGATGATATTGTTCATAGCAAGTATGAAATTGTCATGTAGTTAGAAGCACCATAGCACAAAAGTGGTGGCTAATATGCGTTGCTTATATTCATCGAAGGAGAATTTAGCTAATTCTAAGAAGTTTTCCTTCAATTGTGTCTAATTTAAAATGCATTCAATTTGCCCATTTTCTATTTGTAGAATGCATTGTAAAGACTGTTGGTATTTATACATTCAGTCTTGTTGACCACTTGTGCAATATGCAAAATCTTCTATTGGAGACATGTTAGTGAAGCCCAGTTACCCACAATCATTGAAAAATGGTTGGAAAGGAGGTGCATGAATATTTTTCAATTTTAAAACACATTTGAATCATAAATTAAAATTGTTGTTTGTCATATTGTGACATTGTTGATATTGTAAAAAATATCTAAACAATTTTTTTTTGAATAATGCAATGAATCTAGAATAGATGCTTGTCTGAATATTTGCTTTTAGCAAATTTTATAGGTGAGCCTTTGTATATTTATCATTTAATATATCCAAAAAAGTGGGTTGACTTGCACATAGCAATGAAGTCCTTTTGTTCCATTCCTGAGAATGTTTTTGAGCAACATTATTAGTGTGTTTGATGATAACAATATTTGTTGCATGTTAGGATGTAGGTGTTTTTAATCGTCATTAATTAGAAGATGAAAAACAAGTACTAAATGTCAATGCTTTGTATAATAGCATACATGTGTATATGTTTAGATAAAACAAATGATATTTCAAAGTATAAATAAAAATAAATAAGGTTTTTTGGGTGTGAGTACTTATTGTTGCCATGTCTTGCTCAGTGTCACCATCTTTAAATTGTAGTTCATATTGGTTGTATCATTTTTTATAACCAATTATGATGGTAACCAATGAAACTACTATATATGTGTTATTTAATTGCACAAAATTATGTATAGTGGTATCCAAAATATGCCTATGTTCCTTGCATATGGTTACAATGTTTTCCATAGTGGTGTTTATATTTAATATAAGACAATAATCAATGTCACCTCTCTCATATTAGATTTTATTTCTTATAATGAATTATATGATCCAAACACTATTACCAGGTGAGAAATATGGCAAGAATTTCTTAATTTGCTTCTTGTTAATTTTCATAGTTATTATCAATTGATCAAAATTTTCAATACGATCAACATGCACTATTTTTGCATTTGACGGTGAATTTGAATTCTCTATGAATCTAGGACTATAAACAACCAACACATCACCTTCAAAAATAATGTATGATGTTTTTGTTGAGAGCTCAATAATTGAAACTGATGAATGTTGGCTTGTGTTTATGTTGCCTTGATCACTATCAAATTCGACTTTTCAATATAAATATTTTATGATAAGATATAATCATTTTTTGTTGAATTATAAAATTCAAAGTAAATAGCAAACCATAAAATGATAAATAAAATATTTTTTGTCCATTGTAATTTTCTATAGCAAATGAAGAAAATAAAAGATTACCATTTTTACATTTCTTGTTTCTCTATTTATATTTGTTGGTTGTGTTTTTATGTCTCTATATCTAGTTTTTTGTTTGCAAGGCTTTAACAATGGTTTTCAAATCCAAGCTTTGAATACAAATATTCAATAGTAAAACATAATGATTTTAATTTTAATTTTAAAAGACAAAACAAATTGCAGATTGCAAAAAAAAGGTTGTTTTTTGTGCATTGCAATTTTGTAGAGGAACTACAAAAAATAAAAAGTTTACCATTTTGTCATTAGTCTTTATTCTTTTTATGTTTCTTAACTGTTATGTTTTTCTAGTTCTATATCTAGTTTTATGTTTGCATTACAAGAATGGCATGGATATCTTATATTTTGACATTGTTAAGAAGAAGAAAACAAGATAAAAATTGTGACTTCGAAAAAGTAGTAGCTTGTAATAATTGGAAATAAAACATTAAATGGCAAAAACAAAATATTACAGTTTTTGCATTTCTTGCTGCTCTATTTTTGTTTGTTGGTGGTTGTGTTTTCCTAGCTCTATATCTAGTTATTTGTTTGCAAGGCTATAACAATGGTTGTCAAATCCAAGGTTTGAATACAAACATTCGATAGTAAAACATAATGACTTTTCTTTTTATTTTTAAATACAAAGCAAATTGTAAGTTGGACCCAAAAAAGGGTATTTTTGGTGCATTGCAATTTTCTAGAGGAAATACAAAAAATAAAAAATTTATTGATTTACTATTGGTTCTTATTCTATTTCTATTTCCTGATTGTTATATTTTTCTAGTTTCATATCTAGTTTTCTATTTGTATTACAACAATGACATGAATATCTTATATTTTGGCATATTGTTAAGAAGAGAAAAGAATAATGAGTTCAAAAAAGTAGTAACTTGTGATAACTGGAAATAAAACATTACCATTTTGGTGCCTTTTATCCTACTTGGCTGGATCCATATTTTGTTTTATACAAGTTTGGTAGTGCATAAACATTTATCAATTGTAAAGGATAAGACCAAAAAAAAACTTAAGATAAATGGTATAAATTACCTGACAGAACAAGTAATACGATTGCAATACTAACTAGATCTAGATGTGAGACCAATAGCAAAGACATTCACCATGAAACAATGAGAGCAAAGTTAAACACATCATAACACAAATATACCATGGAAAAACTTCATGAAGAGGTAAAAAACCCACCAAAATCACTCATTATTTGAGAAATAAAATATACCCAATATAAGCTTTCTCTTGCCTCTTTTTTCATTACATCTTACAATATAAACTCTTTATTATATAAGCAAGGTAACATGCCCATTATAAATGACCTTTTTTAGTCACCACATTAATGGGTCCAACCTTTCCAAAGGTTATTTAATATATTTTATTATTTATTTACATAACGATAAAATCATGATAAATAATAAAATATATTATTATTTAACTAATGTAATTTAATGTATTAAGGGTACATAAATAACACTATTTAACCATTAATTATTCAAATACTCTTCCTTAGTGTTAAGTGGAGATATATGGTGATTTTTAAGAGGTGATAACACAACAAATTTACACTCCATGAACCATCCATATGATGAGTTTTAAAAGGTAATAATTGAAGGAAACATCTTTTATCATGTCATAGTCACCTTTAAAGAAATTATGCTATGTAAAAATAGTCACCCAAATACATTATACTATTTAACTATAGACACTAAAATGTATTACACTATGTAATCATAATCACATAGTCACTTTTAAAAGAATTACACTATACAACTATAGATACCCAAACGTATTACACTATGTAGCCATAATCACATAGTCACCTTTAAAAGAATTACACTATACACCCATAGATACCCAAAGGTTTTGCACTATGTCCCCATAGGCACTTTTAAAATAATTACATTATGTTATCATAAACCACTTATAGTGGATTTAAGCTAGCATGATTGTGAGACTACATCCCACAGTAAGAATACATCCCACAATTTTCCATGGATAATCAACCAAACATATTGGAATCTTTTATAACATAAAGACCTCCATGCTACTATGTGTTGGGTACAACATAAAATTTCATACGAAGTTTACCAAAATCACATAAAATGATATATTAAAATGATTTACAATGAAAAGAAGTATATAGATATAAAAGGAAACACATGACTTTTAAAAAGTGACATTGTCTTGTACACTCTCCCTCAATGGTAACTTCAATAAGCCCAACATTGAATGAACTTCAATAGGCTTTAGTTTGTTGGTGTTACATTGAATTTTTCATCAAAGCTATAAAATTTTGACTATTATCAAGAAGGTTGGTATAATGAAGAACTTTCACACGATATTCTTCTATCATTCTTCATAGCCACAAGGCATCTTTAACAACTTCCACATGAAGTGCTCTAAGTGATAGCACCTACACAAAACATAAATACATATCCAAAAGTAGACTCGTCATATTATGGTAAGTATCATAATAACCAAATAAATTAGCATAATCAAAGAAAAAATAATATAAACCAAAGTTTATAATTATTTTTATATATCGAAGTATTCACTTTGCTAATTTCCAATTATCCAAATATGGATCATGCATGAATCTGAAAGCAACACCCATATCTTATTAAATATCAATCATAGTAATGGTTAGATAAATCAAAATACTAATAAGAAATTTATAAATAGGGGTTAGTTTTATTGCACACAGTTTTTGGATCAAGCTTTAACACAACCTTCAATAGAAGTAAATATAAGCTTGCAATCAAGCGTATTAAATTTAACAAGCAAGTTGTGTGATGCACATACAATAAGTTCACTAATAATTTTATACTAAGTTAACCAAACATTACATATTTTATTAGAAATAATTCATATTATAATTTGAGTCATGAACATTATTTTCTTCCTTTTAAATTTGATACTACAAGTTTATGTTTTATACTAAACAAATAAAAAAAGGTTTAGAAAGCAAAAAAATTAATGGGTTTATAATTGATTTTGCAATAAAAATACATATTCTAGTGAGTAAACAGTGCTAGACACTTTAGTTAATTGTAAAATAATTTAAAAATACTAATGATTGCAACAAGGGCAAAAGTTGCAAGTGTCACAAAAGTGGACACAAGTGTCATAAATAGTGTCACAAATTGTATTATTTGACCAAATTATTGTAAAAATAATAGAAAGAAGTTTCAAATCAACTCAAGGACCTTCTTAATATGTCTAGAATGTGACAAAACTTACAAATCGACTAGTTGGATGATTATGATTGACAAACAGTTGTTAGAGTCAAAAGTTGAATAAATTATCAAATAAATTATCAAACACAACACACATTGTCATGTGAATGAACACGCATTTTTTTTTTAAATATCAAATTAAATTTGATCAAAAGAAGGGTTGAGAGGATTTGAACATAAGACCTATCTCATGCAAATGTACTAGCAAAATTAAGCTAGCCAACCTATCCATTAAACATGTTAACATTGTTAATACATTAAATTATATTTAATCTTTTTAAATTTCTATTATTTATTTTTTAAATATAAATAAAACAAAATTAAATTATATACATGCATTAAAATAATGAAATGCAAGCATGTATTTAAATTTTGAAAAAAAAGATTTTGAATGACGTGTGGGGTCCACTACTTGAGTGGAATAAATAAATTAAATAAAAGCTTTATTTTTAAAATACTTTCATAAAACTATGGATATACCCATTTATTTTTTTAACAAGCAAATTAATGGTTGAATCATGCCGCAGGTGGAGAGCAGAGGAGGATAGAAGATGCTCCAAGTGACCTTTTTTTACAAACTAAAGTTTGAATATGCCTTGACAATACCTTCTGAAATATCTAGGATAACGATATTTGAGATTTATTGATTGCACAATTATTTTTTAATGCTCTTGTTATTGCTATGATATACTATGACATCTAAGTAGAAATAAAAAAATTTCAAATTTCCTTTTGATGCTCCTTAGGGTTTAAAAATGGCTCCAACAGGTTTAAATATTATAGAAAACATGAAATCAAACTTTAAATCTCAAAAAATGACTGAGAATACATGATTTATATTTTTTTCTTCTTTCATGGTAGTACTAGGCAGTATAAAGATGTCAAAGGAGGATGAAGAAAAATAAATAGAGCTTAGATAGGGGTTTGTAGGGTCTAAGAAGGTTTGGGCAAGCTTTAAAATTGAAAATCCAACCTTCAAATACTAAAAACCAAATGCAAAGGCTCTAAAATACATATTTTTTAAATTTTCTACCTCTCATAGGCCTTACAAAGATGCTTGAGAGGAGAGAGAAAAAACAAAATCAGCTACATGAATCAAAATGAGGCAAAGTAAGAGTTAAAAATGCTTGGAAATAGCCAAACTAAGTCAATAGAATGACCAAAATAGAGATTTATTGCCCAAAAAAAAAAATTTACTCATTTCTAAGTTTTTAATGCTAAAAAATGGCACTCTAGGTTGATTTAAAATTCTAGATCTTCAACTGGTAGCTTTAGAGACTTCTACAAGAGTGTTAGTAGGCCAAAAAATAGAGATCTAGTATTTAAAAATATATTTCAATCTATAAAAACTTTAAAAATAAAATATTTACTGACTTTTATGATATTTAGGCCTTCAATAGCCTCAAAAATAGTGCCCAAGACTAGTCTTACTTTGAAATACTTCTATTTGCTTAGATCTACAACTAGAGATCTTCAAACACCTTCACAAAGATTATAAGACTAACATAGAGAAAAAAATAATGCTTAAAGAAGCATTTTTAGCCTATTTTAATACCCTCAATTAGTTTTTTGACATGAAAATAAGCTTGAAATTTAATAAAATGCTTAGATCTGAAATCTCTAGGCTCTAAGAGAGAAAATAAATGAAATAACTTACTTATACTAAAGGAGAGGCTTAAAAAATCTTATGAACATACCATGGCTTGAAAATGAAGGAATCTAGGCTTGAACACAAGCCAAAAATACAATCTATGATCTTACCTCTTGATCATGCATCAACATGCTCTAATACCATAACAGAACAAACAATATGATTACAACACTAACCAGATCTAGATGTGAGACCAATAGTAAAGACATCACCATGAAACAGTGAGAGTAAAGTTGAACACACCATAACACAGATATACCATGAAAAAACCTCATGAAGAAGTAAAAAACCCACTAAGATTATTTATTATTTGAAAAATAAAATATACCCAAAACAAGCTTTCTCTTCTTTTTCTTCTCTTTTTTCGTTACATCTTACAATATAAACTCTCTATTATATAAGCAAGGTAATATGCCTATTATAAATGATATTTTCCAACCACCACATTAATGGGTCCAACCTCTCCAAAGGTCATTTAATATATTTTATTATTTATTTACACGAAGATAAGCTCATGATAAATAATAAAATATATTATTTATCCAATGCAATTTAATGTATTAAGAGTAAATAAATAATACCACTTAACCATTAAGTATTCTAATATTACCATTTTGTTTAGATTTTCTTCTTCTTTTTCTTTTTCTTTTTCTTTTTGTTATGTAGATAGTATTGATTATATCCATGTCCAAATTGCATTATGTAAACCAATTTCTTTAATGGCAATGTCATGGTATGAGGTGTAAAATTAGTTTTGTATTTTACAAACTAATTGTTGTTTAATTGCTAGATAATTAATCAAAGACAACTTGCATGATCAGTCTAGCAAGCATAAAAAATGTTAAATTTAATATTGTTATATCAATGTTTGTCCAAAAATGGTCTATTAGAGTCCCTCCATGTGTTGTTGGCAGGTTTGATATTAAAGATAAATTATGTTTATGCATTGTGTCTAAAATTTATTTATGTGATGTTGTTGGATTAAACATATCAATATTGAAATCACTAACAAATATGATCTTGGTATTGGGTGCTAAAGTAGATATCATTGTTTCTATGAGTTTCAATATTTCAATAATTGAAACATGAAGGACTAAGTATACATTAACTATGTGTATTGACGTATCTAAATAAATATATCAGAGGTCATAGTTTCCATGTTTGATGTTGCAAATGCTTTCGTATTTTTTATCGCAATGTTTTTTCTAGAACATGATATTATTCCATGGAGTTTCATTAAGGAATATCAATGAAAATTTTATGTAAGAATCAAGTTATTTGGTGTTTGCATAGTTTTAATTTCTTAGAAGCATAAAATATTTGTGTGCATAAGATAATAGTCATGTATCGTGCTTTTTAAATATAATTACAAACTTCGTGCATTCAATGGGAAAATTTTAAAACTATTATACACTTCGACAATAATTCTAAAAAGTGGTTGCCATTATGTAGAGGTCTATAATCTTTGCATTTCAGTATTAACTTTATTAGAGATGACAAAGTTCTTAGCCTCTAGTTTATTGATAAGATACAATGATTTGATGTTTTTTACTTGTGAAAGTGTAGTATAGACAAGGCCATGGTGATTTACACCAGTAGGATTAAAAGCTAGTGCATCCATTGTTAGTCCTTGTGATTTATGTATTATTCGTGTACATGCTATTTGTATTAGGAATTGTTCATGTATGGTAATTATTAGTTTATTGATGTAATTTTGTCTTGAAATTCTTGTTATAGGAGTCCAAGTTTTAGAGATCTGGTCATTGTATAATCTTTGTATTTTTTTCATTAAACTGATCCAATTTTAGTGTGATTAACTTGTATCCAAATTATGTCTAGTTTTCCATGCATATAATATCTGACAATTCCATCAGCACCATTTACTAATCTATCTTGTATGTCATAGTTTCCACCAATGAATTCAACCAATATGTTTTGTTTCAAGATTATTATGTTAGGGAAGTGATACTTGTCATTATTGAGAATAATTTCATTAGTAAAATTTACTTTTTTGTCAATAACATTTAATATATATGTTTCTCCTTTGAGGAGGGCAAGTGTTTCGGTATTGTGTTTTTTAACATCATCATTCTTATGAATTAAGTATGGAAATGTTGGGTCATAAGGAAAAGGTCTGTGGCATATGTTATTTAAGTATTCAATGTTTGATGTAGTTTGTTGACAAGTTCTAATATAGTTTAGAATATAACAAATTGCATGTCGCTTTATTGAACAATTTGTTGTAGTTGAAAGCAATTTACATTGTCAAACTAAAATTGTGTAAAATTATTTCTCCATACAAGATTGGCTGTTAAAAACCCATTTGTCTCAAATAGATTCTATTTGATAAAACTCACCAATAAAGATAATGTCAATGTTTTTAAATGGTTATATTAGTGTATGCATGATTTGTCAATGTCTTTTGTCTATATTGTAAAAGATACAACTTTTTAGTAGAGATATTTCATCAATGTATAGTGTTGATTGGTCTATTGACATAACCAATGATAAGGTAGGGGTTATTAATCCCTCTTTTTTTCTAAAAGAAGACTTATGTGAACAAATATCTCCAAGGCCTTGGTTATCAGGTCTTGATATTCAGGGTAATCCAGTCAACTCGTTGTGACCTTACCATGTCAAGGGTCTTCGGTATGTATTTCAGATAGATTGAGATTCATCAAAATAAAGAGATTTCACCTTTAACTATGAATAAATAATTGATTCAAAATGAAAATGTCTATGGCTTATAAGTTCAATAATGTATAAATGAGTAATAGATAAGAGTATATAATCAAGATAAACATTAAACTTAGACTGCAACTTAGAAACTAAACTAATAAACTGATAAAAAAAAAGAGAAAGGTAGAAAAAAAATAAAAATATTCCACTTTCTAATATTATCCAGCTTGGTTCTGTTGAGCAAATAAATTTATACTTAGTCCTTAGTTGACCCAGACCTAGCACAACTCTAACTAAGGATGGTGCAAGAGTCTATGGAATTAAACACAAAGCATAAAAGATAAACTCATCCTTAATGAGGTAGGACATTTGATTGCATAGAAGCATGAGAGGCTGATAGTCTTGATGCAATTCCAACTGCTTTTAGTTTCTAGAATTCAATAGAGCCATGGTTTAATTGTGCCAATTCTGAGCATGCCTTCAATCTGTGAGAGATTTTGAGTTCATGTTCAACCACACTCCCTCAACTTCATTAATGATTGCTACAACCATCCCATTAGTAGGTGAATTTGAATTTGAATTCAAACTCCTTAGGCCTGTATGCCTATATAATATCATCTCTTTTATTATAATAATGGGATGGTCACTTTAGGATTGAGGAAGTTATATTTAGGTTAGTTTTTTTAGGACTAAGAGGATTGTGTCTAAGCTATTATTTTTAGGATCAGAGGAGACTGCCTGATTGGATCTTTTAATTTTAGAGATAGAGTAGTGGATCAGTCATTTATTTTCATGCATTTCCTTGCTTTCTAGATTAGTTTTTTGAGTCGAGATTATTTAGAAGTTGAGTCTGTAGCTCATTGAGAATTTGATAAATCTCAAATAATTTTTAATAGAACATATTTATCTAAAAACTTTGTCATTTGATAGACTTGGTTTGTGCATGTATATGGTGACTCTATTTTCCGCTTTGGCTTGGTTACTTCATTTCAAAGACTCTTACACCATCCTTAGTTAGAGTTGTGTTAGGTCTAGCTCAACCAAGGACTAGTTACTCAAATATACATCTACTCAACAAAACAATGATGGTCGACATTAAAAAGTGGCACCTTTTTCTCTTTCACCCTGCCCTTCTCTTTTTTTTCTTTTTTTATCAGTTTGTTAGTTTAGATTAGTTTAGTTTCTGAGTTACAGTCTAAGTTCAATGTTTATCTTGATTATATACTCTTATCTACTACTCATTTATGCATTGTTAGACTTACAGACAATAGATAATTTTATTTAAAATCAATTATTTATTCATAGTTAAATAATTTTGTTGGTTCCTTAGGCATAATCTCTTTATTTTGATGAATCTTGATCTATTTAAAATATACATCAAAGACCCTTGACATGGTATGGTCACAACGAGATGATTAAGTTACCCTACGTACTAAGACTTGTAACCAAGACCTTAGGAAGATTTATTCGCACAATTTTCCTTTCTGGAGAGAGAGGGATTAACAACCTCTGCCTAATTATTGGCTATGTCAATATACCAATCAACAAGTAGTAATCTTAATTGTTCATAATGTTTTCTTAAGATATCCAAAGTATTTGAATCCAATGACAATATTTATGTAGATGTATATGATTATTGAAAAATAGAATGTGTATTTAGACTATTTGCATTGTATGCAAATTTTCCAGTGTATTTAATAATTAATCCTTTTATTTTCAACATATCACTTTCAAGTTGCTTATTTTAGAACCATGCTAAAGTTTGATATATTATTTTTTTAGTGAACATTTTTCTTGTGCCAGCTTCTCTTGCTAAAAATAAATAGATTAGGGTATTTGGTGCTAGTGCTTTTCTTATTGCAATGTCTTTGGAAATGAGTTGTTCTTTATTCAATTGTGTTCACAATTTTAACTACTCTTCTTTGCTCACTAGAAAAGGTTGGTTGGTTGTTTGAAATGTTTTTTATTGTTGATTCTTGAGTGATTTGATACCTCTTATGTAATGTAGATTGAATGCTATGTCACATGCATTGTATTCAATATAGTTTTGATTCATGTCTTTGTCTTTGTTAATGGAAACTATCGTGTTAGAAACAATGTCAAGATTTTATTTAGCAGTGTCAATATTGACTCATTTTGCTATGTTTTGTGCATTAATCATAGTTTCAATTTTGTTTATCTATGCCTTATGAATAAGGTATGTCTCATCCCATATATCAAAACCTTTTTTCAATGTATATTTATTGTCATGATGTGGTATAAACAACATAATTTTTTATCTATAATAGTTTTCAGGATCCATGTCCATATTGCATATAACATGTCAAATGATATATGTTTTTTTTGTCTCTTGTTATTTTCAAATTTTTCGAAGTAATATGCTATGTATTCAATGAAAGATATGTGTTCTAAATGCATTACTCTTGCAAAATGTTTTTCTACAAGAGAATCACATATTATGTCTTTTAAACTATCTTGTTCCTATGCTAAGAGTTTTGGACTCTTCAAAATTTATGTTTTTTTCGTTTGTGGTGATATATTTATGAAAGATATTTTTCTTGAACTATAATGTAGCAATAATGATATCACAATGTGGACAACTTAGTGGCTAGACATTTGTTGATGTTATAGAAGAGCATTTACCAATCTTCTAATGGCATGTAGTTTATTGTCATTGTTATGAGTGCTTTCATCATGCACTTTTAAAGATGTATTTGTGAATGTACGATCAAAATTTATCATATAAGAGTAACAATATGTTGTAGTAGCATATGCATCTAGAATGAATTGTGCATCTGTGTTAGCATACCACAATGCAAAAATCTTTTTTGCAAATGCATTTATCCAAATATCTGATGGATGTCTTTTTAACATTATGATAGGTCGGGAAATACAAGATTGTAATGAAAGTATGTATTTTGTTTTAGACAAGTCTATACCTTGCAAAAATATGTAAAATGTTGTGACTCTGGTATATGTTTTATGTTCAAGTTGAGAAAAAATTCTTGTAACATTTTCTTTGTAAAGGTCATTGTTTTTCTCTAACAACTTTAATATTGTGGTTTTTTCCATTGGAGGCAATGAAAAATTGAATATGCAATAAGAATTTTTGTACTTTTTGCATGTGTTTCTATGATGATGTGTTTGCATTCTAGTCAAAATATCATCAAACAATGATGAATCATAGGATATGTACTTATCCATAAAATTTTTGATTTTAGTATATAATCAATGCCCATATATAGGTGCATTATGTACCCAAAGCATGAAGTGCAAATGCTTATTCCCTCTGTTTTGAAATTTAGTTACAAAAAAATAATCCAACACTTTTTCCAAATAATTATTCATTTTGTAACATTAATTTTTTCAATGCATTAGATATATGGTTAAAACAATGACTACAAAGAATAAGGTTTTTTCTAATCATTGTATCAATTTTATTCTCTTCAATCATCTTGTTGTGTTTATTAATGCTTTTGGTAGACAAGTTTCATAATGCATGACGTATTGGCTCCCAACAATGTTCAATAGTTGTCAATGAAAAAAAAATTGGTGGGCCTAATTTCCTAATCATTGCAAAAAAAAATTCATGAGTTTTTAAAATAGTCAGATGATGTTCAAATGTTTTTAAAAACTCTATAGGCTATTGGTGATTTCAAAATTTTATCTATTCTACTTTTATTTCTAACATCTTTGGCAAAAAAAAATTTACCATTTAATTCACCTTTTTGCATACATATCCAAGCATAACATGAAACTTAATGTATAATGATTTTAATAGCTTTGAAGAAGATATTAGTGATGTGAGTTGCAATCTCATTTTATTTGTGTAGAGCTCCAACTTTGCTATTTTTTGGTATGACATTTTATGTGTCACATCATTAAGACAACTAAAACTATGTATAGAGATGGAAAGCTCATTTTTTCAAAAAACTTATCTTCAAAGATCCTAATAGTTTGAATCCTTCAGATGGAGCAATTTCAAAGCTCATTTTTTCAAAAAACTTATCTTCAAAGATCCTAATAGTTTGAATCCTTCAGATTGAGCAATTTCAATGATCTCATCCTATAAATCTTGTATGAATTGTGCTTTGCCAAAGGCATGCACTAAAGATTAAGTAATTAGTTTTGATTCATCTTGAGGTGTGTCAATTTCATCATCTTTGATATGCACAAATTCAATTGATGTTTTTTCAAATTGTTTCTCAAAGCTATGTTTCTAATCTTTATCAATTATAACTTTTTTTTGTTTGTATAGTGGAGATTGACAAAGTTTTGACAATGCATTCATGACACGTGCAAGTGTTACATTTCTTGTTAAATATGTATATTTGTATTCCAATTTACATTTTATTTTGCTTACAATTGTTTCAGTCTCATTCAATTATCTAGGCAACACCTTTTAGATTCAATCAAAGTCTATAGAAACATTTATAATTGTTTTGGTGAGGCCATTTTATGATCATTTATAGCCAAGTTATTGTATTTACACAAATGGCATTCTCAACGCAACCAATCTCTCCTCTAAAAACATCAAATTTTAAATGACGCCTAGTTTTTTGTTCCTTCTAATATTAAAAGGAGCAATAATTTTAGATTTTTTCATTGATGAGAGATTTCTTTATTGTTTACATATTTTTTGGCCCCATGCAAGTGTTTCTGACATTGTATCTGTAAAAATAGAATGGAATATTTTCACAATGGCATTATCAATTAGAACAATATCTTTTTTTAAATGTAAGCATTTACAAAATACACAAGCATGAATGGGTGTGTCTTTGATTAATGTTAGATAGGTGTTTACACTTTTGGTAGTTTGTTGGACATGTTGCTTGTAGGTAAAGTATCCATTTCTTTGGCTATGCATCATTGTTTTTATAGAGCACAATAAATTTTGGCATTTGTTTGTACCATTTTTTTGGCATCTTTTTCAATACATGCTTTTGGTGTATTTTTTTTGGTTTTTAGATACATATGTTTTGTTTTAAAGAGTACAATGATAGTCATTGCACATTATTAGATTATGTTATATTTGAAATAGAAGTGTAAAATTTTGGTAAATTTTTTCAACTGTAGGATGCATTCTAGATGTAACATGAGTTCTATAAATTGTTTGCAATGGTTGATAGTTGACTTGTACCTATCTCAAAGTAAATAATGTTATATGTTTTCCATGGCCGAGCATAATTACAATATTTTTTCAAAATGTTTTGAGTTTTTGTGGACCATAATTGAATTTTGCTTTCCAAAATTTTTGAAAGCCATAAACAATAAAAGTCATTACCTTCAATTCCACTTTGTCCATACAACATTTCAATAGTTACAATATATATTTTCCAATCACAAATGGTTTTGGGATTTTATTTTTCTAGTTCCTACTTACAAACATACAAATAAGTCAGCACATTGCTTTCAACTCCCGCAATCACATTACAAAAATATGGACCATATATCAACAAAGAGTATGACCATTGAATTCATCTCTAGTTACAAACTAATGGCATTGAATAATTTTTTCTCCACAGTATGAGTTAAATGTATTAATTCTATATACGTCATTGTTTTTTTTTCATCAACAATGACATTCCAACATAAAACAAGATTATTATAAGTATTTGATAGTTTTGTACTGAAGATTGAATTGTTAATGCATATTGTTTTAGAAAAATAATGGATCAAAATGGCCATGAGTTGTGTTTATATCATGGAACAAGATTGAGTATGACAAAATATAACTCTCTTTGTTAAAATATAAATATTTCTTTGTATTTGTTAGAGACTAGATATAAATTGGTATATCCAACTACTTGCATAGCCATTAGATACAAAATATGTCACCCTAAAGACCATTTTCACCCCAATATATAATTTCTTTTACAGAAACTTTATTTCTACAAAATTATGTGCTTTTATTATGTATTCGATGCAAGTCATAAAGCACAATTGGGTGTAGTTGATGAGCATATGAATTTTTCACTTCTGGATCATTATTGTTTAAAGAGTTTAAAAAACCAGTCAATGATCCTAGTATGTATCATACTTGATGAGTAACAAAAATGTATCAAGACTTAAAATGTGTTGAAAATATAATCACCAATAGTATAGTTGAACAATACAAATCTAAACAAATTTTCATCCTTCAAAACATCATTAATCTTTGTAAAAAAAATGTTTTTTTATTTTTTTATATGAATCTATGTCAATCACAATTTCCAAAGGATTTGATTTGATGTATTTTGTTTGTCTTTCCATTTTTTTAAATCTATTACAATCCCATGTATAATAAAAGTCTTAATAAGAAAAGACACTCACACGTATGTTAAGAATTAAGAACTATATGAAGTGACCACCATATCTATCTCGTCAATGATCAAAACAAGTAAAGTTCACCACATAGTACTCACCTATTTATTTAAAACTTGTTAAAAACACCAATCATTGATCGTTATGAAAGGCAAATTATGTGGCTTATAATCCTATTTTATTCTCTTGCAATGCTCCAATGCAAGACGTTCCACTATACAAATAATATTTTTTTTCTAAAGTCAATTAATGAAGATTCATGTAGGAAATGTTTAATCCGATGTGAAATCATCCAATAAATAATTAATAAAATATTTCTTCTCTATATTTTGTACAATATCAACATTACAAAGTCAATGTCTTAAACTAACAATGTAAAAAAAACTTTAATTTGAATCTTGACAGATAACACACAAATAGTACTAAAGCTACATATTCCTTTTCATAGCAGGTATTAAAATTACATGATGGCTAGTGTTTTATAAATTACTCCTATCTACTATTCTTACCAATACAAGATTAAATCAATGAAAACTAAAACATATGAAATTTCCATAAAAATTAATAGTAATTAAAATTGCTCAAGAGAATCATCTAAGTACCTAAAATTTTTAATTGTTGTTTAATAATGGAAGCGTGAATAAATATATTTACACTAAGAATATTAAATTTAAGATAGCCAAATAGAAAGAATATAGTGGACACTACATTCATCATTTACATTACAAATTAATATCCCAAACCATATAGCGACACTAATAAAAAAATTCTAGTATAACAATTTTTAAAGATTCCTCAACATAGGACATCAATTATGAGATATTTTGTTAGAAGAATATAATGGGAAAATATGTGGGGTTTAAGCAACCAAATATTCAAATAAGCTAGAGTAACAGGATAGGCTTAAAACATAACCACCCATTTTTAACTATTTTTTTCCATTGGGCAGTCAAAATATTGAGGAAAGCATGACATAGAGGGCATGATTATCAGGGCAAGGCACCATAATTAATATTGTGGGATTGATCATTTAAAATTATATATTTATGTTCTGAGAATGCCTAGAAGTTGAATTTTACTTTTAACACTAGTTTTATATTTTTTACCATGCCTTTCTCCACTTCAAATGTTGTCGATTAAAAGAGGCAGTTGAAACATTAAATATTGAAGCAATATAAATGATAATTCCATAATAATATATTATGGTCGATGATATTCATGAAGTGCACGCTTTAGGATAATTTTCCTACACAGTTTCCAGATGTTGGTCAAGCTAAAAACCAAACCTTCATTGTCTTCTTTCCCTAATTTTCTAGTGTAGAGTGATGAAGAAATATTTGTTTCAGTACTATGTTCCAAATAAGACACGATTTATTGTAATGAATATGATGATGGGTGCAAGAATGTGAAATGACTCTATCATAAGAATAAGAGATAACCTCAAAGACAATAGACATATTATTGTCATTATTGTACACAAGAGCAATCCATGATATAAACTATTGTAAAAAAAATTATTGTGTAAAAATTTCTCTTATTTTGCTGAATCATATTTAGAAAGTAGGTTTCTCATTACTTTTAAAATGTAGCAAGGAAAATGGACTATTGTATAGATTGTTACTTTACATAAAAAATACTAGCTTTGTTAACTGTTTATAGATGATTGTATGTTTAACTAAATAATATAGTGCATTTCTTGGCCCTCATTGTATGTTTTGAATGTCATATTTTACTTTTATTATATTCTTTTTGATAGGATAAGAAAGAAATAAAGTATTGCATAACAATCCAGTCCCCATAGCATTTAAAGCAACAATGCACAATGTTACATCTCAACTAGCATTACTATTATAATTACTATTATTGTTACAAAATATCAATCTCAAACACCTCATAGGCACATCCTAGACTCTATACTGTTATTCTTACAATCATTTATTTTTTATTTTTTTCTTCGCATCCAGTGTGATTATGCATTGTTATGCCTGCTTTCTTTAATTGTTATTGAATTAGATTTATTCTATAGACTTTTATTTTGTTATAGATTAAAGGAGATGCATAATATTAGCTTCTATGTTTTTTATTTAGTGTAAATAATATAACCAACCTAACACATTGAGCAAGTCAGAGATGATGTGGGTGTTTACCTTCCACCTAATTTTCTAGCACCAAGTTGGAGATGAAAATTGTAGAGCAGGAAAATTAATAAACGCATATCGTTGGCTCATGCTTTAGAGAGGTTTTCACTCAATCAATTACTACATAATGAGATATTTGTAAAAAAAATGGCTAACATGTCTAAGTTTATCCATGCAATAAATTCAAGTTCCTTGTAGAGCATGTACTTATTCCTCCAGTTGTTGTCTAAGGCATCTATAGAGGATTCTCATGAAACACTATAGAATTGTTGAGAACCATGAACATTTGAATTGTGATAATGACTGAGATACAATGAAAGATTAAAACAAAGCAATAAATGATAATATGACTATTTAATTTCATCAATTATTTATTTAGGGCATCTATGAGGCATTTAGCATTTGGATGCTCAATAGGTCCTCTACATATTAATAAAAAAAACATCCCTCTCATCACACATTGTACATTCAGGGCATCTGTGAGGCATTTGGCTAACATAATCAAGAGTGAGAAACATGGGTCATTAATGTTATGCAGTTGGTGGCAAGAGTCCATTGAGAGCACCAATCAAACCCAAGGCTCAGACACCTACGAATGTATGTTAATAATTTAGCCAAAAAAGCATCATTTCAATAAAGATGAGACTTCAAAACTATTTCCACCAAATTCCATGGCTCTTCTAGGCATAGTTTCCTTTTGTTCCATAGTTTGTGTAAGAGGTAGGCATTTGAGAAAAAAAATTGAAAAATCTCTCCATTTTTAGTATTACATTACACCTTTTTTCACTATTATTTTTTGATGATTTGGTTGGTTTTAATGGCCTAGATCTTGTTGTGATACTCACAACAAGTGTTGCAATCCTCATACTAGACCACCCCCCTCTGATTTCCACATTCATGGGCTATGACCCAACATGAATGATGGATCTTGGCCCTAATATTGTGCCCTTTATCACCACTTCAATTTATCTGAGGTATTTATTTTTTCTTTATTTATTCTATGTTTAGGGTGCCCCTTTATAGTTTTGAACATTGCCCTCAAGTGGGTAAATAGAATAGTATTTATTGAATTTATAGTGAACTAAGACCCTCTTGCCCAATGATAAATTTTGATGGTCTAGGGGTATTTTCATATAAAAGGTTACTTTAGGATTTGACTTTAACCGTTTTGATTGACACCTATGTAAAAAAAAGAGTTTTACGTGAAGTTTCCTTTTTGCAGTGTGCTCTTGTAAATTTTAGTTCTGAAATTATTTGCTCCTTATTACAATTTTCTATGGAAATGTTACTAAATGGGATTTACATGGAAAAACTTATTAAGTTTTAGGTTGGAGGTTTAATCCTTAGGTGAATTTTTTTAAATCAATTGACTTTATTTTTGGTAAGAGTGATTTAGAGGAAACTCCAAATTTAGTAGAGCTAAAGAGTCAACTAGTGTTGAGATTGAAAGAGGGTACATTCTATCCATGAGCAAATCCATTTCCATTTGTGGTAGCATGATTGAGGAGGTAATAAGTTTGAAAAATATAACATTAAATTTCCTATATACCCAGTGATTATTTCCACATTATAAGAAATAGATGTAAAATTGTCTACCCATTAGATGTTCAAACATGGTCAAATATTTGATTACAAATCTAAAATTTGCTTTTTAAAATAAAAAACAAGGGCAATAGGAATGTTATGATTGATCTCTACCGTTGGTTTGGACCAGGAGAGATATGCATGTCACATATTCTGCTTACTTCATAATTTGCATTCATTTTTATCATTAGAATTTTGTATTTACTTTTTTTTCATAGGGACTTCACCCACTAGGGTAGCCTTATTTAATGGCCACACCTCATATTTGCTCTTGTTATGATTGATCTCTACAAGGGTTTTTATAATCGTGTCTCTATGACATGCCTCTATTGATATGCTGAAGTGAGGGGAATGAAAAAAAAGGATAGTCTCCTTATCTCAAAAAGATAAGATAACTATGTTGTATCTATATGAAGCATATAGTAATATCATGTCAAAGTAAATATATCGATGAAGCTCGCAATATTAATATATAACAAGTCCTAAGATGCATGATGTGTGTCATTGAAAAATCTTGAAGATAATAATCTTAGAAAACAATCAAACACACACACAAGATTAATAAAATATCATGAAAATAGGGGTCTAAGGAGACTACAAACAAGGGGCATGTTCAAATGTTTCACACTCAAGGGGAAGACATGTGGAAATGTCCACACACCAAATACATATGCAAGATTTAGGGCATTATGTCCAATAAACAAGGAACATGTTCAAATATTCCATAAGCAAGATAAATAAGTATATTCAAGTAAGCCAAATTAAGTAAATGAAATAGATGTAACTAACATGAGCATGTCATACTAGTCCTTGTATATATATGTTGGCAAAATGTCATGTAGAACAACATATCAAGAACATTGTGTAAAATAGAAACATATATGCATGTGTAAATATTTGTATATAAGTTGAATGTTATCATGGAAAAGATCAAAAAATAATAGAACCCATGTCAATCGTGTTCATATAGAAGCAATATTCTCCCAACATAGTGTATCATGTGAGAAAAGGAAAGGTCCAACATTTGCATGCTCGTGTATCATGAATCTAATGTATGTTTGTATCACACTTAAGTACCCATAAAACATAAGTGTGTATATAAATGATATGTTATCTACTAGCATAAATTAAACAACTTATGTAAAAGCTAGTAAACATGTGAAATGCTAAATATTTTTGTATGTTTGCTTTATTTGAATGTCTTTGTATTTTTTGAATATTTTATTTTTTTGAATTTTTAGAAATTATTTTAAAATAGAGTGATATCTAATTATCCCATCTAAGGGATCCTCATAGGGTTATCTATAGTCTACATATGGTATAACAAACTCGTCATGCTACCAAGAATCATGTATATGTACCAAATATGGAACTAGAGAATCTATAATACTCTGTGTATGTCTCATAGGACTCTATATCATGAGGTATTAGTAGAAGTTGTAGTGGTTAGTGTAACCCATAGTTTAATGTTTTATGAATTCATTGGTGTAATATTGTGTCTTTGTTCCCATTTTGAAATATGGTGCTTTGTTTTCAATAACTGGCTAGGTTGTGGAGGTGTAAATGAGGATTTTGAAGAGTTCATTATAGATCTCTAATTTAATGTCATCTCAATTATCAATCTCCTAGGAAGATTTTATGTTGCTTGCCCTTTCTCACATGATTAACTTTAGTAGGCTATATAATTAGTTATCATGGAATAAATTTTGTCAGTTTTAAAGGATATTCATATTGAAACTCTGAAACTATAAATACTTTATTGTCATGAATATATTTAAGACACCATGAACTCTATAAGGTATTATATGGAAATTATGAATACAAGATTATCCCAATAATATATCAAATATTCCCATATGTGGTAAAACTAATAATGTTGTGGTCACATGTAATGGACCAACCTGTAAAGGTAAATCAATCTCACAAAAAACTTATGTTTTTCCATTGAATGATTTTACCATTATAATTGAAATAAATAAATCATCTTGTGTGTATCCCATATGTGTGAGTAATGTCACGTTACATCCATTCTCACTAGAACCGTTATCAATCATAATACTATATATAGACCAATGATCGATATGTGCTCTAATAAATAAATAATAAAGATCTAAGTCATCATCCACAATCTCATTATCATCAAATGCAATATAATTCCTATGAACCATATGAGATATCTCAAATAGAAGTGTACCAATAATCCCATATAATGGGTACCCATAATTTGGTGGAAGAAGATGTGCATGATATGCCATTTGCACTTCTAGTGTTTCCTTCGAATGATCTTGTAATGGATTGTTGAATATATTTTGATTTTGATGATCATTAGGTTGTGATAAAAAAACTATTAGAGAATCCTCAAAGGTAAGGATATCACTATCAATAATATATTTTATATTGTGTTTCAATTTAAAATATATGTTAGTAAAATGCCACATACATTGGTGATAGTCCCAATAAGCATTGATATCATATTTTTTTGGTAGATATTGACTCGTATCAACCACTGTAGAAAGACAAAGAGATATGAGATGACACTCTACAAGATTTGGAGGTAGATATGTTGGATACTCAAGTTATCTTAGGTGCATTGGATAAGATAATTAAATTAGATAGTTTTGACATTGTATTAACCATGGTGGTTGTTTTCATTTTAGTCTCCATATGTTTGACCTTATAGCTTGGTTGATATGAAACTTTATAATAGATGTAGTCAGTCTGTTTGCTACATACTTAAGCTTGTTCAATGAAATAAGTTTCATTTCTCTATCTTGAATAATATGACATAAGTCATCGAAATATTTAAACTTTTTAAAAACAATAGACTCATGTAAGGGAACAAATGAACTTTGCTGAAAGATATCTTAAAGCTCATTATCTACCATTGGATTTATCATTTTGGCTAATATTATATTATACCTCAAGACATTCAATAATAAGCTCATTGGTTCCTTGTTTGAACTTCAATATTTATGCATATGAAATTTTCTCTATAATGTTGATTGAAAAATGTGCTAAAAATTGATACTCTAAAGGCTTGAATGCTCTTATCAATTGTATCGGTAAATCATAGAACCATTTCAAAGCATAGTCCTTTAGACTTTTTGGAAATAATTTGGTAAAAATCTTATCATTTGAAGCATAATCAAGGCATGTTGCATAGAAAGATCAAAAATGTTGTTTAGAATCACCTTTTCCATCATAAAGTGTGAAATTTGGTGCTATAAAACTAGTTGGCAAAGGATGCAAAAATATCTCAGGTGCTAGAGGATTATGTAATACATCTTGTGAATCAATAATATGAGTTGATTTCATAATATTTTATTCAATGCTGGTAAATTTAGCTTCCAAAGCTTTCATAACTTATAAAAGAGTGTGCATAGTAGATCCATTGGGATTTTGGGTTAAAACTTGAGAAATCACCAAAGGAGATTAAAACACCACTTGTGTTGATGTAGGCATTGAAACTAGTAATTGAGTTGAAGTATTGAATGTCCCCATGAAGGATGTAGTAGTAACTATACTATCTAAAAGTTTACTATTATTAGATGTGGATGCACTAGCCTTAGCATAGTTATTCATTTCTTCTTGTGTAACATGTAAGAATGCATTAATTAATTTTTGATTTGTATTTAAATGGTGAATTAACAATGTTTTATCTTCCATTTCAAAATGATCTTTTTTAACATTTTCCATATTTTCTAAATGTAAAAAAAGATGCCACAAGTAATGAAAAAAATTAATATGTAAATTACTAAAATCATAAACCTTTACCAGTTGAAAACCCTAGAGCAAGCTAGGAGTTACATGAGAAGATTCAAATGTCAGGTTCACCAAATGTTTAATATTTTTTTGAAATAAGAATTGATAATGAAAAAGAGTAGCCTAATCAACTAAAGAGTAAATTACTCTAAAAACTAGGCCAATTAATGAATTTAGATTCTACTTGTTAGGGTGTGGAGCTTAAAAGCTTCACCAAGGAGCATTCATTATCAGGTTCGGGTCTACACAGACACCGGCGTCGGTCAGGAGCGACCGACGTCGGTCACAGGCAGTTGCAGAGACACTGACGTCGGCATAGGATCAGCCGACGGCGTTCACAGGTGAGCAGGTAGGAACCGACGTCAGTTACCTGCTTGTCCAGAAAGCGATTTCTGAGGATAGAAGCGAGTGTTTGCGTGATGAGTTTGAGTTGTAGACTCAAGCTTGCGTCTCTATTATTAGCATTACTATTTTTAGAGCCCTTGTTTAAGTGGTTTAACTGTTTGTTGGAAGTACATGCTCAAGTCTCCTAATTCTATATGAAGAATTAGATCTTCCTAGCTTATTGTGTATTGAAGTAGTTGAATTGTAGAAGAATTCATTATGTGAAGAACAGTACAGAATTGAATCAATCTAGGTCTGTTGGAATTGGTTGTTCTTGAGAGAGATAGCTCTTGAGGAATAGAGATCTAGTGAGAGATCTATACATCTAGGAGAGGTGTGGAAGAACGAAGTTTCTTCAATTGTATTCCTATTGTAAAGAGTTTGTTAATACAAGTTTTCAGGGTGTTTTCTTGTATCTCTTGTTCTTGCTATTTATCATTCTAGTTACTTGTCTATCTTATTTAATTCCGCGTTTATTGATGTCACAATTGTAATCTATTGTTGGTTTGATCCCCCAACACTGCTAATATTATAATAAGAAATAGAAATCTAAGCATATGCCAAATATAGAAAGTACACCATTCAATATTATGATAATAGCAATACAAAGGAGAGAAATACTTAGTTTATACATGGATGTACAGTTAAATATGAGTAATGCAGATATATAAAATAATCATATGATGATTATGATCTAGTTTTCACATTCTTAAAACTAGTTTTATGTCAACACAGACACTTGCATCGCCTTATGGACACTTTCGTAGATGCTAATATCCATGCTTCAATGTATATGTCATGTAAAAAATATTGATTATTGATTAAAACTTCCACCTATGTCTTTCTAGGTATTCTATCACCTTTCAAATTATGTGTTCAGATCATGTGCATAAGGTTTTGATATCATAAGGTAGCTCAAACCCTGGACCCTCCTTTTAAGTCTTGTCACCTTGACAAAAATAGCTTATTGGGCTCATGAATTCAAGCTAACTTCAAATATCCCTCTATCAATGAACATTGCCTACATATCCAAAACTTTGGTGAGGGTCTCATACATATGTAGTTATCCCCTATGTGTTGGCTTGTGTGTGATCAATGTTGTAATATGTTATATGTAATTTCATGTAGTGATATAACGTATAACTTGACAAATATTGATCATGGGTTGTTCTTGAATGTTTCAAACCTGTAATATGACTACTTTTATGACTGATATAGAAATAGAGAAGAATAGGGCATTAAAACTCAGTTGTGTAATTGATTGAATGAGCTTGAATAAATACTTGCTTGGTATGAGTAATGAGTTGACTTTAACTTGTATTTATACCACTTATTTTGAAAAGTTCCTCGTGGAAGGGTTAATGAAACATAATAGGTCAACCCATGCATTTTGAAATATTTAAAATTTTGGGTGTTTAAAAGGCATAGACACTTTCGTTAGAGGACGGATAGTATCATTAACATTATTATCCAAGTCCAAACATAATTATCTAGGAACATAGAAGGTTATTAGAGCTCTATAACTGATAGTAAAGAATATATATCATATTTTAAGCATATTTTAGGCTACAAGTGATCTAGATAATCAAAATAATAAGGTCAAAATATAAGATAAACATTTTGGCCCAGTGAAGTGATGAATACGAGCCTATTAGCTAATAAAAAGTCAAGAATTTAAGGGTAGAGCCTTGAGTGATATTTGTCAAGTGTACTAAATTAATTTAATATATAAATCCATATTTAAGCATCTACACAACCAAGTGGAAACATCATAATCTACATTTATAAAATATTAAATTTGTACCATAAAGATCAAAGAGATTTCACACAAGCAAAAGGTGAGGACATTCCATGGAAATTAGATCCTCGATCTTGTTTTTTTAATAAAAATTAAAATATAAATGATGTTGTTAATTTAATTTATTTTATTGTGACCAAATTCAATCATCCAAACTTTTTTTGATTGAATGCCTAAGCATTATAGTGAATCACTAAATAATATAGAATGTTGGCATCTCTACCCATATTTCAAGAGTAAACATATAACAGATTACAATTATGAGTAAGAATACATATAAATCAGTGAGCTTCTTGGCTAAAAAACCATTACTAAAGGGCATCCACATCATCAAAATAACCTAGGATGTGATCTTGGCCTTAACTACTTGACTCTATATGTCGAATATCTAAAGGGATTTATACCTTGGTGGATGGATATAAACAACCATCATCCTCACCAATTAGACTACAACCCTTTCAATGATCATCTAAACTTGAAAAATATCTTTAAATATTAAGACATGTAATATATCGATAGCAAACTTACAGTTGGTGGTGCAAACTTTGAACATTATTTGCATAGTTATCCAGTCAGAATTAGTTATAGTCATTATTAATATTATTAAATGAAAAGGATAAAACCCAGATCTTCCACTTGATTTTAACACAATGAAAATATCCAAAAATCCAAAATAGAACATCCATGTTAATATGAAATTAACAAACATCACTATCCACTGTTAATTCATTATTTTTAAAATCCATATGATTTGACAAAACCCTAATTTCAAGTTTAGTTTTGCCAACATAGCACATACATCATCATCGACTAGATAAATGGTAAATCTTTGGTTTTGAGACACATAACTATTTAAAGAATGTTATGTGTTCATAAAACTATAAAGGTCACTCATTCTTTATTGTTTAATTTTTTTGTTAGCGAAAAGCTTACGTGAACAAATACAATCCTGCAGGGACTTGTTATTCCATACCCTTATTTTATAAACAAGATATATATAGTGAATAATTATAATATTATATCTCAACCCAGTACTCCATACCCTTATTTTAAAAACAAGATACATATGGTAAACAATTATAACATTATATCTTGAATATAATAGAATGTTTTATTTTATTTAAATAATATATTAATGTTTCTTTTATCTAATAATGAAAGGGTGGTCTTTTATGTTTATTTATAGAAAATTTAAGACCTCAACATGAGAATATATTAATTAGTATTTTGATTAATTATTTGTAATTAATACCATGAATTTGTTTGAAGATTATAGATCCAACAACCACCATCCCCCCCATCAAGAATAGGACCCTACTCCATAATAAATGCCATGTGTTCATATAATTATAAAGGTAATTTATTTTTATCTTTTAATTATTATATCAACAAAAAGTTTACATGAAAAAATAACTATACCACAAATATTTGGCATTCCATACCCTTATTTTATAAACAAGATATACATAGTGAACATTTATAACATTATATCTCAACCTGGGATTCCATACCCTTATTTTATTAACAAGATACATATGGTGAACCATTATAACAATATATCTCAAACATGATATAATATTTTATTTTATTTAAATAATATACTAATTTTTCTTTCATCTAAAAAGTATCATGAAGTGGCTTTAGTATCTGTTGCTAGTTATGAAAGTGTCTAGTTATGAACTAGCTTTGGTGGTTAGAGGCCGAAGAGGCCAATGCAGAGGATCCAAACTCATAAGGACCATAAGTCATCAAGATCATGCCACATGTCATGTTCCTATTAACCTATCATGGTAAGAAATTAAACAAATTTTAATGGTTTAATATTCACATGGCCTTAAAGGCTTGAGTAGTTGCTAAGTGTCAACTTCTTGAGAGGTTGAGACCATGGAAACTCAATCTAATGGTTTAATAGTCATGTGGAATTAAGGGCTTGAGAAGACACCACGTGGTGACTTCACTAAATTCCAAGACAATAGAGACTCAAAAGAATTAGGAATGGGCTAATAATCCCACGACCTCAGGGGATGGAAAGTTACCACATGGTGACTTCTCAGGAGCCAGGGACCATGGAGACAAAACCGATTACAATAGTTAGTGGGACTCAAGGATCTTAGGAGTTTGACTTTTTTATGTTGGGTTATCCACCATATGAACTCCTAAAGCATTTTTTTTAAGCAGAGCTAATATTGAATGTAGGAGCTCCAACCATCATGCATCTATCAATCCAAGTAGTAAGATCAATCCATCACAAAATTATCCCAGGAATGAAGGATTTTGACCTCCATGATTATGCCACATGGAATGATCTCAGGAGGTCAGGGGTCTAGGAGGCCAATGTAAAGGAGCCAAACTCTTAAGAACATTGAGTTCCCAAACCATGCCACACAATATAGTGTCAATGGTTAGAGGTTGGAAAATCCAATGCAGAACAGTAAAAATCTTGAAAATCTTGAGTACCCAAGATTTTCCACATGGCAAGATTATGGAGGTCAGAGGTTGGAGAGACCATAAAGAGGATCCAAACTTCTAAGAACCTTGAGTCCCTAAAATCATATTATGTGGCATGATCCTAATAACTTGGATCGATGAGGAATTAAACAAAGTTTAATGGTCTAATATTCCCATGGCCTCAAGGGCCTAAGAAATCACCACATGGCAACTTCCTAGAAGCACGAGACCATAGAGACTCAGTATAATGTTTTAATAGTTCCATGGTCTCAAGCACTCAGGAAAATGCCAGTGGTGACTTCCCAAGAGCTCAGGGCTATGGAGTCTTGGGAAACTATAGAATGGGCTAATAGTTATGTGACCCTGAATGTCTGAGAAACTACCATGTGAAAACTTTCTTGGAGCCCATGACCATGAAGACAAAAATGATTATAATAGTTATCTCAAAGGCCTGATAATTATAATTATGAACATGTCATTTATTTGGTTATAAAAAATAGGTTAATATTAATTAACGAACCACCTACATATTGATTTTTTTAAAGTATTACTTCATTTACAATCAAAAAATGTAATTGGTTACTTGAACATTTTTTTATCTTATACTATGCATTGGATCCTCCAACCTATGACCTTTAAGACTATGCCACATGGTATGATCTAGGGGACTTACAGATTTTGAGAGTTTGACTCTTTCAAATTGGGTTTTTTGACATATGAACTCCCAAGATCATGTCATGTGACATGATCATGGAGGTTAGAGGCCAAAGAGGCAAATGCAAATTAGATAAATTCCTAAGGGCACTAAATCCCCATGCCTATTGTATATGCTATGCATGAAGGATCCCTGAGAACTACAAAAAGGACTCTATAACTCATGGGCCTAACTAGAAACTCTACTCTATACATTTGTTTAGTTTGGACTCTATATAGAGAGAGTGGAGGTTGAGCCCTATCTAGAATAGAATAGGTGTCTACCCATATAGATAGATAGATGGATAGGGTATCATGCCATGTGGCATGATCTTGGTAACCCTATGTAGGGAGGAATTCAACAAAATTTAATGGTCTAACAGTTGTGTGGCCCTGAGGGCCTGAGAAATAACCACGTGGTGACTTACCAAGAGCCTAAGACCATAGAGACTCAATCTAATGGTTTAATAGTCCCATGGCTTTGAGGGCCCTAGAAGTTGCCACATGGTGACTTCCTAGAAGCTTGCGACTATGGAGTCTCTAAAGATTACGAAATGGGATAATAGTCTTGTGACCACGAAGGCCTGAGATGCTTCTGCATAGTAACTTCTTGGGAGCTCAGGACCATGGAAAAAAAATTGATTATAACAATTAGCTTAGAGGCACGATAATTACAAGTTAGAACATGTCATTTATGTGGTTTCAAGGAATAAGTTAATATTAATTGAATAACCACATACATATTGATTTGTTAAAAATATTATTTCATTTGTAATAGAAACATGTAATTAGGTACTTGAACATTTTTTTCTCTTATACTTTGTTTTGGATTCTCCAACCTTCAACCTCTAACCTTCAAGATTGTGCCACATGGAACAATCTTGGGGGCTCATAGATCTCAGGTGTTTGACTCTTCTGCATTGGGATCTCTGACCTGTGAGTTATCAAGATCATGCCATGTATGTAATCAGGTACTTGAACAATTTTTTCTCTTCTAGTTTACATTGGATTCTCCAACCTCTGACCTTCAAAATCATGCCATGTGGTATGATCTCAGGGGGTTATGGATTTCAGGAGTTTGACCCTTTTGCATTGGACTCTCTAACCTGTGAGCTCCCAATATCATGCCATGTGGTACTATTGTGAATTTAAGAGGCTGGAAAGACTAATATAGATTAGCCAAACTCTTGAGTATGTCAACCTCCAAAATCATTTCACATGACACAATCTCGATAACCTAGTGTGGTGAGGAATTCAACAAAGTTCAATGGTCTAGTAGTCCCATGGCCCCGAAGGCCTAAGAAGTCATTGCATGGTGAGTTCCTAAGACCTTGGGATCATGGAGACTCAATCTAATGGTTTAATAGTCTTGTGGCCCTAAGGGCCCCAAAAGATGCCACCTAATGACTTCCCAAGACCCTGAGACTATAGAGTCTCTGGAGACTACAAAATGGGCTAATATCTTTATGACCCTGAGGACCTGAGAAGCTACATGTGGTAACTTATTGGGAGCCCAAGACCATGGAAATGAAATTGATTATAATAGTTAGCTCAAAGGTCTAACAATTACAATTTTGAACATGTCATTAATGTGGTTGCACGAAACATGTTAATATTAATTAAAGAACCACATACATATTGATTTGTAAAATTATTTACAATAGAAACATGTAATTGGGTACTTGAACATTTTTTCTCTTCTACTCTATGTTAGATTCTCCAAACTCTAATCTCTAAGATCATATCACGTGGTATGATTTTAGAGATGCATAGATCTCAGGAGTTTGACCCTTTCACATTAGGTTCTCTAGCCTATGAGCTCTCAAGATTATACCACATGGCATGATTATGAAGGTTTGAGGTTGGAGAGACCAATGCATATGAGCCAAACTCTCATATGACATGATCTTGATTATCCAGTGTGGTAAAGAATTCAACAAAGTTTAATGGTCTAATAGTCCCATAGCCTCGAGGGCTCAAGAATTCACCACATGGTGAGTTACTAGGAGCCTAGGACCACAAAAAGTCAATCTAATGGTTTAATGGTCTTGAAACCTCAAGGGTCCCAAAATATGCCACTTGATGACTTCTCAGGAGCCCAAGATTATGGAGTCTCAATCTAATGGTTTAATAGTCATGTGACCTCAAGGGCCCCAAAATAAGTCACCACATGGTGAGTTCCCAAGAGCCTGGGATTATAGAGACTCAATCTAATGATTTAATAGTCTCATAGCCTCAAATGCCCTATAAGATGCCACTTGGTGACTTCTCAAGAGCCCAGAACTATTGAGTCTCAAGAGACTGTGGAATAGGCTAATAGTCTTGTAACCTCCAAGGCCCAAGAAATCACCACATGGTAACTTCTCAGGAACCCAGGACCACAAAGACAAAATCAATTATAAAAGTTATCTCAAAGACCTGGTAATTACAATTCTGAACATGTCATATATGTGGTTGCAAGAAATAGGTTAATATTAATTAAAGAACCACATACATATTGTTTTGTTTTAATTATTATTTCATTTTCAATAGAAAAATGTAATTCGGTATTTGAATTTTTTTTTCCTTCTATGTTTATTGATAATAGTTTTTTTGAGTTGGTATCAACACCTTTAGTTTTCTTTAAGATGCTCTTTATTCATCAGGGAATATTCACGTGTTTTTTGTCCCTTGTGTAGAATAGACATCTACAGGTTTAATCCATTGTTTACATCAATAAAATGTATGTTAAATTTATATTAAATAAATATATCATTACGTAAAAATACAATCATTAGATAAAATACTATAAATGTAATTAAATGGAATGTTACATTCAATAAAATGTAAAGAAACAAACAAAATATTGATAATGTTAGAATTTTTTAAAACGTCTTAAAATCAAAGCAAAATGAAATGTAAAATTTAATATATTATCATACTATAATCAAACAAAAAAACTATTTTTTTCATTTTGATTAACCACAACCAATAAGGTCAATCATCTATATAGTTTTTTGACATCCAAAGATCAAAATGGTATGTTATAGTATAATTGAAGTCCAAATTATATACGAAAAGAAACAAAATTAAAAAAGTCCTTGCCATATATTATAATCATAATAATTTGGCATATAATATGTAATTTTAAAAATAAATATGTACATGATCAAATTGATAGTGAAAAAAGAACAAGTGAAATGACATTATTTCAACTTATATGGAGATTTTATTATTTCAACTTATATGGAGATTTTGTTGGAGGTTTTATGCATCAAAAATAAGACTGTAATCCTTTGCTACAATATCCATAATTAAATCTGTCACTTCATCAAAGGCAATTAGTATCTTTAAATCCCTTGTCATATCACATACAACGAATAGAGGAGAATAATTGTAATCATACTCAACAACATCTACAACAAATTTAGGACAATTCCAAAATAACTGTGTAGACTATGAACAAAAACATATTTTTTGGTATTGAATAATGTGAAGATAATTATCTCATCCAAAATATAAAAATTTAAAAATATGAAATGATAATAAATTATTAATATGAAGTAGTTCAAATATTATGAAAATTATATTAATTTTAATTTGACTAACAAAAATTATTTTATAAATATTATGAGCTTAGAAAACAAAGTAATTATTAATAAAATGAAAAGTAGTGCTTATAATCAACATGGTAGAATTTATTACATTAGTTTAATATAAGAACTCACATTCTTATTTTTTTATTTTTTTTTAAATGGATGCTTTCATTTTGACTATGATCAAATAAAAAATAAAATTATAACTTCGAAATTGAATATTATAATTACAAAATTGAATAATTATTTAATGTGAAGAATATTTCTTGGAAGTTTATGAGTATTATTTCTTAGTTTTAAGAATGATCACTAAGTGTGTAAATCATAAACAAAAGCATATAATTGGTATTGATTAATGTGAACAAAAGTATCTCATCCTTAAAAATTAAAAATATAAAAACTATGAAATGATAATAAATTATTAATAAGAATAAATTGAAGTATTATGAAAATTGTATTAATTTTAATTTGTCTAATTAAACATATTTTTTATTTAAATATTAAGAATTTGAAAAGTAGAAAAGTATTTTTTAAATATTAAGAACTTAAAATTTAGAAAAATTATAAGTAAATTGAATATTAGTGCCCATCTTAACATAGTAAGATTTATTATATTGGTCTAACTTAAAAACTCATGTTCTAATTTACAAAAAATCAAAACAACTTGAATACTTTCATTTTGATAGAATGAATAATTTTATCCCTGAAAGTAAAGCATAAGAAAATTAAGAAAAAATAAAAATAAAACTACGATTTAATCTCAACCCAAATTCTTTAAAGAAAAGAAACATTGTATTGTTTTAATGTGTAAATATTCTATTAAATTTAGTGACATTGCTACTAGCTAAAAAAATGCAATACGAGCTTATATTTAATGTATTTATTTGACAGTATCTAATTAGTAGTGTGAGGTTGTTCTCTAATTTTTTTATGCAAGACCTTGTATAAGAAGCCCTGTAAGCTTAGGAAATCTAGTAAGCAAATGTTAAGGCAATTACTTTATGTGAGGTAAGTATAGACTATAAAAAATGTATAGAGAATTTTTTTATGTATGGATTATAATTGAAAGGTTTTTAATTTTTTTTCATGGATTATCTTTGAAACATGATTTATGCAAGGTTTTAATGTTAGATTGTGATCTATGTATGGTCTGTGAAATGATGGAGGTAATACCTATTTACAATCAACTATGAATCACTTCCTGATAGAACTATATCAACATGCTTAAGGTTCAATTTTTATTGCTTAAATTTTAGTCATATCCTACATTAAGTAGGTACAAAATGTTTTTTTTTGTCTTCATACTTTTGTTGAGGCAGTGGAAACACACTTGAATGATTTTGTTGTTATGATGTAAATGCATTCCTAGGGTATAGACCTGTGATCAACATTTAAGTGCAAATAAGTAATAATTAGTTCTTGTGAAGTGTTCTAACTAGTGCAATCTTAAACTGGCATAACTTGTTATAAAAAGCTTCAACTAGTTTACTTGAAGTGGTTCATGAGCATGCAACAAGTGCATGAAATTTGACGTATTTTTTCCACATTTTTAACTATGCGCATAAATCATAAGAGATTTCTATAAGCCAAATGGGCAAGCTTTTGCTACAACTATTCATGTTGGAAATTATATTATCTAGAAGGTATAAATAATGATTAAACAGTAGCATAATACAAAAATGTAAGCATTTGAAAATATAGAGGATCAATTCTAATAAATTTATATGGTGTCTACAAGGAAATCAATCGATATTCACATGGATCATTTTTCTTACTCTTACAATCAGAGATATAATTAAATCATTAACAAGATAAAGCCTTGTAAAATTTGGGCACTAGTTCTAAAGATATAATTTCTTGAACATATGCCAATATAATATGTAATAAAGAGAAACCAAATAACAAGATTTATCTAAAATATGAAATCATTCAGTATTGTGTCTCTAAGCATATCACAAAACATAGATCAAATAATGAAGTTAATCTAATAGTGTGATATGAATCAATATTAATACTAATACCACTATATATGAACATAGAGTAATAACATATTTGATATCATCTATAATTATTAGATAAAACAAGATTAAAAAATTAAAGCATGCACTTTAACTATAATACAAAATTAAGATATTAATAAATGACATTTTCTTGGAAAGAAAACATGTTAGCACAATTTCATAGCTAATAGATTATATTGTGTTTGAGTTAATTTTTTACAAAATATTCTGATTAAAATGTATGATAGCGTCTTTTTTTTTTAAATATTCTCATTTATCATCTAAAGACTAAAACAATTGAATTTAATACAAGTTCAATTTAGTAGAACATGCACTTATCAGTAGTAGATGAGATCTTTAAGTTCTTAAATATTAGCAAAGCAATATATATTGTTGCATAAAACTTTGTTTTTTGTTTAAAATTTTATAATGCTTTGTTAAGATTTAATAACTTGAAGATCTCATCTACTACTCATAAGTGCATGTTCTACTAAATTGAACTTGTATTAAATTTAGTTGTTTAAGTCTTTAGATGATAATTAACAATATTTAAATAAAAGCATTTTCTTTATGGGTCTCATTCAGGATTTTTCCCCTATTCATGTCGGTAATAGTTTGGCATGTCAATTACAAAAGGGTGTTTATACTCAGGTTGTTGGCATCTAGCAAAAAAGTGGAAAACAAAGCAAGCCATTAGTTTCTATTTACATCCATAAATAAGTGGGACCAAAATTAAATTTAACACAAGAATATGTCTATGAATTTAAAAGTTAAGATAATATTGTCAATTTCTTCAACTAATTTAATATTGTAATTAATTTGACTAACTTACTAATAGCTATGATGATATTGTTCATGGCAATTATGAAATTACCATGTAGTTGCAAGCATCATAGCACACACATGGTAGTTAAAATGTCTTACTTATATTCTTTGAAAGAGATTTTAACTAATTTTGAGAGATTTTAATTCAACTATGTCTAATTCAACATACATTCAATTTGTCCATTTTTTGTTTGTATAATTCATTTCAAAGAATGGTGGTATTTATACATTCGGTCTTGTTGACAACTTGTGCAATATGTAAAATATTATGTTGAAACTATGTTAGTCAAGACTAGCTGCCCACAATCACTGAAAAATAGTTGGAAAGGTGATGCAATAACATTTTTTGGTTTTAAAACACCTTTGACCTTCAAATCAAAATTATTGTTTATCATGTTGTGACATTGTTGATATTATAAAAATTATCTAAACATACTTTTTTTAATAAAGTAATGAATCTGAAATAGATGTTTACCTAAATATTTGATTTTGGTAGATTTTACAGATGAGACTTTTTATATTTATAATCTAATATATCCAGAAAAGTGAATTGACTTGCACATAGCAATAGGGTGTCTTTAGTTTCATTTTTGATAATGTTTTTAAACAAAATTGTTGGTGTGTTTGCTGATAACAATATTTATTGAAAGCTAGGATGTAGGTGTTTGTAATTATCATTGAATATAAACTACAAAAAAATTGTTAAATGTCAATGATTTGGATAATAGTATGCATATGTATATATTTAGATAAAGCTAATTATATTTCAAAGGATAAAGTAAAAGAAGGTTTATTGGGTGTGAGTACTTATTGTTGCCATGTTTGCTTAGCTTCACCATCTTTGAGTTGTAGTTCATATTGACTATATCATTTTCTTATAACCAATTATATGGTAGCCAACGAACCTATTATATATGTGTTATTTTATTGCAAAATATCATATATAGTGGTATTCGGAGTAAACCTATGTTCCTTGCATATGGTTACAATGTTCTCTGCATTGGTGTTTGTATTTAATACAAAACAACAATAAACATTACCTCTTTCATATTAGATTCTATTTTTATAGTGAAGTCCATGATTTGAACATTGTTCCCAGGTGAGAAATATGGCAAGAAATTTTCAATTTGTTTATTATTGATGTTCACAGTTATTTTCAATTAACCAAATTTGTTAATGAGATAAGCATGCACTATTTTTATATTTAACGATGGATTTGGATTCTTTATGAACTTAGGACCATAAAAAACTAACACATCACCTTCAAAAATATTGCATGTTTTTTTTGTTGAAAGCTCAATAATTGAAACCGAGGCATGTTGGCATGTGTTTATACTGTATTGATCACTATCAAATGCAACTTTTGAGTAAAATTTTTTTTCGATAAGATATAATCATTATTTGTTGAATTGTATAAGTTAGAGAAAATAGTAAACCATACAATGAAAAATAGAATGTTTTTTGATCCATTGCAAATTTTTATAGAAAATGAAGAAAATAAAAGATTACCATTTTTATATTTTTTGTTGCTTTATTTCTATTTATTGGTTGTTGTGTTTTCCTAGCTCTATATCTAGTTTTTTGTTTGTAAGGTTTTAACAATGGTTTTCAAATCTAAGTTTTGAATATAAAGATTCAATAGTAAAATATAATGTTTTTTTCTTAATTTTAAATTACAAAACAAATTATAGGTTGCACAAAAAACATGTTTTTTTATGCATTGCAACTTTTTAGAGGAAATGCAAAAACTAAAAAATTTACATTTTGTCATTGTTTCTTATTATTATTTTGTTTATTGAATGTTGTGTTTTTCTAGTTCCATATCTAGTTTTATGTCTGCATTACAACATTGACATGCATATCTTATATTGTGACATTGTTAAGAAGAAAAAAAAGATAAGAATTGTGACTTCAAAAAAGCATCAGCTTGTAATAACTGGAAATAAAACATTAAATAGCAAAAATAAAAGATTGCCATTTTTGTATTTCTTGTTGCTCTATTTCTATTTGTTGGTGGTTGGGTTTTCCTAGCTTTATATCTAGTTTTTTGTGTGCAAGGTTGTAACAATGGTTTTCAAATCCAAGCTTTGAATACAAACATTTGATAGTAAAACATAATGACTTTTCTTTTTATTTTTAAAGACAAAGAAAATTATAGGTTGCACCAAAAAAAAGGCATTTTTTTGCATTGTAATTTTCTAGAGGAAATGAAAAAAAAAAAAAAAAAACGTTTTATCATTGGTTCTTTTTCTATTTCTATTTTTTGATTGTTATGTTTTTCTAGTTCCATATCTAGTTTTTTATTTGCATTACGACAATGGCATGAATATATTGTATTTTGAATTTTTTAAGAAAAAAAAGTAAGAGATGAGAATTGTGAGTTTGAAAAACAATAAATTACAATAACTGGGAATAAAATATTATTGTTTTAGTGTATTTTATCCTGTTATTCATGCTCATTGATTATTACATTTAGTTGGATCCATATTTTGTTTTTTGTAAGTTTGGCAGTGCATAAACATTTCTCAATTGTAAAAGATAAAACACACTAAAAAAAACATAACATAAATGATATAAATATCATTTTGTTTGGATTCTTTTTCTTTTTCTTAGGTAGCTAGTATGGATTATTGTCATGTCCAAATTACATTATGTAAACCTATTTCTTTAATGGCAATGTCATGGTATAATGTGTAAAACTATTTTTATATTTGTATAAACTAATTGTTGTTGTAATTATTATTCAATCACTAGATAATTAATCGAAGACAACTTGCACGATGATCAATCTAGTAAGCATTGAAAATGTTAAATTAAATACTATTGATATTGATGTTTGTCCAAAAGTGGTCTACCGAAGTCTCTCCATATGTTGTTGGTAGGTTTGATATTAAAGAAAAATTATGTTTATGCATTGTGTCTAGAATTTATTTCTATGATGTTGTTTGATTAAGCATAATTGTATCGAAATCACCAACAAATATGACCTTGGTATTGGGTGTTGAAGTAGATGTTGTTTTTTATATGAATTTTAATATATCAATAATTGGAGCTTACGAGACTAAGTATACATTAACTATATGTATTGACATGTCTAAATAAAGTATATCATGTGTCATAGTTTCCATGTTTGATGTTGTAAATGCTTTGGTATTTTTTTATCGCAATGTTTTTTCTAAAACATGACATTATTCCATGGAGTTTCATTGAGGAAAAGAAATGAAAATTATGTGTAAGAATCAAGTTATTTGGTGTTTGCATAGTTCTAATTTATTGGATGCATAAAATGTTTGCATGCATAAGATCATAATTGTGGCTTATGCTTTCTAAATATAATTACAAACTTTGTGTATTTAATGAGAAAATTAAAAATTTAAGTATTATATGCTTCGACAAAAATTCTAAAAAGTGGTTGTCATTATGCAGAGTTCTACATTCTTTGCATTTCAATATTGACTTTATCATATATGATAAAATTGTCACCCTCTAGTTTATTGATAAGATACAATGATTTGATGTTTTTTACTCATGAAAATGCAGTATAGATAAGGCCGTGATGCTTGACACTAGTAATATTAAAATCTAGTGCATACATTGTCAATCCTTTCAATCTAGATATTGTGCGTGCACATGCTATTTATATTGGGAACTATTCACATATGGTAATTATTGGTTTTTTGATGTATTTTTTTCTTGAAATTCTTGTTATAGGAGTCCAAGTTTTAGAGATTTGGTCATTGTATAAGTTTTGTATTTTTTGTTGAAATACTCCAATTTTAGTGTCATTAAATTGTATCCAAATTATGTCTAGTTCTCCACACATATAGTATTTGACAATTCCATCAACATCATTTATTAATCCATCTTGTATGTCATAGTTTCCACCAATCAGTTCAACCAATATGGTTTTTTTTTAAATTATTATGTTATAAAAGTGATACTTATCATTTTTAATAATAATTTTGTTAGTAAAAATCATTTTTTTGTTAATAGCATTCAATGTATATGTTTCTTCTTTGAGGAGGACAAGCAGTTTGGCATTATTATTTTTAACAACATCATTCTTGTGAAATAAGTATAGAAATGTTGGGTCACAAGGATAAGGTCTATGGCATATGTTATTTAAGTATTCAATGTTGATGTAGTCTATTAACAAGTACACATTTGATTTAGAATAGAAACAAATTGCATGTCGCTTTGTTAAACAACTTATTGTAGTTGAAACCAATTTACATTATCAAGCCAAAAATTGTATGGAATTGTTTCTCCATGTAAGATTGGTTGTTCAAAAACCCATTTGTCTCGAATAGGTTCTTTTTGATAAAAATCACTAAAAAAGATCATGTCAATATTTGTAAATGGTTTTGTCTATGTATGCATGATTTATTGAAGTCTTTTGCCTATATTGAAAAAGATGCAACATCCTAGTAGAGATATTTCATTGATGAATAATAATTGTAATTGTTAATAATGTTTGTTTAGTATATCCAAAGTATTTGAATCTAACAACAACATTATTGTATACATATACGACAATTGAAAAATAAAATGTGTAGTTAGACCATTTATATTGTAACTTTTCCAGTGTATGCAATAATTATTCCTTTTATTTTCAAAATATCACTTTAAAGTTGCTTATTATAGAATTGTGCTAAATTTTAATATATTACTTTTGTAGTGAATTTTTTCCCTGTGCTATCTCTTCATGTTTACAATAAATAGATTAGGGTATTTGGTTCAAGTAATTTTCTTACTACAATGTCTTCGATAATGAGTTGTTCTTTATTCAATTACATTCATAATATTAAGTACTCTTTTCTCACTAGAAATGGTTAGTTGGTTGTTTGAAATGTTTTTGATTATTGATTCTTGAGTGATTTGATTCCTCTTATGAAATTTAGATTGAATGCTATGTCATATGCTTCTTAGTCACTACAATTTTGATTCTTGTCTTTGTCTTTGTCAATGGAAAATACCATGTCAGAAGCAATGTCAAGATTCTTTGTAGCAGTGTGAATATTACCCCATTTTACTATGTGTTGTGTAGTAAACATGGTTTCAATTTAGTATATATGTGCCTTATGAATGAGGTATGTCTTAATCCATATATCGAAACATTTTTTTAATGTTTCTTCATTGTCATGATTTGGTATAAACAACATGATTTCCCAAATCATATGGTATAAATAATGAAAGCACAATGTGGACAACTTGGTGGCTAGACATTTATTGATGTTGTAGAAGATAATTTTCCAATATTATAATGGTATGTAGTTTGTTGTCATTGTTATGAGTGATTTTGCCACTCACTTTTTGAGATGCATTTATTAATGTATGATAAAACTTTGTCATATAGGAGCAACAATCTGTTGTAGCAGTATATGCATCTAGAATGAATTGTGCATCTGTGTTAGCATACCACAATGCAAACACTTTTTTTGCAAATGCATTTATCCAGATATTTGATGGATGTCTTATTAACATTATGATGGGTTGTGAAATACAAGATTGCAATGAAAATATGTATTTTGTTTCAAACAAATCTATATCTTACAAAAACCTTTGGAATGTTGTGACTCTAGTATATTTTTTATGTTACAATTGAGAAAAAATTCTTGTAATATTTTCTTTGTAGAGGTCATTGTTTTACTCTAATGACTCTAATAATGTGGTTTTTTGCATTGGAGGAAATGAAAATTTGAATATGTAGTGAGAATTTTTGTACTTTTTGCATGTGTTTGTATGATGATGCGTTTGCATTTTAGCCAAAATATCATTAAACAATGATGAATCATAGGATATGTACTTATCCACAAAGAATCTAATTTTAGTATTTGATCAGTACCCATTTATAGGTGCATCATGTACCCAAAGCATTAAATGCAAATGCTCATTTTATCCGTTTTAAATTTTTGATACAAAAAAATAATCAAACACTTTTTTCTAAATAATTGTTCATTTTATAACATCAATTTTTTGAATGCATTGGATATGTGGTTAAAATAATGTTTACAAAGAATAGGGTTTTTTCTAATCATTGTATCAATGATGTCCTCTTCAATCATCTCCTTGTGTTTATTAATGATTTTGGCAGACAAGTTTTGTAATGCATAATGTATTGGTTCCAAACAATGGTCATCAATTGTTAATGTACAAAATAAATTTGGTTGGCCCAATTGTGTGATCATCGTAAAGATATTTTTTTGTGAATTTTAAAAATAGTTTGGCCACGTTCAAATATTTTTGAAATCTCTATAGGCTATTGGTGATTTAAATATTTTATCTATGCTACTTTTGTTTTTAACATCTTTGGCATAAATCTTTTTGCCATTTAATTCACCTTTTTGAATGTATATCCAAGTACATGATGAAACCTAATGTATAATAATTTTAATAACTTTGAAGAAAATATTAGTGATGTGAGTTACAATGTCATTTTATTTGTGCAGAAGATCCCACTTTACTAATTTTTGTGTCACATCATCAGGATGAATAAAGCCATAGTATAGAGATGAAAATCTCATTTCCTTATAAAACTTGTCTTCAAACATACTTAATGGTTTGAATCATTCAAATACAAAAATTTCAATGATCTCATCCTATAAATCTTATATGAATTGTTATTCACCAAAGGCATGCACCAAAGATTCAATGATCGGTTTTGATTCATCTTCAGGGATGTCAAATTTATTATCTTTGATATGCATAAAGTCAATTGATGTTTTTTCATTTTTTTCTCAAAGTCGTGTTTCATATCTTTATCAATTATAACTTTTTCTTGATTATATAGTGGATCTTGACAAAGTTTTGAAAATATATTCATGACACATACATGTCTTACTGTTGATGATCAAAATTCCCCTATTCTCATAATGAGGACCCTCCTTTCTTTAATTTTAAAAAATGCCCAAGATGCTAAGCATATTAAATCATTTAACTGCATTGATAATTTATTTAATACTTCTACAAATTTTAGTTAATCATTCATTTTGTAATAAGGATTGATACTTAGAAATGATCAAATTGTTGCAAGTCTTCTTCAAGTTTTATTGGGCAATGAATTATTGACCATGAATGGTTTAATGATATGCAGATAGGATTTTGCTAAGGAAGCATGACCTGGCTCCCTAATAGACATAAACACAATAAACTTCTCTAAGTTTTATTGAATTAAAATTATGTTGTGATTAGGGAATTGACTCAAAAAGTTTTGCTTTAAACTTGTTTAAATTTGCTTAATACATGTAATAACATCTTCAAGAATCTATTTTAGTTTCTCGCTTGACTTCGAAAGATGTCAAATTAAAGTTGTGGTTTATGACATCTCATGAGATGTCAAAGTTCAGACTATGGCCTAAAAGGATAGGTGTCCATCTTGTCAGGCCCCACAATACCTTAGGGATTCATTGCACCTCAAGCAAGACACATAGAACAAATATGCCAAGTCCATGATTAATATGGCATCATCTAGAGGGCTAGAAAGAAGCTATCCATTGGAATTTAACTTCTGGGGCTACATGTTAGGATCTTAGTCCCTGTAAGTGAGCTCATCCAATCCAAGGCTCCATGCATCTTGCCATAGTGCAAAATCCCATGAGATGTCTCAATATGTCTCAACAGTAACGAACTAGACCTGAGAGCCCCTCTAAAGTGACATGTGTCCCCTTTGGGTTCATTCGAGGTCACCACATGTCCATGCCACATTGTATCCATCCAAATCTCATGAGTGCTCGTAAGGTAGACACGTAGTTCCACTTGAGCTATCCAATCAAGGTTTAGTGATATATAGTTGTTTAAAGTTACTTCTAAGAATGACACTTGGTAGAAGAACAAATAAAAGCTTGCAATAATGATGCATGTCCCCTTTGGGCCTACACGATGATGCCATGTATCATTCCCATGTTGTTTCTATTTGAGATCTATGAGATCACCTCTAAGAGGGATTTGTGTCTCCACTTGAGCCATCCAATTAGTGCCAAGTTGTCGATAGTTGTCTAAAATCCTTCTGAAGGAGACACCTGGCAAAGAAAGCCATGATTTCCCATGAGAGCAATGCACAACATTCTCACGACCAATTAGAATATAAAAACACCACCTAAGATCTTACTATGAATTGAGAGTCACCATGTTGTGAAATACATATGATTCATCATGCAAAGTTGCACTCTAAGAATCTGAGAGGTAAGCAAAAGGTGCCACATATCCAAATTTCAAGCTAATTAGGTAGCTTAGCCATATTAAAGCCATGTGAGTACTTAGCTCGATCTAAGGTGGCATCTACATGTCAAAAGGTGGTAATCCTTAGCTTTATAGCTAAAATTTATGGTAAATCAAATTCAAATTAAAGCTAAATCAAATTTTGGTGCAATTAATTATTAAAGTAATAGTTCAAATATTATTTCAAATATATGCAAGGTTGACAAGCTTGCCATTAATATGACATGAACCAAGATTGCCATCAACATTAAATTATTCAAAATGGTCATTAAAAATTCTATACAATCAAGGTTATTATCATTTGAATTTCGAAGCTATATGCATTTGCTTTCTATGATGTATGCACTCTCACAATTCGATAAAGCTCAAGTTGCTAATAGATTTCACTCCCAACTACCATTATCGGAGCTTGAAAGTTGCAAAAAGATACAACGAGACATTGATTGCTACCTAAAGTATTACAAGAGATTGAACAAATAGGTCTTTCTACTCTAGGTAAGAGTAGTTCCTTCAGGAATGATGACTTTCTATTTTAGAACAGTACTTCAATCATCTTCAAGGATACTAAATTCATTCTTGAGGCCATAACATCTGGTGACATGCATTATAGTAGCATATACTTTAATGTATAAGTGACTAAGGATGTTGATGAGGATAAAACCATGCCTCATATAATCCAACTATATTTTGATATCCTTACCTTAAATGTAGTCAATCTCCATAAGGTTTCAGCTAAGCCAAAGGTCATGCCATGCATTGACTTAGTTTATGATATTTTTGAGAGGTCAAAGTGTGAAGACGGGCTACTTAAGTCAATATCCCAAGGGCTCCCTATTTCTTTTATAGTAGGATCAAGCTTTAAAAAGTACTATGACCTTCCCTCACCACAGATAGAATATTACTAGGTCATCATCAATAACTGGTACGAAGTGTACTAGGTCATCATCAATAACTAGTACGAAGTGTACTCCCTGAAGAAGGTCTTGGCTTCATGGGTGACTAACCCAGTAGGAGTTGTTTTCATGGATGATCAAGGAAACTTTCCCATTGAATAATTCAGACAAGCGGTCAAAATTAGTCTAGCCCTCTTAAATAGAATATGTGGAAATCCATACATTGCCCATGTGGACATAAGGGTTATTTCATTATTGCAAATAAATCTTAGAAGACCAGCAGATTCCCCCACTTAGGGAAATTATCAACAATAACTTGGTCTATGTGATATAAAACACTTGCAAGAATGATGCCCCCTTCTTCATGATGAGATACAAATTAGATGCAATATGTGTAACTACTCAACTAGGTCATAATTCATGGTCTCTTAAGCATCAAGAGGTTATGCCTCAACTCTTCTCTACAATACATATTCATAGATTCAAGTGTAACATAAGAGTGATTACGGAAGAGTTCTACCCATTGGTTTTTTTATTGATCATTGAATGCAAGATGCAGAGGGTTTCCCCTAAAATCAAGCAAACTTTGAGGGATATGGGTAGCTACTAGTTTTACCTAGATTGCATAGTTATTATAATAGGAGTGATGATGGCCCCTCTTAGACTGTTGAGGTTTATGCCAATGAAGCTAGTTCAAGAAGAAATGGCCTATCAACTTCTACATGGAGTTGATGGAGTCTTTAAGAACAAAAAGAAAATGGCCCCATATAAGGTTCCTTACAAAAATGGGAGGACCAGAATTATTAAGTGGTATGTTATTGTTGTAGATTCTAGGCATAAGGATTCATACTTGTTGCATAAAGATGACATTAGATCATGGGATCCTAATAATGTCATTACCAAGCATCTATTCAAATTCAAATAATATGTAGTAATGGAATACAAGCATCAAGAAGAAGTCTAGGAGTGGATATATAGATATGATATGAATGATGATGTGGTGCTCTGGAATGTTGTAAAGAAGAACATTGAATTAGAAATAAGATTGGATGGGGAGAATAAGGAGGAGGTTATTGCTAAGTCTCGGCCACCACAAGTATATGGGAACATGTTTGATGCTAACTATGAGGGAGGGAAAGATGAAGAAGATGAAGACAATGTTCTTCTTGTTGGGAACATGCCAACTAGACCTCCATGACTTGCCACTTCAAGAATTTAGGACTTACCTTCAAGCTTTGAGCAAGGAGGATCTAGCAATTAGCCTAGCCCCTCCCAAGGGCCCACAATAATCTTTACATCTACTATGGGATCCATTCTAAAAAGCTTGGATAAACCTCACCCTAATGTTATTGACCTCAAGGAATTACAACAAGGTATTATGCTTTCCATGGAAGAAGTGCAAGCACTGGTCGAGAAAAACATTGAAAAGGTCTACAAGAGGAAAAAGGAGCCTAAGGCCACTATGAAAGGAGTAACAACCCCTCCACCATATTTTCTAGTGGATATAAGCACACCACAGGATACCCTTGGAGAATTAGCTCCCAATGTAAGTTCCTCACCACTGCACTCTTTTCTATCCATCTCAAACAACTTTTGTTTTTATATTTTTTCCTCCCACCATTTTTCCCCCCTTGACTTTGGTATTATCAGCCCCTGCAACTACCATTGCTCAACCTTTAGTTTACACTAGCCTAGGCCAAGCTAATGGCTCCTTGGGATTTACTATCCCCCATTTCATTTCTCATGCCATTGTAAATATTGCATCTTCATCAGGCTCCCAATGCACTAATGCTATTCAGGTTGTTAGTTCCACTTCTTCCCACATAACAATAACTAGTGCAACATTTGATATTGGTTCCCTTGTATCAGCAAGGCCATTAAGGCCCATTTCAAAACTTTTTACCTTTCCAAATCCACCTTTACTTGCATCCCCATTCAATACTCTTATCATTGTAAAGGTGAGTGTGCCTCCAAAATTTCCTTCATTTATTCTAAATATGGGCCCTACAAGAGCTCCATTTGGGACACTGGGCAGATAGACCCAACAAACTTGTCACACATTCCTTTTGCATCTCTATCCTCTGCCCCAACTACACCACCTCTAACAAATCCAATGCCTACTATTATCCCAAATTAGGTCAAGGATATTATACTAGAAGAAAGATAAGAGAAACCTCAGGTAGTCTTCTCTGCACCATAGATTGGTATGAGATTTGATACTGCTACATGTACCATGAAAAGAGTGGTGAAGAAGCAGGTTGAGCAGCCCCAATATAGCCTAGTTATGGCCCATTAAAGTGAATATTCCCTTTTCACTTTAACAAAAAAGAGGAAGGTTAGCCTAGGTGAAGTAGATGAATATGTAGAGGACCCTATGTCCACGGTCCAAGCCAATGTAGAATCAATAGTGGATTTAATGAAAGGTATGCAGAAGGAAATGAAGATATTGAGGAAACAAAAATTACCTACAATTCCCAAAAACACTACAATCTGGGTAATTAATGCAGTCATTAAATATGACCAAAAACTTACACTCTATGATGCCAAGTTGGAAAACCTAGTTAGAGTTGTAAGGAGCAACAAGTTCCTAGACCTTAAGGTATTTCCACTTGAAAACATCATCCCATCATAGACCATAATGATGAATAAAAGAAGAATATTGAAAATGTGGTTGGAATGGGTTAAGGATGTAGTTGCATCATTAGAAAAAATAGAGTTCAGAATTACCCTCTTGTTAAATGATGATATGGTCACTAGGGTGACCAAACCTGATGGTAGCTTCATTGATGACCAAGAATTCAAGGCTCAAATGAAGGTATTTGTTGCAAAATTCCAACAACACATAGCCAATACAAAGACTACCACTGAAGTGATGAACATTATGGCTTTTTCCAACCAAAGGCTAAAGAGAGCTGAGGTCATCGAAGAAGCATTGAGACCTATACTTGTAGAGCACGATAGACTTATTCAAGAAATCTCTGACTTATTCTGGCCTATGATCCTAGATTTCAGCCAAATTGACCAGGATTACTTAGCATGAATTGAAGTTTGGATGAGGGAAGAGGTAGATATATAAAGATAGTAATAATAAACTGGTCAACAACCTCCTCTAAGACCTTACGGAATATTCGACTTTATTTTGTAAATTCAAATTTATAATATTCCATAGTAATATGTTATATTTTAGTTATGGTTATTCAAAATCTAAAATCCATTTGGATATATTTGGGCATATTTTGATGGGCCCACTTGAACTTGTATAGGCAATTTTGAGGCCTATATATAGGGGTATTCCCCCTCATTATAAAATAGGAGCAATTGTTATAGAATTAATGCAAAAGAGCCAAGAATTTGTGAGATTATCTGAGTGCTTTGATTATATGTTCTATAGTTTCTACTTCTCATGCTTTATAGGATTAATGGTTTCCTTTCTATTGACCAATCTGGGAATAACATCAATGTATGCATCTGTTGGTTTGAGTTTGACACTAGGCTAACAAATTTATTGGTTTATGTGCTCTATTTTCCTCTTATTTGTAGTTAAATGTGCTTATGAAATTTAATGTGAATGAGTAACTTTTATGCAACATATGCTTTCAAATATGTGCAATAATTGGCAAAGTTTAGAGTGATTTCACAAATATTAACAAGAAATAAAGTGTCACTATGTATATTCTATTGTCCCTACAACAAGGTCTACTTGCAAACTTAAAAGTGGTGGTCATATCTCTGTTATTTTTCTATTTTCAATAGTAGTTTTAAAACAACTCAAGCCCCAAGTCTTCTAGGATTTAAAAATTAATTTATTACTTTCCCCACATTCCCAGTGACATAGGAAGCACATTAAGTTCATCAACAGGAAGGGAAATCCTAGTGCTAGAAGGAGGGTCCTTATGCAATTACTTTCATGTATCTTGGTGAAATTGTAGTGTAATTCATTAAATATATTCATAATTATTTCAATGTACACAAATATTGTTAAAGAAATATTTGCATTCTTTGAAGGATTCCATCAAAGTTAGTGTTCATTCGTATAAATTTGGTAAATAATCTAGATATTTATCAGAATTTATACAAAGATGGGTGAAATATGTCATTCTTTAGACATATTTAAGGTTGTTTTGATCATCTTTGCAAAGATTGACATAAATTTGGTAAATAATTTGGATATTTATGAGAATTTATGCAAAGGTCAATCGTTGAGACCTCATTTGTATGAAATCTAGGCATTTGGGATCATAATTGCTCTAATTCACTTCGGATTGAGTAAACATTTGTAAAGCTTTGTGCTTTTTTTTTTGAAATGCTCATACATTCTCAAATTGTTAAATTGGGCATAGAAATGCTTTGAAATGATGGTCTAACATAGATCTTTGCAAGCTAACATGGGGAACTAATAGTATTTGTATGGGTATTAAAAACTCTAAGGTTTCAAGGCTTCGATCCTCAAAGATCAAGGTAAAGCTATTAGATCTAGTTTTTAAAAGGCTTTTTCTATAAGAAATTGACTGATCTTTTTAATATTTGAAACTTGTGAGGCTATCTTTGAAGTTCTTCTACTCTATGGTTATTTATACTCATTCTACATCCTGGAGTTGCCTAGGATTAGAACCAAATCTTGATTTGAACCTAGGGTACTTTTAACATCCCTATAAATTCACCGAAAGGAAAGAGCAGACAAAGGTAAATGTAGAAGGTCTAGGACCCAACCAAATTCCCCATCTAACCAAAACTTGCCACCTCTCTTTCCAATCATGGCATGGTTAGTTGGTTCATCCAGTAATGTCCCTAGAGTTGTGCATGATTTACCAAGGAACCTAAAAAAATATCTACCTCTCTTCACCCCCACTAGTAGAGTAACCACTAAATAGCATATCAAGTCATTTAAAACATCTTTGAGGCTACTTAATGCAATTCATGAATATGTGGCTTGCCACCTTTTTCCCTTTACATTCTGAGATGCGACTTATGATTGGTTCCTCAACTTTCTAAAAGATTCCATCACAGGTTGGGATCAGTTCAATGATACTTTTATTGCCCAATTTGGTAGGGTAGTAAGCCTGGGAGTTGTGTACCAACAGTTCACCACCCTCAAAAGGGACATAAAGGAACCAATTAAAACAATCAACGTAAAGTTCCAAAAGATATATATCCTAATATACCTATCCTATAGGCTGATAAAAAATTTGGCTTTAGAAATAGACAAAAATTCTTTAGACCTGATGATAGCTATCTTCCTGAGAAGGGCCTTGAATATTGACACGTTTTTTTTGGCATATATTGTAGCCATCCATATTGATGAGTAAATGCACCTACAAGGACATCCCAAATTTGTTATACCAAACAATGACCCAATGTTAACTACTCTAAATGTCATACCCAATATGAATCAGAATCTACTTGTATTAAACCAAGTTCTAGTAACTAACTAGTTACCATTAAGCCACACTATACCCAACCAATAGCTAGGATTCTTCAACCAAGTGAATGTTGGATCACATCCCAAAAATAATATCATTCAAGCATTGGTGCTCATAAATAACACCAATGTTTAAACTGTGACCCAAAACAATAACTTAGAGCCTCCAAAAGGAGAATTAGATTCGACACAGAGAACCATTTAAAAACTTGCTAATGATTTATTAGATCTCAAGAAACAAATGGGAAATAATGATGAGAGTTCTAATAGAAATTACAACTTCTAGAGATATAACAAACCATTCAATAGGTCTTATAATAATAGCGAGCCCCCTTTGAGCAAGTTGCTTGAGATCAACATTTACAAGTTAGCCTTACCCAATTGGTGTTGAGTGCACAATACTTCCATACATGGAGAACTAGATTGTGTTGAATTATGTCATGCATTTGAAGCCATTCAAAGCCAAATGGAGGGGTTTGAGATGAACCCCACTGATCAAAGTAATGATAAAGGCTCTAAATATACCAATGATGCTTTTAGAGCTCCAAAAATGGTCTTCATGGTTAAGACCTATGGTTTTCGCAGTCAAGATGAAAATGAGCCTAAAGATAATGTTGAGGAAGTGCATGCTTTCCAACAATACTAAAGGAATAACTATGCATTAAGAAGTAAAAGTCAAAACCCACCTCTGACAACTTCCAACCCACCTAATAAAATAGACACACATCCTGATGGTAGGACAAACAATAATCCTCAACCCCCTAAAGGTAAGGAGAGTTAGCCAATAGTAGAAGATCCCTAAACAACATCAAAAGGTGGATATAACATAATGGAAGATATGAAAAAGATCAAGACAAACATAAAATTGCATGAACTCACTCAAATCACTGAACAATGTGATTTGCTATTGAAATCATTGAATGAAAAGCCTAGTTCCAGCAAAGCTAAACCAACTCATGCAAAGGTGGTAATCTATAAGAGTAATGAAGTTTCACCATTTTTGTTGATTATAAGGATTTTTGGTAAGAATATTCATAATTTCTTGCTAGATTCTAGTACTTTAGCTAACATTATGCCTTTAGGAATCTATGAAAAATTGAGACTAAACCCAGTCAAATTAGAGAAGGTAGTGGTGCAATTGGATAAATCAAGAGTGAAAATGGTGGGCAATTTGTTGAATATTCACATGCAGCTCGATCATGAACCCCAAAGCCAACAATTCATCGACATTCAAGTCATTGACATAACTGAGGCTTATGGATTTTTATTGAGTCATGATTGGACTAAATCCTTGAATGGATATATGTCCACTAATTGTTCCCATATGTGACTACCTTGGCATAGGATTCCCAATCAAATCAAGATTAACCAAGAACCCAAAATGAAATACATGATCATCGAATATAACACCAAGAATAAAAAGGTCAATTATCAATCCTATGACTTAGGTGTTTACACTTTGGAAACCATTAATGTTGTTACATATGACAAGGCAAAAGAAGAAAGTAAAGTTTTCTAGACATTGCACTATGATGGTGCATGAGCTAAGCAAGGTTCTGGCATTGGAATTGTTCTGACAAATCTCAAAGAAAAAAAGTATCTATCTTCTTATAGATTATAATTCACTTGTACTAATAATTTAGCAGAATATGAAAGTCTTATGTTAAGATTTCAATTTGCAATCAAACATAAGGTAAAAGAACCATTAGTCTATGGTGATTCAGAGTTAGTTGTTAATTAGGTCAAGAGTAAATATCAGTGTAAGCTTTCCTGTTTAATAAAGTATAAATTTAGAGCTTGGGATTTAATTAAGTATTTTGACTCATTTAATATTATTTCCCTACCTAGGGAGTAGAACCAATTGGTGGATGTTCTAGCTTCAACAATAGCAAACCTAGTGCCTCCAGAGCTTTTAAACTTGTAGGAGTTTATCATGGAAATAATTTCATGCCCCTCGATGCCAGACAATATCAATAAATTCCAAGTTTTTTATGATGATAAGCAGATAATTGACTTCATGTGTAATTTTGGCATATTCAAATCTAACTTTATTGATGAGTAGGATGAAAGTTCTATGCAAAATTCAGCAGACAATGAAGATGGAGTAATCCAACTTAAGGAGAATAGAATCCCCAAGGGCATGATCTCTTTAGAAAGGATGTTTGACCTAGATAAACAAAGAACTAAAGCTTGGCAACCCAAGGTGAGTAGAAATGATTATGAGAAAATCAATTTGGAAAATCTTAGGGATGAGTAAAGTGTCAACATTGGTTTAGTTTGCACTAATGAAGAGCTGAAAGAAGCCACTACCATTTTAACAAAGTTCAAAGATGTCATTACCTAATCATATGATGATCTTAAGATATTTGATACTATTGTGATTACTCACACTATCCCATTGAAAGAGGCCTATAAACCCTTCAAGAAAAGATAGAGGCCAGTGAATCCAGTATTGGAACCACTAATTCATAAAGAAGTGAAGAAATTGCTAGAGACAAGGATAATCTTTCCCATACAGCACTTGATATGGGTTACAAATCTTATGCTAGTCCAAAATAAGAATGTAGAAATCAAACTCTGTGTTGATTTCAAAAACTTGAACAGATCCTCTGAGAAGGAAAATTACCCATTTCCATCCTTGGATGAAGTCATTCAGTTGGTGAGTGGGTCTAGAATGATGTCATTCCTTGACAATTTTTTAGGCTACAACCAAGTCCTAGTGAAAAAGAAAGAATGAAAACTACCTTCACCACCAAATGGGGAACATTTGCATACAAATGAATGCCATTTAGATTGATCAATGTAGGATTAACTTTCCAAGGAGCAATAGACCATGCATTCTAAGGATAAATAGGTAAGTGCATCATTATTTACATAGATGATCTAACATTTTTTCTAAAAATAGGGACAACCACATGATGCATTTGGAACAAGTGCAGGAGGTATGGAATTTATTTAAACCCCAAGAAAAGTATCTTCTATATAACTAAAGGCAAACTTCTAGGACATGTAATCACCCAGGAAGGTATGAATATTGATCCTGATAGGATAAATTCAATTTCAAAGGTAGAAATCCCTCACAACATAAAAGAGTTGAAATCTTTCTTTGGCAAGATTAATTTTGAAAGAAAAATTATCTCTAGTTTTGCAAAGATCGTAAGACCGCTCAACGTAATGCTGAAAAAAGATGTGAAGATGGAATGGACTATTAAAGCAAAGAAGGCATTCAATACATTAAGGATGTTATTGTTCAAGCTCCTATTCTGATAAGTCATAATTTTAGTAAAGACTTTTATCTATACTCTTTTGATTTTGATCACACTATTGTCATTGTCTTGATACATAAAGAGGATGGCAAAGAACACACTATAGCATTCATGAGCACCAACTTGAAGGACATTGAACTTAACTATCATATTCTAGATGAGCAAGCTTATGCTATGGTAAAGACTATCAAGAAGTTCAGACACTACATCCTGAGGAACAAGATGTATGCCATAGTGTCTGATCTGAATGTCAAGTTGATGCTAGGACAAAATAAACTTGGTGAACGAAGAGGGAAGTGGATGACCAAAATCCAAGAATACGATATAAAAATAAAATCTGCTAAGTTAGTTAGAGGCCAAGGGATAATCCAGCTTATTGTAAATATTGATCCATGCATTGACATTTTGTAGGTTGAAGCAAGTCAAGGGTCCAGTAGTGATTGGTATAAGGATATTGTTCACTATTTGTTGTAAGGAGTGTGTCCCCCACAATTTAAGAGGGAGCAATAAAAGACCCTCAGGCTGAGATCATCTCATTTTATGGTTAAAAAGGGAGTCCTGTATAGAAAATATTATGAGGGGATCTATTTAAGATGTGTCTCTAGAGCTGAATCCATGGAAATCATGAACAATTTCCATGACAAGCTAGGAAGTGGTCACCCTTCAAGGTGTACCATAGTGCACAAGATATTGAGAACAGGATACTATTGGCCAACCATATTCAAAGATGCCTATTCTCATGTGTGAACATGTCATCAACTTCAAGTGTGTCATTGATGAGAGACAAAGGTAGCCATGCCTTTATAACCAATGATTGAAATGAATCCATTTGCATAATAGGGCCTTGACTTCATTGGAGTGATCAATCCTAACTCCTTAGTAGGGCATAAATTTGTACTCACTACCACATATTATTTTACTAGGTGGATTGAAGCAGTGGCCACCAAGAATAGTAGACCAATTGATGTCATTAAATTCTTAGACAAAAATATTACCACTTGGCTTGGGATGCCCCTATATTTAGTATGTGATAATGCCCCAGCCTTTATGTTAGCTGAATTCACTAAATGGTCATATGATAACCAAAAATAGTCATCAAGTCTAATTCAAATTATTACCCTCAAGGTAATGGGGTTGTAGAATCTACCAACAAAAATTTGATGAATGCCATCAAGAAATTTGTAGAGAAAAAACCCAGAGAATGGCAATCCCTATTAAAGTATGCCTTATGGCCAGACATAATGAGATACAAACCGGCACTCAAGTCATCCCCATTCCTACTAGTCTATGAGAAATAAACTATTTTAATTATCACATTAAAGTTTCCCACCTATAATTTTATGGCCGAGTATATGAAAGATGACAAAAGAGTACAATCCCAAATACTAAACATCATCCAAATGGAAGATACCAAAGAGAAGCATTGAATAATTTTAGTAAGCATCATGGTGTTCTAAAGAGATGGTTCAATAAATGAGCCAAATTTAAAGCATTCTGCATATCAAACTTGGTCCTATTGTTGGATAAGTCCCATGAAAATAAGGGACAACTTGACAAGTTTACTCCTCTCTGGATTGGACCATATTAAGTGGCATAAATACTAGGTGAAAATGCATTCAAGCTTAAAAACTTATAGGGAAATGACTTAACCTTACCAATCAATGGGTAGTACATAAAACATTATTTCTTTATCATTATGTTGCAAACACTAGAAGGATAGTAAGCCTATTTAGAGTTAAATTAGGTAGGAGTAAAGTAGTTTCCTTTCCCATTTTGATTTCCTGTTGTGTTCTTTCTCACTTTTTCTCTTTGCTTTCCTATTCTGTTCTTTCTTGCTTTCCACTTCCTATTCATTTTTTATTGTGTTTTTGCTTAATAATAAGTCCTTCGGACAAGAATTCATTGGCTCAATTTGTGTTAGTCTGGTCCTAAAAATGGGAAGAAGGGATTTCCAGTTTTACGCATTGGCCATCCAAAGTTTGGAAATCTCTAGCAATGTTTCAACTTAGAAAAGTTGGGCAGGATTAATTAGAAGTTAGTTTTTTTTCATGAAAATCCTAAGTCATTTTAAGATTATAATATAGTTTAAATGAATGAAAATTTGTTTTAAAAAATGTCTGAATATGTGTGGACCATCATATTTTCTTTTAAATTCACCAAGTAAATTGCCAGGGCAGAACTTGATATTTGAAAGTGAATTCCATCTAGACTATGTCTTAACAAAACCTTACACCTAGCTAATTGTAATTCCCAACCATTCTATTTTATGAATGCAGGTATAAAAAAATAAAAATAAAATGATATACCATGAAGTGAAATCATAAACTACTTTCAGATTCCATGAATGGTGATTTAGGCAATCTCTATCAGGGCTAATGATCCCTGGTTGGTAGTAGAGCAAGGCCCAGAGTAGAGCCAAAGGTATATCTATTGGGGCTATAGACACCTGACTAGAAATAAAGCAATGCCCAAGCCATCCTCAACTAAGCACTATATAATTATATAAAATCTATAAAATGTTTAAGTCATTTCATGTTTGATGTCTTGAAACTTGAAATTTATCAATTTTGAACCTAATGGTAATGGTTAAGGAACCTCAAAGCACACACATAGTATGATTGTCTACAAGGTTTAAACAATATTTCAAGCCTATGGGCCTTCATTATTTCTAAAAAATAGTTTTGGTACTGACTAAAGATCATAATGAGATAACTATTTTTTTATTTATCTTTGACCAGAATATCTAGATTCTAATATTTTACAATACTTCCCCACAAGAATATTTGGTGCTTTCTTTGGATTTATTATCCCCTATTTCATTTCTCATGCCACTTTAAATATTGCATCTTTATCAAGATCCTAATTCACTAGTGCTAGTTAGGTTGTTAGTTCTACTTCTTCCCAGGTAGTAATAACTAGTGCAACATTTGCTATTGGTTCCCCTGTATCAGTAAGGCCATTAAGACCCATTTCAAAACTTTTCAACTTTCCAAAGCCACCTTTGCCTACATCCCCATTCAATATTTCTATAGTTTCAAAGGTAAGTGTGCCTCCAAAATTATCTTTATTTATTATAAATATGGGCCCTACAAGGGCTCCATTTGGCACACTTAGGCAGATAGACCCAAAAAACTTGCCACACATTCCTATTGCATCTCTAGCCTCTGCCTCAACTACATCACCTCCAAAAAATCTAGTGCCTACTATTGTCCCAAATTGGATCAATGATATTATATTGGCAATAAAACAAGAGAGACCTCAAGTAGTCCTCTCTGCACCACAGATTGGCATGAGATTTGATGTTGCTAAAAGTACCATGAAAAGAGTGGTGAGGAGGTAGGTTGAATAACCCCAATCTAGCTCAATTATGACCATGAAAGTGAAGAGTCCCTCTTCAATTTAACAAAGAAGAGGAGGGTTGGCCCAGGTGAAGTATATGATTATGCAGAGGACCCTATGTCCACAGTCCAAGCTAATGTAGAATCCACAGTGGCTTTAATGAAAGGTATGTAGCAAGAGATGAAGAGATTGAGGGAACAAGCATTGCCTACAGTGCCTAAAAACACTTCAGTTTAGGTAATTAATGAAATCATCAATGTCTTTAATTTATACAAGGTCATGAAGAGAAGGCAAGAAGATGGCACTCTAGAGTATAATGTGGTCATTAAATATGACCAAAAACTTGCATTCTATGATGCCAAGTTGGAAAACCTAGCTAGAGTTGCAAGGAGCAACAAGTTCCTAGACCTTAAGGTATTGCCACTTGAATACATCATCCCAGCACAGACCATAATGATGAATATAAGGAGAATATTAAAAAGGTGGCTGAAACATGTTAAGGATGTAACTGCATTCTTAGAAAAAATAGAGTTCAGAATTACCCTCTTGTTAAAGGATGTTATGGTCACTAGGGTGACCAAACCTAATGGAAGCTTCATGGATGACTAGGAATTCAAGGCTCAAATGAAGGTATTTATTGCAAAGTTCCAATAATACATAACCAATGCCAAGACTGCCACTAAAGTGATGAACATTGTGGATTTTTCAAACCAAAGGCCAAATAGAGCCGAGGCCATTGAAGAAGCATTGAGACCTATACTTGTAGAGCACAACATGCTTATTCAAAAATGCCTAACTTATTCTGATCTATGATCCTAGATTTTGGTCAAATTGACTGGGATTACTTAGCGTGCACTAAAGTTTGGACCAGGGAAGAGGTAGAGAAACAAAGGCAGTAACAACAAGTTGGTTAGCAACCTCCTCCAAGGCCTTGACAAATATTCAGATTTATTTTTTAAATTCAAATTTAGAATATTCCATAATAATATGTGGCATTTTAGTTATGGTTATTCAAAAGCTAAAATCCACTTGACTATATTTGGGTGTCTTTTAATGGGCCTGCTTAAACTTGTATAGGCAATTTTGAGACCTATATTTAGGGGTATTCCCCCTCATTGTAAAATAGGAACAATTGTTATAAAATTAATGCAAACAAGCTAAGAATTCATGAGATTGTCTGAGTGTTTTGATTGTTGTATGTAGTTTCTATTTCTCATGCTTTAGAGAATTAATGGTTTCCTTTCTGCTAACTAATCTAGTAATAATATTAATGTATGCATCTATTGGTTCGAGTTTAACACTAGGCTAACAAATTTGTTGGTTTATGTGCTCTATTTTCATCTTATTTACAGTTGAATGTGCTTATGCAATTTAATGTGAATGAGTAACTTTTGTGAAACATATGCTTTTAGATATATAGATCTCCTTTCCTTTGAAGTCTCAGTTGTGTTCATTTGGATTTGAGTATTACACTAGGTTCATTGAATGTTAGTTCTACATGTTATTGTCATAGAAGTTAGAAGAATTGATACCTCTAACCATATGAAGCAAACTTTCTCTTTTTCCCTACTTACTTACCTTTAGATCTACCTCTTGAGTCACTTTAGTTTAGATCACCCTGTAAATATTCATGGTTTGTTTGTGCTTGGGAAATAATTGGCAAAGTTTAGAGAAATTTCATAAATATTAGCAAGAAATAAAGTGTCATTCTGTATAATCTATTGTCCTTACAGCAGGGTCTACTTACAGACTTACAAGTGGTGGCCATATCTCTACTATTTTGAGTGGTAGTTGTATAAACAACTCAATCCCTGAGTCTTCCAGGACTTAAAATTGAGTTTATTACTTTTCCCCCATACCCTAGTGACACAAGGAGCACATTAAGTTCATCAACACTTATGTTTTCTATTAAATATGCATCTTTGTATTCTAATTTATTTTTTATTTTGATTGTAATTGTTTCAATCTCGTTCAATTATCAAGGCAATGCCCTTTGGATTCGATCAAAGTCGATAGGAACATTTATAATTATTTTAGTGAGGCCATATTTTCTTTGTTTATAGTTATGTTCTCGTACTTTTGCAAAGGGAATTCTCAACGCAACCAATATCTCCTTTAAAAATGTCAACTTTTACACGACACCTAATTTTTTGTTCCTTCTAATATTAAAAGGAATAACAAATTTTAGTTTTTTCATTGTCGAGAGATGCTTTGCATTGTTTGCATATTTTTTGGCCCAATGCAAATATTTTTGGCATTGTATATGTAAAAATAGAATGGAATATTTTCACAATAGCATTGTTAATCAGAACAATATATTTTTTAAAATGTAAGTATTCACAAAGTACACAAGCATGAATAGGTGTGTCTTTGATTGATGTTAGATAAGTGTTTATACTTTTGGTAGTTATTTAGACATGTTGCTTTCAAGTAAAGTATCAATTTTTTTGGTTACGCATCATTATTTTTACAGAGTGCAATGAATTTTGACATTTGTTTGTACCATTTTTTATAGTTTTTTCGGTACATGCTTTTGGTTATTTTTTTTAGTTTTTTTATATGTATGTTTTGTTTTAAAGAGTGCAATGATAGTCGTTGGGCATTCTTAGATTCATTTGTATTTGAAATAGAAGTCTCAGTTTTTGACAAAAAATTCAATCACATGATGCATTTCAGATGTAACATGAGTTCTATAAATTGTTTGTAATAGCTCATAGTGAATATGACTCGTATCTATCTCAAACCAAATAATGTTATATGTTTTATGTGGCTGAGCACAATTGTAATATTTTTTCAAAATGTTTTGAGTTTTTGATAACCATATTTAAATTTCACTTTCCAGAATGTTTGAAAGCCATGAGCATCAAAAGTCATTACCTTCAATGCCACTTTATTCATATGACATTCCAATAGTTGCAATATATGTTTTCCAATCATAAATAGTTTTGAATTTTTGTTTTTCTAGTTCCTACTTACAAACATCTAAATAAGTCAATGCATTGCTTTCAGCTCCCAATCACATTACAAAAAGACTGGGCCATATATTGGCAAATAGCATGACCATTGAATTCTTCTCTAGTTAACAAACTAATGACATTGAATAAACTTTCTCCATAGTTTGAGTCAAATGTATTCTCCATGTGCTATTTCATCAACAATGGCATTCCAACATAAAACAAAATTATTACAAGTATTTGATAGTTTTGTACTAAAGATTGAATTGTCAATGCCCATTTTTTAGAAAATAATAGTTCAAAATGGCCATGAGTCAGGTTTATATCATGAAACAAGATTGAGTATGGAAAAATACAACTCTTTTTGTTAAATACAGCTATTTAATTTTGTTTGTTAGAGACTAGATATAAACATGTATATCCTATCACTTGCATAGCCATTGGATATAAAATATGTCACCTTAAAGACTAGTTTCATCTCGATTTGTAAGTTCTTTCGCAAAAACATTTATTCTATGAAAGTATGTGCTTCTGTCATATACTCGATACAAGTCATATAATACAGTTAGATGTAGTTAATGAACATATGATTTTTTCACTTTTGGATCATTGTTGTTTTTAGAGTTTATAAAACAGTCAATGATTTCAATCTGTATCATACTTGATGAGTAACATAAATGTAATAAGACTTGAAATATGCTGAAAAGACAATCATCAATAGTATAACTGAATAATACAAATCTAGACAAATTTTCATCCTTCAAAACATCATTAATTATTGTAAATGATTGTGTTTTTTATTGTTTATATGAATTTATGTCAACCATAATTTCCAAAGGATCTGATGTGATGTCTTTTATTTTTCTTTTCATTTTTTATTTATTTTTAAATCTATTGCAAGGCCATGCATAGGAAACCTCTAAATATGAAAAGACACTCCACGTATATTAATAATTAAAAACTGTATGAAGTGACCACCATATCTCTTTCATCAATGATCAAAAGAAGTAAAGTTTACCGCAGAGTGTTCACCTATTTATTTGAAACTTGTTAAAAGCATCAATCCTTGATTGTTATGAAAGGAAAATTACGTGGTCCTTGATCCTATTTTATTCTCTTGCAATACTCCAATGCAAGGTGCTCTATTGTACAAATTATCATATCTTTTCCCTAAAGTCAATTAATGAAGATTCATGTAGGGAATTTACAATCTCATGTGAAATCATCTAATAAACAATTAATAAAGTATTTCTTCTTTATATTTTGTACAATAGCAACATTACAAAGTCAACGTCTTAAATTAACAATGTATCAAAAATACTTTAATTTGAATTTCAACAGATAACATGTAAATAGTACTAAAGCCACATATTCCTCTTCACAAAATTTATTAAAATCACATGATGGCTAGTGTTTTATAAATTATTCTTATCTACTATTCTTACTAATACAAGATTAAATCAATGGCAACTAAAACATATGAAATTTCTATAAAAATAATAGTAACTAAAATTACTTAAGAGAATCTTCTAAGTACCCAAACTTTTTAATTATTATTTAATCATAGAAGTGTGAATAAAATATAATTATACTAAGAATATTAAATTTAATATGGCCAAATAGAAAGAATATTGTGGACACTGCATTTGTCATTTACATTACAAATTAATCGCCCAAACCATATAGCATCATTAATCAATTTTTTTTTCCAATTTAATAATTTTTAAAGATTCCTCAACATATAATGTCACCATATAATGCCGGTTATGAGATATTTTGTTGGAAGAATATAATGGGCAAATATATGTGGAGTTCAAACAGCGAAATATTTAAACAAGCTAGAGTAACAAGATAGGCTTAAAATACAACCGTCTATTTTTAACCCTTTTTTCTATTAGATGGTCAAAATACTGAGGAAATCATGGCACAAGGGGATGATTATCAGGGCAAGGAACCATAATTAATATAGTAGGATTGATCATTTAAAATTGTATGTTTATGTTATGGCAATGCCTAGAAGTTGAAATTTATTTTTAGCACTAGTTTAATATTTTTTTTATCACGTCTTTCTCCACTTCGAACATAGTCGATTAAAAGAAGTGGCTGAAATATTGAAGATTAAAGCAATAAAACTAACAATTCTATAATAATATATTATGGTCGATGGTGTTCACGAAGTGAATGTTTTAGGATAGTTACCCTATACAATTGCCAAGTGTTGCTCAAGCCAAAAACCAAACACCCATTGTCTTCTTTCCCTAATTTTTCAGTGCAAAGTGATGAAGAAATATCAGTTGCAGTACTATGTTTTGAATATGACACGATCTACTGCAACGAAGATGATGATGGACACGAGGATGTGAAATGACTCTATCATAAGAAAAAGAGAGAACATCAAAGACAATACACATTATTGTTGTTATTGTGCGCAAAGAACGACCCATGATGTAAATTGTTGTAAAAAAAATTATTTATTTTTTTAATCATATTTAAAAACCAAGTTTTTCACTGCTTTTAAAATGTAGCAAGGAATATGGACTATTGTTTGGATTGTTACTTTACATGAAAAAATATTAGTTTTGTTAACTGTTTATAGATGGTTGTATGTTTTGTTTGACTAAATAATACAGTTCGTGTCTTGCCTCTCATTGTAGTTTTGAATTTCATGTTTTACCTTTATTATATTTTTTTGACAAGATAAGAAAGCAAGAAAGAAGAGCATAGCAATTTAGTCCCCATAACATTTCAAGCAACGACACACAATGTTACATCTCAACTAGCATTATTATTATAATTACTATTGTTGCTACAAAATAACAATCTCAAACACCTCACATGCATATCCTAGACTCTAAACTATTGCTCTTACAATCATTTATTTTTTATTTTTTTCTTGCCATCTAGAGTGATTATGCACTGTCATGCACGCTCTCTTTAATTGTTATTGATACAGAGTTGTTTTGTAGATGTTTTTGTTTGCTATAGATTAAAAGAGATGCCTAAAGCTAAGAATTTTTGTGTTGTTTTTTGTTTAGTGTAAATAAGCTATTTAACCTAACACTTTGAATTGGTTGGAGATGATGTGGGTGTTTACCGTCTGTCCAATTTTCTGTGACCAAGAGGGAGATGATCGGGTTCAAAGTTGTATTGCTTGTAAAAATTGTTGAATAGGAAAATTAGTACACACATACATTGGTTCATGCTTTAGACATGTTTTCACTCAAACAATTACTAGATAATTAGATATTTCTAAACAATTTATTCGACTAACATGTCTAAGTTTAGCCATACAATAAATTGAATTTTCTTATAGAGCACACACATGTTTCTCTAACTGTTATCCAATACACCTATACAGGGTTTTCACAAAATGCCGTAGAATTGCAGAAAACCATGAACCATCGAACTACAATAACAATTGAGATGCAACAAAAGATTAAAACACAACAATAAATGACAAGTCGATTGTTTGTATGGCTATTTAATAAAAAAGCATGGGACCCTGCTCTACAATTGACGCCTTTCCCTTAAAAGGGCTGTGACAACGCTGAACATGTCTTCCGCATATTAATAAAAAAGCATCCCTCTCAGCGTACGTTGTGCATTCAGGGCATCTGTGAGGCATCTGGCCGGCGTAATCAAAAGTGCAGAGAAACCTGGGCCGTTGATGCGATGCAGTTGGCGGTCGGAGTCTATGCTAAAGACAAACTCGCACATCCAGGGTCCGTTGAGCGAGCCAATCAAACCCAAGCTTCAGACACCTACGAATGTATGTCGACCCTGTTTCCACCAAATTCCATGGCTCCGCCAGGCACAGTTTCCTTTTATTCCATACTGCTGCTCCTGCTCTTTTCATCAGTTGATCTGCCCATAGCATCTGCAAGAACCTTCGACTTTTATTACTTCGTGCTAGAGGTAGGCATTCGCGAAAATAAAATAAAATTGCAATCTCTCTCCATTGTTGGTATTACATTACACGTTTTTTCACTGTTATTTTGTGATGATTTGATATGGTTGTAGTGGCCTGGATCATACTGTAATACTCACAGCAAGTGCTGCATTCCTCAGACTGGACCACCCCCCTCTGATTTCCACATTCATGGGCTATGGCCCAACATGAACGATGGATCCTGGCCCCAATATTGTGCCCCCTATCACCACTTCAATTTCTCCGAGGTATTTATTTTTTTCTTTATTTATTCTATGTTTAAGGTGCCCCTTTGTAGTTCTGAACATCGCCCTCAAGTGGGTAAACAGAACAGTATTTATTGAATTTACAGTGAACCAAGACCTTCTTGCCCAGTGATAAATTTTGATGGTCTAGGGCTATTTTCATATAAAAGGTTGCTTTAGGCTTTAGCTTTAACCGTTCTGATTGACACGTATGTGAAAAAAATGACTTTTGCATGAAGTTTCATTTCTGCAGTGTGCTCTTGCAAAATCTAGTTCTGAAATTGTTTGCTCCTTATTACAATTTTTTATGGAAATGTTACTGAATGGGATTTACAGGGAAAAACTTTATTAAGTTGTGGGTTGGAGGTTTAATCCTTAGGTGAATTTTTTCAAATCGATTGACTTTATTCTCTGTAATAGTGATTTATAGGAAACTACAGATTTAGCAGAGCTAAAGAGTCAATTAGTGTTGAGATTAAAAGAGGGTACATGCTATCCATGAGCGAATCCATTTCCATCTGTGGTAGCATGATTGAGGACGTAATTAGTTTGAAAAAGATAACATTAAATTTCTTCTATACCTGGTGATTATTTCCACATTATAAGAAATAAATTTAAAAGTTTCTACCCATTAGACGTTCAAAGACAATCATATATTTGTTAACAAATCTAAAATCTGTTTTTTTAAATAAAAAATAAGGGCGATAGCAATGTTATGATTGATATCTACCAGCGGTTTAGACCAGGAGAGATATGCATGTAACATCTTGCTGCTTCATAATTTGCATTCATTTTTACCATTTTAATTTTGCATTTACTTTGCTTTCCATAGGGACATCGCCCACTAGGGTAGCCTTATTTAATGGTCATACCTCATATTTGCTCTCGTTATGATTGATCTCTACAAGGGTTTCTAAAATTGTGTCTTTATGACATGCCTCCATTGATATGCCCCACAACTGTGCCCCCACACATGCTCCCCTCCCCCCCTTGCGCGCCTCCCCTATTTTGAGGTGAGGGGAATGAAAAAAAAAGGATGGTCACCTTATCTCAAAATGATAAGATAACTATGTTGTATCTATCTGAATCATGTAGTAAAAAAGAATATAATAATATCATGTTAAAGTCGATATATCAATGAAGCTCACAATATGTATATATAATAAGCCTTAAGATGCATGATATGTATCATTGCAACATCTAGAAGATAATAATCTTAGAAAACAACCAAGCACACACACAAGCGTACTGAAATGTCATGCAAATAGAGGTCTAAAGAGACTACAAACAAGGGGCATGTTCAAATGTTGCACACTCAAGGGAAAGACATGCAAATGTCCACACACCAAAGACACAAGCAAGATTCAGGGCATTGTGGCTAATAAACAAGGAACATTTTCAAATATTCTATAAGCAAGACAAAGAAGCAAACAAGAAGTACACTCAAGTAAGCCAAATGAAGTAAATGAAATAAATGTGACTAACATGAACATGTCATATTAGTCCCTGCATATGTATGTTATCAAAATGTTATGTAGAAAAACATATCAAGACCATTGTGTAAGATAGAAACATGAGTATAGGCATGTGTAAATATTTATATATAAGTTCAATGTGATAATGGAAATGATCATAAAACAATAGAACCCATGTCAATCGTGTTCATATAGAAACAAGATTCCCTCAACATAGTGTATCACACGAGAAATTGAAAAGTCCAACATTTGTATGCTCATGTATCATGAATTTTATGTATATTTGTATCACATTCATGCACCCGCAAAACATATGTGTGTATAGAAATGATAAACTATCTACTAACATAAAATAAACAACTTATGCAAAATCTACTAAACATGTGAAATGCTAAATATTTTTGTATATTTAATTTATTTGAATGTCTTTGTATTTTTTTGAATATTTAAAAATTGTTTTAAAAGAGAGTGCTAGCCGATGATCCCATCTAAGGGATGTTCATAGGGTGCTCTATACTCTGCGTATGGTATAACAAATTGGTCATGCTACCAAAGATCATGTATATAAACCAAATATGGAACTAAAGAATCTATAATACTCTATGTATGCCTCATAGGACTCTATATCATGAGGCAATAGTAGAAGGTGTAGTGTTTCATGGAACCCATTGTTTAATGTTTTATGAATTCCTTGGTGTAATATTGTGTCCTTGTACCTGTTTTGAAACATGGTGCTCCGTTGTTAATAATTGGCTAGGTTGTGGAGGTGTAAATGAGGATCTTGAAGATTTCACTATAGATCTATGATGTAATGTCCTCTCAATTATCAATCTTATGTTGCTTACCCTTTTACACATGATTAACCTTAGTAGGTTGTATAATTGGTTATCATGAAACAATTTTTTTCGATTGTAAATGATATTCATATTGAATCTATGAAACTATAATCACTTTATTGTCATGAATATATTTAAGACGCCATGCACTATGGAAGGTATTGTATGGAGCATATGAATCCAAGGTTGTCCCAATAACATCAAATACTCCCATATGTGGTAAAACTAAAAATGTTGTGGTCACTTGTGATGGACCAACCTGTAAAGATAAATCAATCTCACAAAAAACTTGTGTATTTCCATCAAATGATTTTACCATTAAAGTTGAAACAAATAAATCATCTTGTGTGTATCCTAAATGTGTGAGTAATGTCACGGTACATCCATTATCACTAGAACCATTATCAATCATAACATTATGTATAAGCCAATGATCAATAAGTGCCCTTATAAATAAATAATGAAAATCTAAGTCATTATCCATAATCTCATTATCATCAAATGAAATAAAAGGGTTATGAACCATATGAAGTATCTCGCATATAAGTGTACCAATAATCCCATATAAATGGTACCCATAATGTGGTGAAAGAAGATGTGCATGATATGCCATTTGCACTTTCGATGTTTCTTTATAATGATATAATGGATTGTTGAATATATTTTGATTTTGATGATCATTAGGTTATAATCATGAATCTGTTGGAGAATCCTTAAAGATGAGTATATTATTATCAATAATATAGTTTATCTTGTGTTTCAATTTAAAACATATGTTATTAAAATACCACATACATTGGTGATAGTCACAATAAACATTGACATCATATCCTTTTGATAGAGGTTGACTTGTATCAACGACCATAAAAGGACAAAGAGATATGAGATGACACTCCACAAGATTTGGAGGTAGATAAGTTGGAGACTTAAGTTATCTTAGGTGCATTGGATAAGATAAATCAATTAAGTTGTTGTGACATTGTATTAACCATGGTGGTTGTTTCTATTTTAGTCTCAATATGTTTGACCTTATAGCTTGGTTTGATATGAAACTTTGTAATAGATGTAGTCGGTGTGTTTGCTACATACTTAAGCTTGTTCAATGAAATAAGTTTCATTTCTCTATCTTGAATAATATGACATACATCATTAAAATATTTAAACTTCTTGAAAACAATAGATTCATGTAAGGGAACAAACTAACTTTGCTTAAAGATATCTTGAAGCTCATTATTTACCATTGGATTTGTCATTTTGGCCAACAATGTATTATATTCAAGACATATTCATTACTAAGCTCATTGTTTCCTTGTTTGAACTTAAAAATTTATGCATAAGATATTTTCTCTATAATGTTGATTGAAAAATATGCTAAAAATTTATCATCTAATGAATTATATTGGTAAATCAGAGAACCATTTCAAAAGATAGTCCTTTAGATTTATTGGAAATAATGTGGTCAAAAGTTTATCATTTAAAGCATAATTAAGGCATGTTGCACATAAAGATCGAAAATGTTGTTTAGGATCACATTTACCACCATAAAGTGTGAACTTGGGTGAAATAAAATTAATTGGCAAAAAGTGCAAAGATATCTCAGGGGGTAGAGGATTATGCAATACATCTTTTGAATCAATAACATGAGTTGATTTCATAATATTTGTTGGGCCCCTTACTTCGTTAAGTAAAGGATTTGCACCAACACAACATCCACATAGGCACAAAGGAATCATTTTGTGTAATAGTTAGTCTTTTGGCATTTTGGTTCCAGTTGGAGGGTACAACACATATCTTGCACCAACTGGCAAGTGAATAACTATCTCTCAATTTTTTAGGGCATCTTCTAGGATTGGTGAGATGTGGTAACTACAGTGCAGAGTTTGCAATATTATGGAGCCAACAAAGATGATGACCAAGCTCCAGCTTGGTACTCGGCACGCACATTCCACCCTAGTGAAGATGCTCATGAAAGTTATTTAAGGAGCTCGAGCCAAATGAAATAAGGGGGATGACAAGAATTATAGCGAAGCCCTGGCAAAATGAAGATTTTTCTGTATATATTACTTTGGTAGCCTTTTGGCATAAGAATAGTATGGAAGTCATGAAGGCTCCACTTGTAAGTACCCAAGCTCGTCTATGAGCCTCTAGGTTGTTAAGTAGTGTGAAATGAACATTTATTCTGCTATGAACTCCATTCTCTATTGTACATTTTGATTAATGGAAAAGATTATTGCAATAAAACATAATGTGGGTGGTTTATGCGTCTTTAGTATTGCTAATAGAATGTGTAATGGATGTAATGTCACATTTTCAATACAATTATGTTAAGTAATACTCATGCATATTACTAGTTCGCATTTTTAATGGAGTCCCTGTAAAGTTTCATGACATCATCATAACTCTATATAGAGAATGAATATAAATTTTGCGCCAAGTATTCTTATCCTTATTAGGATCGCGTGTCTAGCATGAGTAGTTTGAGTGAAAGTAGCCTTGTGACCCCTTAAGCACCTAGATGACACCAGACTTACTCCTCAAAAGACTTGCACCCATATGACACTAGGCTTAGCCCATGAAAGGCTTACGCCTATAGATCCACCTAACGCTTATATTGAATTGATCAAGTCCACTAATTAGAGTCTTGTGTCATGGCACAACTAGCCCAACGTGGGCCCTGATTCCTTCTCAGTTACACTTTGGGTGAGCACATAAGGCTTGTGCCTTATGTGGATTGATGTCGGTGCAATCGAGTGTTTAAATGTTGAGCACAAAAAAAATATCCCATGCTTTCATCTAGTTTTAATAAACCAAAAACTGACTAATACAACTTTGTGCACTCTTCTACTACAATTTTTTTTCAATGTTGGTAACCTTAGCTTCCAAAGCTTGCATAGCTTATAAAATAGTGTGCATGGTAGACCCATTGGGATTTTGAGTTAAAACTTGAGAAGTCACCAAAGGAGATGAAAACACCACTTGTGTTGATGTAAGCAATAAAACCAATAATTGAGTTGAAGTATAGATTGTCCCCATGAAGGATGTAGCAGTAATTGTACTATCTAACGGTTCCCCATTATTAGATGTGGATGCACTAGCCTTAACATAGTTATTTATTTCTTCTTATGTAACATGTAATAATGCATTTATTAATTTTTTTATTTATATTTAAATGGTGAATTAAAACTGCTTTATCTTCCATTTTGAAACTATCTTTTTAACATTTTCCATATTTGCTAAATGCAAACAAAGATGCCACAAATAATGAAAAAAATCATATATGTAAATTACTGATATCAGAAACTGTAGCAAATGTTTAACTTTTTTTTAAATAAAAATTAATAATGAAAGAGAGTAACTTAATAAACTAATGAGTAAATTACTCTAAAAATTAGGTCAATTAATGAATTTAGATTCTACTAATATTATAATAAAAAATATGAAATATAAGCATATGCCAAATATAGAAAGTACAACATTTAATATTATGATAATAGCAATATGAAGGAGACATTATACTTAGCTTATACATGGATGCATAGTTAAATATGAGTAATGCAAATGTACAAAGTAATTATATGATGATTGTGATCCAGTTGTCACATTCTTAAAATTAGCTTTATGTCAACACAGACACTTACATCACCTTATGGACACTTCCGTCGATGTTATTGTCAATGCTTCAATGCATATGTCATAGACAAAATATTGACTGTTGACTGAAACTTCCTCCTGGGTCTTTTTAGGTTTTTGAGCTACCTTTTAGATTATGTGTTCAGATCATGTGCACAAGGTTTCAATATTAGAATATAGCTCAAACCCTAGACCCTCCTTTTAGGTCTTGTCATCTTGCCAAAAATGGGTTAGTGGACTCACGAAGTCAAGCAAACTTCAAATATCCCTCTATCAATGAGTGTTTCCTACATAGACAATACTTTGAAGAGGGTTTCATACATATGTAATTCTCCCTTATGTGTTGGATTGTGTGTGATCAATGGTGTAAAATGTTATATTTAATTGCACATAGTGATCCAACTTTTAACTTGACAAATATTGCTCATGGGTTGTTCTTGAATGTTCCAAACCTATAATATGACTACTCCTATGACTGATATAGAAATAAGGGGAAAAGGGCATTAGAACTCAGTTGTGTTATTGATTGAATGAGTTTGAATAAATGTTTACTTGGTATGAGTAATGTTTACAGAAAGATTAATGAAACATAATAGTTTGACCCATACATTTTGAAAGATTTAAAATTTCAGGTGTTTAGAAGGCATGGACACTTGAATTGGAGGATGGATAGTAGCATTAACACTATTGTCCAAGTCTAAACATAATTGTCTAGGAACATAAAAGGTTGTTGGAGCTCTATAACTGATAGTGAAGGATATGTATACGATGTTAAGCATACTATGGGCTACAGGTTATCTAGATAATCAAATAACAAGGTCAGACTATAATATAAACATTGTGACCCAGTTAGGTGGTGAATGCGAGCCTATTAGCTACTAGTAAGGTCAAGAATTTAAGGGTAGAGCCTTGAGTGATATTTGTCAAGTGTACCGGAGTAGTTTAAGATATAAATCCAGATTTAAGCATCTACACAACCAAGTGGCAACAACATAATCTACATTTAGAAAATATTAAATTTGTACTACAAAGGTCAAAGACATTTCACACAATCAAAAGGTGAGGACATTCCATGGTAGTTAGTGCTTCAATATTGTTTTTTAATCCAAAATTAAAACATAAATGATTTTAATTTCATTTATTTTAATGTGACCAGATTCTATCATCCAAACTTTTTTTTGATTGAATGCCTAAGCATTACAGGGAATCACTAAATTATATAGAATGTTAGCATCCCTACCCATATTTTGAGAGTAATCATATATCAAATTACAATGATGAGTAAGCATACATCTAAAACAATGAGCTCCTTGGCTAAACAACCATGACTAAGGGGCATCCACGCCATCAAAATCACCTAGGACACGATCATGGCCTTAACTACTTGACTCTTTGTGTTAGGTATCTAAAGGGATTTGGACCTTGGTGGATGGATATAAACAACCATCATCCTTACCAATTAGACTACAACTCTTTCAATGATCTAGGGGGCTTGTGGATTTGAAGCGTTTGACTCTTTCAGGTTGGGCTCTCTGACCTACAAACTCCTAAGATCATGCCATGTGGCACGATCACATAGGTCAAAGGCTAAAGAGGCAAATGTAGATTAACCAAATTTTTGAGGAAATTGAATCCTTGATATCATGTCATGTGGCACAATCCTGATAACCCAAAGTAGGGAGGAATTCAACAAAATTTAATTGTCTAACAATCATGTGGCCCTGAGGGCCCAAAAAGTCACCACATGGTGTGTTCCTGATATCCTGGGACCACAAAGAATCAGTCTAATGGTTTAATATTCCCATGGCACTAAGGGCCTAGAAGATGCCACCTAGCAACTTCTCGGGAACCTAGGACTATGGAGTCTCAGGAGATTACGGAATGGGATAATAATCTTGTGACTGTGAGGGGCCAAGAAGCTACCATGTGGTAACTTTTTGGGAGCTCAAGACCATGGAAAAAAAATTGATTATAACCATTAGCTCAGAGGCCCAATAATCACAAGTCTAAACATGTCATTTATGTGGTTGCAAGGAATAAGTTAATATTAATTGAATAACCACATACATATTGATTTGTAAAAGTTATTATTTCATTTATAATAGAATCATGCAATTGGGTACGTAAACATTTTTCCTCTTATGGTCTATTTTGTATTCTCCAACATCCAACATTTAAGAGCATGCCACATGGCACGATCTTAGGGGATCATAAATCTCAGGTGTTTGACCCTTTTGTATTGGGCTCTCTGACTTGCAATCTCTCGAGCTCATGCCATGTATGTAATTGGGTACTTGAACAATTATTTTTCTCTTCTACTCTGCATTGGATTCTCCAACCTCTAACCTTCGAGATCAGGCCATGTGGCACGATCTAGGGGTCTCATGGATTTCAAGAGTTTGACCCTTCCACATTGGGCTCTCCAACTTGTGATCTCCTGAGATCATGCCACGTGACATGATTGTGGAGTTAAGATGCTGGAGAGACCAATACAAATTAGCCAAACTCCTAAGTATGTCAACCTCTGAGATCATTCCACGTGGCACAATCTTGATAACACAGTTAATGAAGTTAGCCCATTATCGAGTCAGAGCCAAAGACTTGTACACAATTTTGCCAGTCAATCAACCAGCTTTTTCTTATTGATCAAAAACATTACAATACATAACAATGGTTGAATAACTATTTAGTCTATAATCATTTAATTGTTCTAACAACTACCATCCCTCAAATCTCTCTCTATCCTATATTAGTGCATGGTTGAAACAACACACTAATAATATAAATTAATATAGGTGTATATTAAAACCTTTATTTTCTCTCAATAATAATATGATCTCACTTAAATAATCCTAACATTATATTTATTCGTATATTTTAGGACTAATTTCTAACATTCCCCCCTTGGTCCTGACATGGGGTGAGAAACTCAAATGTCAGTTTCAATCGATAATGCATTTGATTACAAACATGTGATTTTGTTTTTACATTGAAAACCTATTTTATTGAAAGTTGTCGTTCAAAATTTATTTGATGATTTGCAATTTTAAAAAAGATAAGACTCTAGACTTAGACATACTTTAAAAGATGACTAAAAAAATGACTTTGACACTTTTAATTTTTGACATAAGACAAAACATGACAAAACTAAAAGACAACTCACAAATTAAACTTAAAGACTTTAAAATACATGCTAAATGGAAAATGCATTTTAGTGCAAAAACACTATCGATCATATAATATTTTAAAAACTCTTAATCCTAAACTCTAAAAGAAACATTATATTATAAATCCAAATATTAAAAAAATGACTTTGACTATCTAATAAATAACTCGATGCACTATACTAATATAATTACCTAAATGAACTCTATACAAACATTCATAAAACCTAAAATAGAAAGCAATACCTAAAAATGGCAAATAGCTAATGACTTAACAAAAAACTAGAGACATGTAATAAGACTTAAGCTAAATATCATAAAAAATAAACTAAAACCTATAAACAAATGACACAATAGCGTATCGCCCAAGATCTAAAAAATGATCGTTAAACACTAGACATCTAGATAAAATACAAAAAAAACTAAAAGAACAAATACCAAAAGATAATGATGAACCCTAAAATCATTATCTTCCTTTACCGATGGAGGAGGAAAGATTGATAGTGGGGTAGAATGCTTGGAGCGATCCAATGAAGGTCAAGATGTTGTCATTCGAAGCTATTTGCTTTGCTATCATCGTGAATTGGTCTGCAACTATATTGAGGAAGATCCAGTGGCTTGAAGTTGCCTTACGCCATAGATGAATGTCATTCCAAATTGGATTAGCCTGAGTGGATAATGGAGGCGGCAATGGGGTTTGGAAGAAACCATGTGAGAGATGGATCGAGCTCAACAAGGAGATTAAGCTTATGGTATACCTCTTGTTGAATCTTGCAGGCTAAAATCAGATCACAAGTCATTACAACACGCTATAGGTATCTTTAGGGGCTTGTGAATAGAAGCTCGCCAAGGTATCAAGAGCTTTGATTTGACTCTTCTCGAGTTCTTGACAAAAGAGTTGTGTAACAGAGCCAAGTTGGTATGCGTAATTCCCAAACAAGATCTGCAAGTCTAAGCACAGAGTGTGTATATTGTGATCTGAGCCACTAATAAATTTCAAACCCTCATGTACAGTTTTTATGGTGGTTTGATTTTTGAAATCCAACCAAATAAATTCTTCTCCTGATGTAAATTTATGGCAGAATATATATATATATATATATATAATATGATATGATATTTGGAAGCAACTCCAAAAGTAAAACACATAGCTTCTGGTGTTTTCTTATGTGTTTTATTTTTAGAGTTGCTTCCAAATATCTTTTTCAATATATATATAATTTCTTGACTTTTCAATGCACATAGAGAATGGGATGGGTTGAAAAACTTTGAAAATAGATGAACATGATGGAAAGGAGAAAGGAAAGATGTAGGTGAATGGTAGAGCTAACTAATGTGCATGTGGTCTTCACTGCACTTCATGGACAACATGCAAGCAGGGGTAAACAAATAAATGAATAGCAGTTGCTTGTGGTCAGTACAACAATGCAACTCAAAAATCCATTGTCATGAAAGACCAAAGGGGAATGAAATGTATAAAGAGGTCCCATCAGGGTGCCTATTTTGACACTAGATAATGAAGTTAGCCCACTATCAGGCCAGAGCCAAAGGATCATACATAATTTTGTTAGTCAATCAACTAGCTTGTTTTATTAATCAAAAAAATTACAATATATAACAATGGTTGAATAACTATTTAGTCTATAATCAATTAGTTTTTCTAACAAGTAACAACTAACATCCCTCAAATCTTTCTCTGTCCTATATTACTATGTGTTTGAAACAATGCACTAATAATACAAACTAATATAGGTGTATATTAACACCTTTATTTTCTATCATCAATAATATGATCTCACTTAAATAATCACAGTATTATATTTATTGACACATGTTAGGATTAATTCCTAACAATAGTGCGATGAGGAATTCAACAAAGTTCAATTGTCTAATAGTCTTGTGGCCCCGAGGGCCTGAAAATTCATCGCGTGGTGATTTATCGAGATCATGTAGACTTAGTGTAATGGTTTAATAATATTGTGGCCCTGAGGGCCTCAAAATATGCCCCATGGTGACTTTTAGGGAGCCCAGGACTATAGAGTCTCTGGAGAATGCATAATGGGCTAATATCCTTGTGACCTTGAGGGCATGAAAAGTTGCCACATGGAAACTTCCTAGGAGCCCAGGACCATGGAAACAAAACCAATTATAATAGTTAGCTCAAGGTCTGATAATTACAATTCTGAATATGTCATTTATGTGGTTGCAAGAAACAAGTTAATATTAATTGAAGAACCACACACATATTGATTTATAAAATCATTTGCAATAAAAACATGTAATTGGGTACTTGAAATTTTTTTCTCTTCTATTTTGTGTTAGTTTCTCCAACCTCTGAGATCATGTTGTGCAGCATGATTTTAGGGACTCATGGATTTGAGGAGTTTGACCCTTTCACATTGGGTTATCTAGTTTGCAATCTCTCGAGATCGTGCCACATGACACGATTGCATAGGTTAGAGGCTGGAGAGAGCAATGCAGAGTAACCAAACTCCTGAGGATGTCGACCTCTAAGATTGTGCCACATGGCATGATCCTGATGATTTGATGTAGCAAGGAATTCAACAAAGTTTAATAGTTTAATAGTATCGTGGCCCCGAGGGCCCGAAAAGTCATCACATGGTGAGTTATCAGGAGCCCAAGACCACAGAGACTCAGTCTAATGGTTTAATAATCTTGTGGTCTCAAGGGCCCTCGAAAGATGCCACTTTATGACTTTTCGAGAGCCCAGGACTGTGGAGTCTCGATCTAATGGTTTAATAGTTTTGTGGCCTCAAGGGCCCCAAAAGAAGTCACCACATGGTGAGTTCCCAAGAGCCCAGGACTATAGAGACTCAATATAATGGTTTAATAGTCTTGTGGCCTCAAGGGCCCCAAAAGATGCCACTTGGTGACTTCTCGAAAGCTTGGGACTACAGAGTCTCAGGAGAGTGTTGAATAGGCTAATAGTTTTGTAATCTTGGGGGCTCGAGAAGTCACCACGTGGTGACTTCTCGAGAACTCAGGACCACGAATATGTGGTGACTTCTCGGGAACCCAAGACCACGAATATAAAAGTAATTATAATAGTTAGCTCAGAAGCCTGATAATTATAATTCTAAACATGTCATTTATGTGGTTGCAAGGAATAGGTTAATATTAATTGAAAAACCACATACATATTGATTTGTAAGAAGTATTATTTCATTTGTAATAGAAAAATGTAATTGGTTACTTGAATTTTTTTTCCCTTCTATGTTTATTGATAATACATTTTTTGAGTTGGTATCGACACCTTTAGTTTTCTTTAAGATGCTCTTTATTCATCAAGAAATATTCACGTATGTTTTGTCCCTTGTGTAGACTAGACATCTGCAAGTTTAATCCATTATTTGTGTCAATAAAATGTAAGTTGAATTTATATAAAATAAATATATCATTACATAAAAACACAATCATTATATAAAATTTAAGAAATGTAATTAAATGGAATGTTACATTCAACAAAATGCAAAGAAACAAACAAAATATTGATAATGTTAGAATTTTTAAAAACATCTTAAAATCAAAGTAAAATAAAATGTAAATTTTAATATGTTATCAGACTGCAATCAAACAAAAAGACTATTTTGTTTTCATTTTCATCAACCACAACCAATAAGGTTAATTATCTATATAGTTTTTTGGCATCCAAAGATCAAAATGGTATTTTATGGTATAATTGAATTCCAAATTATATACGAAAAGAAACAAAATTTAAAAAGTCCTTAGCAAACATTATAATCATAATAATTTGGCATATAATATGCAATTTTAAAAATAAATATGTACATGATCAAATCAATTGTGAAAAAAGAACAAGTGAAACGATATTATTTCAACTTATATGGAGATTTTGTTGAAGTTTTTCTGCATTGAAAACGAAATTGTAATCTTTTGTTGTAAAATCCATAATTGAATCTGCCACTTCATCAAAGGCAACTAATATATTTAATTCCCTTGTCATATCACATACAACCAATGGAGTAGAATAATTGTAATTGTTTTCAACAACATCCACAACAAAGTTAGGACATTTTCAAAATAACCGTGTATACCATGAATAAAAACATTTACTTGGTATTGAATAATGAGAACAAAATTATCTCATCCAAAATATAAAATTAAAAATATGAAATTTGATTATAAATTATTAATAATATGAAATTCAAGTATGATGAAAATTATATTAATCTTAATTTGACTAACAAAAAATATTTTATAAATATTATGAGCTTGTAAAACAAAGTAATTATTAGTGCTCATAATTAACATAGCAAAATTTATCACATTAATTTTACCCAAAAACTTACTTCTAGTTTATAAAAATCAAAACAACTTAGATGCTTTCATTTCAACCACAATCAAATAAAAATAAAAATTATAACTTTAAAATTGAATATTATTATTACAAAATTGAATAATTATTTAATGTGAGGAATATTTCTTGCAAGTTTATGAGTAATTATTTCTTAGTTTTAAAAATGATCATAATAATTGTGTAGACCATAAATAAAAACATATCATTGGTATTGAACAATGTGAACAAAATTATCTCATCCTTAATATATATATGAAATGATAGTAAATTATTAATAAGAATAAATTGAAGTATTATGAGAATTGTATTAATCTTAATTTGGTTAATTAAAAGTGTTTTTATTTAAATATTAGGAACTTGAAAGGTAGAAAAGTATTTTTTGAATATTAAGAACTTGAAAGGTAGAATAATTTTTAGTAAAATGAATATTAATAAATTAAATATTAGCGTTCATATTAACATAGTAAGATTTATTATATTGGTCTAACCTAAAAACTCGTTATAATTTATAAAAAATCAAACAACTTGAATACTTTCATTCTGACATAATAGAAAAAAATTATCCCTGAAAGTAAAGCGTAATAAAATTAAGAAAAAACAAAAATAAAATTACAATCTAATCTCAACCCAAAATCTTTAAAGAAAAGAAACATTGTATTGTTTTAATATATAAATAGTCTATTAAATTTAGCAACATTGATACTAGCTAAAAAAATGCAATACGAGCTTATATTTAACTTATTTATTTGATGGTATCTAATCATTATTATGAGGTTCTCTAATTTTTTTATGCAGGACCTTGTATAAGAAGCCCTGCAAGCTTACAAAATTTAGCATGCAAATGTTAAGGCAATTACTTTATGTGAGGTGTCTATCAAAAATGTATGGATAATTTTTTTATTTATGGATTATAATTGAAAGGTTTTTAACGTTTGATCATGGATTATCTTTGAATTGGTATTCATGCAAGGTTTTATGGTTTGTGGAATGATGGAGGTAATACCTATTTGTAATCAACTGTGAATCACTTCCTAACAAAACTAGATCTTCATGCTTAAGGTTTATATTTTATTGCTTAAACTTTAGTCATATCCCACATTAAGTAGGTAAAGAATGTTATTTTTGTGCCTTCATACTTTTGTTGAGGTAGTGGTAACACACTTGAATGATTTTGTTGTTATGTTGTAAATGCATTCCTAGGATGCAGACTTGTTATTAACATTTAAGTGCAAATGAGTAATACTTAGTTCTTGTGAAATGTTCTGACTGGTATAATCTTAAAATGGCATAATTTGTTATAGAAAGCTTCAAGTAGTTTACTTAAAGTGATTCATGAGCATTCAACAAGTGTATGAAAGTTGATGCATTTTTAGCCACATATTTAACTATGCCCAGAAATCATAAGAGATTTTTATAAGCCAAATGGGTAGGCTTTTACTATAGCTATTCATGTTAGAAATTATATTATTTAGAAGGTATAAATAATGACTAACCAGAGCATAATTTGAAAATATAGAGGACCAGTTCTAATAAATTTCTATAGTGTCTATGAGAAAATCAATCAATATTCACATGGATCATTTTTCTTACTCTTATAATCAAAGAAATATTTAAACCATTAACAAGATAAAGCCTTGTAAAAGTTGGGCACTAGTTCTAAATATATAATTTCTTAAACATATGCCAATACAATATGTAATAAAGAGAAACCAAATAAAAATATTTATCTAAAATTATGAAATCATTCAATATTGTGTCTCTGAGAATATTACAAAACATAGATCCAACAATGAAGTTAATCCAGTATTGCGATATGAATCAATATTAATACCAATACTGCTATATATGAACATAGAGCAATAACACATGTGATATAATCTATAATCATTAGATTAAAAAACATTAAAAAATAAAAGCATGCATTTTAATTATAATACAAAATTAAGATATTAATAAGTGACATTTTCTTGGAAAGAAAACATGCTAACACAATTTCATAGCTAATAGATTTATATTATGTTTGAGTTATATGTCTACAAAACATTCTGATTAAAATGTACGATAGTGTCTTTTGTTAAAATATTATCAATTGTCATCTAAAGACTAAAACAACTGAATTTAATACAAGTTCGATTCAACGTAACATGCATTTATCAATAAAAGATGAGATCTTAAATTCTTAAAGCTTAGTAAAACATTATAAAATTTTAGATAAAAAATAAAGTCTTATGCAACTATATATATATATATATATATATATATATATATATATATAGATTTCATTCAGGATTTTGCCCCTATCCATGTTAGTCATAGTTTGGATGTCAGTTGCAAAAGGGTGTTTATGCTCAGGGTATTGGTAGCGTACAGAAAGTGGAAAATAGAGCAACCATTAGTTTCTATTTACATCCATAGATGTGGGACCAAAATTAAATTCAATGCAATCATATGTCTGGGAATTTAGAAGTTACAATAATATTATCAATTTCTTGAACTAATTTAGTATTGTAATTGATTTGACTAACTTACTAATAGATATGATGATATTGTTCATGGCAAGTATGAAATTTTCATGTAGTTGGAAGTGTCTTAGCACACACGTGGCAGCTGAAATGTCTTGCTTATATTCATCGAAAGAGATTTTAACTAATTCTGAGAGGTTTTCCTCCAACTGTGTCTGATTCAAAATACATTCAATTTATCTATTTTATATTTGTATAATACATTGCAAAGAATGTTGGTATCTGTACATTCAATCTTGTTGACAACTTGTGCAATATGTAAAATATTATGTTGAAATTATGTTAGTAACAACCAGTTGCGCATAATCATTACAAAATGGTTGGAAAGGCGATGCAAGAAAATTTATTAGTTTTAAAACACCTTTGACCTGCAAATCAAAATTATTGTTTGTCATGTTGTGACATTGTTGATATTATAAAAATTATCGAAACATACATTTTTTTAATAAAGTAATGAATCCAAAATGGATGCTTACCTAAATATTTGTTTTTAGCATATTTTACATATGAGACTTTGTATATTTATCATTTAATATATCCAAAAAATTAGATTGACTTGCACATAGCAATGGGGTGTCTTTATTCCATTCCTAATAATGTTTTTGAACAACATCGTTGGTGTGTTTGTTGATAACAATATTTATTGCAAGCTAAGATGTAGGTGTTTGTAATTGTCATTGATTATAAACTAAAAAAAATTGTTAAATGTCAATGCTTTGGACAATAGTATGTATATGCATATATTTAGATAAGGTAAATGATATTCAAAGGATAAAGAAAAATAAGTAAGGTTTATTGGGTGTGAGTACTTACTATTGCCATGTTTGCTTAGCTTCACCATCTTTGAGTCATAGTTCATATTGGCTATATCATTTTTGATAACCAATTAGATGGTAGCCAATAAACATACTGTATATGTGTTATTTCATTGCACAAGATCATATATATTGGTATACAATGTAAGACTATGTTCCTTGCACACAATTACAATGTTTTCTATAGTGGTGTTTGTATTTAATACAAAACAACAATCAATATTGCCTCTTTCATATTAGTTTTTATTTTTTTATAGTGAAGTCCATGATATAAACATTATTACCAGGCGAGAAATATGGCAAAAAAATTACAATTTGTTTATTGTTTATGTTCACAGTTATTACCAATTAACAAATTTGTCAATTAAATTAGCATGTACTATTTATATTTAATGATGAATTAGGATTCTTTATGAACCTAGGACCATAAATAATCGACACATCACCTTTAAAAATATTGCTTGTTTTTTTGGTTTAAAGCTCAATAATTGAAATCAAGGTATGTTGCCCTGTGTTTATACTTTATTGATCACTATCAAATACAACTTTTGAGTAAAAATATTTTATGATAAGATATAATCATTCTTTCTTGAATTGTATGAGTCAGAGCAAATAGT